>JAMPIV010018902.1:300000-433306 GCA_024509875.1 Oreohelix idahoensis
CCAAGTTATCAAACTCTACAGTTCCTGGGGGAAAACAACTAACTCCACTCTCTCCCCTCTCCTTCAGTTCAGTGCCTTCCTGACGCTCTCGACTGCGTCTGAAGCTCAGATGCGTTACCCTTCGTCAGGTACCTCCTGTTAGCATTCAGAAAGGTATGATCTCCCTCTGTCTTCTCCAGAACAGCTGATGAAGGGGCCCTTGGTGACTATATATATATATATATATATATATATATATATATATATATATATATATATATATATATATATATATATTGCCTCTGGCTGTAGCTCAAGCAATGATGATGGCACTCAATTCTTCACACAACGACAATTTAAACCGCTTCGGATTTTGGCCTACTGCTTTATTGTGGCAGTATGTAAACAATACCAGGCAACGTTGCCTGTTCTGTATTGGACCGTAAGAGCTAAGAGCTCCGATTTCTAGGCAATTCCACGCTGAGGTATATGTTTCCTCACGTCAGGAGAATTCCTAATGCCTCTCCGTCGTGCAGACGTAACTAGGGCGCCCGTGACTTTGCGCGTACCTAGTTTTTCAATTACAATGATGTCTCTTGCCTCCCTCTCCGAGAATGCAAAGTCCGTTGCAGGCTTATGGTTATTTACCACGCCGAGAATCGCTGTAAAACCAAAATAACAACATATATACACCAATTCACAAAATACATAATTAAAACACATTAACAACCACAGATTTACCTACACCTCGTTTTCCGATACCATAATAAAACTCCCCAAAATACAAGCTCTCATGCTCTACCCTATTTCTGCCCTCGGGTCAGACTTAACAGCTCACCCCTTCCCCTCTCTTTCACCGACAACAGCTTGTCTCTTATGCTTAACACAGACGCGGGCTGACCTGATTGCCCTAGATGATCTAGGCAGCTACCCGTCACAACACCGCTTCGCTGTATCCCGATAAAATAGTTTTATTAAATAATTTCACAGCACTATGCTGATATTAAAGGCAGTCCATTGAAGGTTATCAAAATGGCACAAATATTTACACACAACTGCATACCCCATATCATAATACTAAACACCCTTCACCACCAGTATCCTTCAGCAACTAACTTAATTACCCATGGCCATTTTAGTAAAACAAACTCCCGAGTTCATATACTATTATCTCCAAAGTTTATCAAAACACAGGCAGTTACTCTTAATATATTACACAGTACTACACCAGCCTTAGGTCCTAAATTCATATAGGGATATATCAAATAATAATACCACCAAACTTTTTACACAGAACTACACTGGCTATATTTCGTATGATTACCACTGAAATTTACAATACACTGGCAGAAGTCAGGTAATTGATGGCAAACTACCGACTAAAAATAAAATTAAATCTTAGAAGAAAGCTTACTCTGACTTGCTAAAATCCTTTAGCTAAAATTCTTACACAACTTATTAAGTCTACATACATACCCAGACTTTCAGAATCTCCACTAACCGGGCAGACTGAATTTATGTCTGACACTGTTCACTGCAATAATAATCCAGGACTTGTGAGCCCCGACTAATAATTTGGCCCTGTATATATAGTGCTAATATTCCGATGCAAGACAGACGCGGTGAGTCATAGCTCTAGAATTAGCTCTAGAGTGTAAGGCCTAAGCTCCTTGGGGATCTAAAGGTTGGTGATTGATTGATATGGCATAACATTCGGAGTAGGAATCCGGACATTTTTAACCGATTCCGACTCCACAAAAAATGACCGACTCCACAACTTCAACTCCTGACTCGGAGTCCACAGCCCTGGTTCTAATCCCCCGTTATAAAACAGCTAATGTTTCACCGTCTGAGTCATGTCAAAATACATCAGTTGTTTTCTAGTTGTCCGCAAACAGAGTTTAGAAAAATCAACAAAAGCAAAACTTACTACACAGGTTTTTTTTCAATGTCATGGTCCTCAAAGTAACAACGACCGTATATTTTATTATTCGCTCGTATACGCCGTGGTGAGTACATTACATATATTTAATGTTAATATAACATGTGTTCCAAGGTATTTCATGAAAGCAATGGCAAACTACTGAACGTAAAAATTGCCTAGAAAAATCACAAAACAGCCAATAAAAGCTGGGGTTGATTGCCACGTCCTGTAAAGGATAAGCAACTAACTCCAAGGTATACAACACCTGATGGATTCTACTACGAAGAGCGTAAATTTACCTGTGGGTTCATATTCTCACCTGATACAAAAATATAAATATTTCCCATTTGTTAAACTTCGTCCTATGTTTGCCCTCCATTTAAGATGTGACATTGTGTTATGAATGTACTTTATTTTAAGTTCGATATGATCTTTCTCGTCCCCATGACCTAGCACAGATGGTTATGTCATTAAACTAGTGTCGTTAAAGACATAAATGTTTTTGGTTATTTTATTATAAGGGAACCCTCGCTGTTTCAGTAATTTCTTTTTTTTTTTTTTTTTTTGTCCTTTCACATATCCGGGTTTGTAAAAAAACAGCAGCTTGTTTGTTCGTCCCGGATTATTCATAAACTATGTCCCGTATAGTTTCTGTGGGTCTCTGACGAAGCAAAGAACGAATAGGAGTATAGCATGTCGTAGAAGGCGACTGATATAAGGTTTTGTATGAGGCTGGCAACTACTTCTAGTAAAATAAATGACCACAGAAGCCACTGCTGCACCAGCATGTGAATGTACAGAAGCCACTGCTGCACCAGCATGTGAATGTTTGGTACAGGCTTCTTGTAAGGGGGCAAGCTGTAGTGGTGGCTGCATGCTCGGGAAGGAGCGAAAAGAAAAAAAGATGATGATTAACGAAATAAACCCAATTGTTTTTTGCCAGAGTGGTTGGGGCGCTGGCTTCTCAAGGCAATGTTACCTGGTTCAAAACCTGGCAGCATCGCGCTCCAGTCTACCCAGATGGAAATGGGTACCTGACTGTGCTCTTGAGTTAGGGAAGGCAGAGAGAATATTCAGAAATGCACAGAAAGACCATTACGGAGACACAAATACTGGCACCTTTTATATAGAATTGTTTTTTAGAAATAAAATTTAGAATTTAAAGTTGAGAAACAAAGTTTAGAAATAAAGTTTAGAAACGAAGTTTAGAAACGAAGTTTAGAACAAAAATTTGAGAAACAAAGTTTAGAAACAAAATTAAGAAAAACATTTAGAAACAAAGAGGAAAAAATTGAGAAACAAAGTTTAAAAACAAAATTTAAGAGCCAAGTTTAGAAACAACAGTTAGAAACAAATAATAAAGCATTTAAACGAAACAGATCACATCTTTGCTATGGGACAAAGAAGAAAGTACATTTTTTTCACATAATACTTTGAAAAGTGTCCACGATAAAAACAGCATCTTTAACAAGCCTTCTAGAATTCATGAAATCTGGAGCAATGCTAAATCACCTTGTTTTAGCCGTTCTCGGCGAGAAATAGAGTTTCATCTGCATTTAATTCATATGGTCATCTATTCTCAGACATCAAACATGAATTTTTGGAGAAGGTGAGAGAGAGAGAGAGAGAGAGAGAGAGAGAGAGAGAGAGAGAGAGAGAGAGAGAGAGAGAGAGAGAGAGAACGAACGAACGAACGAACGAACGAACTTTATTTTCGAAGGGTTAAGAATTGGGCGCGCAGGCCCGTCTAACATTCTGCCCTTTCACTCTCATTAATCTTGCATACTATATCCTTTTATTCCCACATATTACTTTAAGTATTAATTTAAAGGCATGCAACATTATAAAGTTAACATAACAGCATGCATTTACAGTATACAATCTAAAAAAAAAATGGGTAGGTTTTTTTTTTTTTTTTTACAAGATAGTGACTGAAGAAAAATAATAATAATAAAAATAAAATAATATAAACAAAACAATAAATAAATAAGTTATGTATACCGACACTCACTTATGCGGTCAAAACGTCTAATCTGTAGTATTTTTGAATGTGTCATCAATCCTCAATACAAAAATTACAAAAACACATTCTCGCTTACATCCATACATTCTTGGCGGAAATTGAAATAATAATAATAACACTTTCTTGCGCACTTCTGTAGCAGAAAAAGTCTTTTGAGCAGTTTAAAAAAAATTATATCTGCATGTACATTACCCATTTAAGCAAACGGAAACATTCACATCTCTACAGTACAGTGGTATGCGGGTACATTCTCACATACATTACATTATATAATAGTATTACATGGATATAAAACAAATTATTCCCATTAAAAACGAGCGGAAGAGGAAAAGAAATGTTGACCTATGGATGAGATAGAGAGAGAGAGAGAGAGAGAGAGAGAGAGAGAGAGAGAGAGAGAGAGAGAGAGAGAGAGAGAGAGAGAGAGAGAGAGAGAGAGAGAGAGAGAGAGAGAGAGAGAGAGAGAGAGAGAGAGAGAGAGAGAGAAACAGAGTCTTTGAGAGTAGACATAAACATCGGAGGAAGTCTTTGAGGATGGACAAAATGTGACAGTCTTTGAGAATGGACAAAGTATTGGAAAAATAGTCTTCGAGGATAGACAGAATGTTGCAGAGGTAGTCTTTGAGAATGGACAGAGTATGGGAGAAAAAAGTCTTTGAGAACGAGCAAAATATGGGAGATGTTCTTTGAGAATGAAAAAAATGCGGGAGATGCAAAAAAAAAAAAATTCTAAATAAAAAGTCTAAATAAAAGTAGGCCTACTGGTTTATTTATAGGTCTATTTAAGAAATGAATTTCTCCCTAGAAAACAATTTTCGGTCTAGGAAGTTTGATATAATAATAACACAAATTATGGTTATTATTATTATGACAGCAGCTGAAACATAAGGCTTTCATGGAATATCTTCATGCCATTCACGTCCAAAAGGGGAGAAAAAAAAGATCATTTTATCACAGTGTGCTTTCACGGCAAATCGGCGGTCGTCTCCTGGAGTCACATTTCTCCTTCCTGCCAACACTGACAAGGCCTTGATCCGCACGATCTTAGCAGACCCTGCTCGCTGATTGGTCCCTTCTGCTGACACGACCGACTCCGCAGCAAAAAGACTGCCCCGTACACTCGCAACTCGCTTCCGGTTAGAGATTTTCCGATCGCGTGCAGATCGACCGTTATTTCCAGCATCTCATTCTGGCACCTTGGGAGAGTTTCATGCCACAGACAGAATCACTTGTGACTAATTGTAATTAAGGCCTGACATTTTAAGGTTGTCGCAACGACTCCAGGAAAGACAGAGATTTTAACAACCCGCGAAAGAAGTTTGTCTTGGATTCCCTGTTTTAAAGCAGGAACTGTGAAAGGGGATAATTATAGATGAACTGCAAAAAAGAAAATTGAAGCCCTGAAAAATGTAGGATGTAAAAAGATTGATAATAATGTTTATTTCATGCTAATGTTGATGAGGTTTACGATGAGAATTATAATATTCGGGCTTAAAACTATGAATTAAAGATATCAGGATGAAAAGTGTGGTACACTTAGTGCAACAACTATAAATTACAGAATCTTATATCAAAATTATGCTAGACTTAAATAATGAATAACTCTAGCTAGCGCAGCAGTTGATCAATCTTGAGATCAAACTAAAATAATATGGAAATAGATGGGTCACGTACTATGCTAGAAAAGACATAGATGGCCAAGACACAACATAGACTAGACTCTATAGCAGAGGTTCATTATGGCCAAGACACAACATAGACTAGACTCTATAGCAGAGGTTCATTATGGCCAAGACACAACATAGACTAGACTCTATAGCAGAGGTTCATTATGGCCAAGACACAACATAGACTAGACTCTATAGCAGAGGTTCATTATGGCCAAGACACAACATAGACTAGACTCTATAGCAGAGGTTCATTATGGCCAAGACACAACATAGACTAGACTCTATAGCAGAGGTTCATTATGGCCAAGACACAACATAGACTAGACTCTATAGCAGAGGTTCATTATGGCCAAGACACAACATAGACTAGACTTCTATACAGACATAGACATAGACTAGACTCTATAGCAGAGGTTCATTATGGCCAAGACACAACATAGACTAGACTCTATAGCAGAGGTTCATTATGGCCAAGACACAACATAGACTAGACTCTATAGCAGAGGTTCATTATGGCCAAGACACAACATAGACTAGACTCTATAGCAGAGGTTCATTATGGCCAAGACACAACATAGACTAGACTCTATAGCAGAGGTTCATTATGGCCAAGACACAACATAGACTAGACTCTATAGCAGAGGTTCATTATGGCCAAGACACAACATAGACTAGACTCTATAGCAGAGGTTCATTATGGCCAAGACACAACATAGACTAGACTCTATAGCAGAGGTTCATTGTTTGGTCCCCGTACCGCAGTGTCTGTTTGTAAAACTTCCCGTATCCCCTATTTAGTCTGATAAGACATAAATTGGTGAGTTTACCATGTGTATGTATCTAGGAACATTAAAAAACAGATTACTGAATTTTTGGTAAAGAAAAGTTTATTCAGTGCATACCATTTTTTTCAGCCGTGAAATTCACCGCTTTACATCGGATTCGTGGACTACGAAAAAGCATTTGACAGTGTAAACAGAGAATCACTTTGGAAACTAATGAGGTATTATGGAGTTCCCATGAAGATCATTAACTTAATAAGGAAGACCTATGAAGACATGACATGCAGAGTTCTTCATGAAGGACAACTTACAGAACTGTTTAGGATTAGAACGTGAGTGAGACAGCGATGCCTCTTGTCTCCATTTCTTTTCTTACTAGCACTAGATTGGGTTATGAAAACATCGACTTCACACAACAGAAATGGAATTCAGTGGAATCTGAGTAAACAGCTTGATGATCTGGATTTTGCAGATGACTTGGCTATTCTGTCCCATAACCATAATCAGATGCAAGAGAAAAGGAAAATTCTCGATGAGAGGTCACAACAAGTAGGCCTGAAAATACACAGGGAAAAGACAAAGATTATGAGAATAAATGCAAGAAATGTTAACAAGGTTGAACTTGAAGAAACACCACTAAAGGATGTAGAATTGTAGACATATCTTGGTAGCAATATAGACAAAGTTGGAGGGACATACAATGATATCAAAATAAGAATACAAAAAGCAAGAGGCGCTTTCATTGCATTGGGAAACATTGGAGAACAAGAGAAATTAAGTCCAACACGAAAATAAGAATCTTCAACTCAAATGTCAAGTCAGTCCTATTGTATGGCTCTGAGACATGGACAGCAACAAAAACAACTAAAAAGCTACCGACTTTTATAAACGGGTGCTTGCGTAGAATAGAAGGACTGAAATGGTATGACAAAGTCACAAATGTGGAATTGATGACAAGAACCAGACAAGTACCAGTGGAACAAGAGATGAGAAGAAGACGATGGCGATGAATAGGACACACATTGAGGAAACCTGTTGATAGCATTACAATGCAGTCCTTGTTCTGGAATCCACAGGGAAAGAGAGGCAGAGGTAGACCAAAAAACACATGGAGAAGAGAACTGGAAACAGAGGTGAAAATGATGAAGAAAACATGGAAAGAACTTGAGCGGATGGCACGGGACAGGAAGACTTGGCATGTGTTTGTTGAAGGCCTATGCTCCTCGGGGAGCTAAAGGGTAGTGATTGATTGAAAACATTTTTAGTGTCATAAAGGCTGTTTATTGTTTATCATCACATACAAATAAATTAGCAAGATCCTAAATTCTCTGTCTTGTAAACGAACAGTTTTATTCTTGGTACAGTTTGGAAAGTGATACCCGGATGTCATGGTCATCCTCCATTTTGTTTCTTGCTTTTGATTTGATTGAGAACAGGACTCGCGTTGTCTGTCCAATCCACAACTATATTTTTTACTAACACTACTATTTTAGATATGTTCCAACAGGAAAATATAACGTTTACCAAATATTCCCCGAAATCCCTTCACGAGCTTCTCGTACTCCTTGGACACTCGCGTGTCCCAGGCTGAGAACCCTTGTTCTAATCTACATAGATATAGAATGGAAGATCAGACCCAGAGTATCTCACAGTGCGTATCGCACCGACAGACATTTGAGTAAAAGCTTCGAAATGAGAGAACCTTGCGAACCCGATCGGATGGATAGCCTTATGCGCCTCCAGTCGTAGCGAGGTCTGATGATCAATTTGTGTTATGCATTATTTTTGTATAGAAACATGGACAACAAACAATCAGGAGGGAGAAAGAATTGAGGCCCTTGAGATATGGATGTGTAGAAGGATGTAAAGGGAATATTTCTTAGAAGATCTAGGAATGAAAAGAGAACAAATCAACGATATAAAAGTTAAACAAAATATTGTGTCACATAAAACGACGTAACACCTTGATAAGAACCATAATGGAAGGAGCGTTGTAGGCAAACGTGCAAGAGAGAGACACTGTACTCTAACTAGAAAAATAATATCAAAATATATTCTAAAGTGCACCATCAAGACAAGAGACAAAAAACATCCACAGTAGCCGACCTTCACTGTGGAGATAGGCAGCTGATATGATCTGTGGAGATAGGCAGCTGATATGATCTGTGGAGATAGGCAACTGATATGATCTGTGGAGATAGGCAGCTGATATGATCTGTGGAGATAGGCAACTGATATGATCTGTGGAGATAGGCAGCTGATATGATCTGTGGAGATAGGCAGCTGATATGATCTGTGGAGATAGGCAGCTGATATGATCTGTGGAGATAGGCAACTGATATGATCTGTGGAGATAGGCAGCTGATATGATCTGTGGAGATAGGCAACTGATATGATCTGTGGAGATAGGCAGCTGATATGATCTGTGGAGATAGGCAGCTGATATGATCTGTGGAGATAGGCAACTGATATGATTTGTGGAGATAGGCAGCTGATATGATCTGTGGAGAGAGGTAGCTGATATGATCTGATTTTTTCTGTGCAGCATCTATTAATTGAAGAGATTCAGATTACAACTGTGGCATAATTGTTCTGTCTTTAATATTAAGAATAGAATTGTGGTACCGCAAGCTATTAATAAACGTCATATCGAGGTTGTCGAGAAGTTATGATGATACAGTATTCTGGTATCATCCAAAGTAGACCCTGTAGTGTAAATAAGCCCTCCCCCACACCTGACGACATGGCATGGAGGGGGGTCGAGGCGGACAATGCTCACTAATAACTGAGACAATGGCCCCAGATTATCGTGTTCCGGGAGCGTGGCAGCCGAATCGGTAATCTGTGCTACTTATTTGTTGCCGTAATCTTAGAAAGACCGCTCGCCTCTCGCAACAAAGTTACAGGGTTCCCGATTTGAACCCTGCTTCAGTTTCCCCAGGTGTAAATTGGTACCTGACTCTGCTTTTGAGTTAGGAAAGGCAAAAGCAGCGATAAAGGAACTGGCCACCCCACCTCAAAAAGAGGAATTTAGTACACTGAAGTCTCAAACACTCCACTCCCCTACGGCAGTTATGATAGTGTTTTACTGCGGTGACCTACTTATACTAAATAGAACAATTCTAGGTTCTAAGGTTTACGACAGTAACATTCATCAAAATAAAATAAAAATGGCTGCGGGTACATTACCATATGGAATCATGTACGCAAGCAATTCTGACAGAAATCATTGTTCGTTGTTTCTTCTACCCTCATAGTTGCATTGCTAGTTGCATTGCTAGTTGCGTCATACTTGCGGAAATCTTCCTTTACATTCTATTTTGTGGCGTTCATTCATTCGTCGAGTGCTATTTTAACTTTCTTTAACACTGACGTCTGTCCATCAACCTGTGTTCTGCTGTGTCTTGACTCAGCCGTATCTTCAGTCCCTTCCCTTGCTATGTGATCAGTTTGTGGAGGTGTTCATAATTGTCTTATTATTATTATTTTTAAATTTTGTTGATCTAACACTACCAAACTCTGTAAGTTTTCTCTTCTCGTCACGTGCCATTGTTGTTGTTGTTGTTGTTGTTGTTTTGAAGAGGTGATGGGTGGAGAGTGGGCACTTAACAGCTGACCGTTATTGCCTCTTCTCGTTCCATCTTGGTCTACCCTTCAACCTGAAATTTGGTTATAATTGGGGTATTTAGTGTCATTTTATTTTCTAATTTTGTTCTCAATTTAAATAACTATTGTCTTTAGCAGTTTGTCGTGAAGTGGTCTGTTTCATAACACGTCCTTCTGAGTGACTCTAACCAAACCGCGCACCATACTTTGTAAGAACTGCTTGATACACGGACCAATCAGAACGTACCTTCATGCCGTGTTTACTAAAGCATTAGACAGTCAAAATGGCCAGTCCTAATATGTGCAAACGAGTGAAGGATGACATTTAATTAAAACCCTAGGAAAGAAGTACCACCTGGAAGAGGTCACCAATACGATATTGGAGATGTTGCTCTACACGTCTGTGCAGAAACTTTTACAACCAGTAGTATATTAAGAGAGAAATCTCTGGTTGAATGCATCGAAGCCTCAGGTTAGTCCATAATTTTGCTGTTTAGACTACGCATAGAATAAAATGCACTTAGAAAGTGAAAAAAACTATTAGCTAGGAAGATGTAGAATAATACAGGGCGTGTTTTAAGCTTGAGATGAAGAAAATCGCTCCAGGAATAACGTAGATAAATAAAATCTTAGTTTTCCTGATTTGTACACATAGGCAGATTTTACACACAATTTCTTAACGCAAATACTAGTTGACCAGGAAACCCCCTCTGGCGTCCGATCTCGGACTATATATAGAACGTGTTCTAACAGAAATAGGCCAGTAATATTTTGAAAATTACAGCGAGCGCAAAAAGTGTTAATGAATAGTGCCTTTGCCTTTTGTATCTGAGAGCAGACCATTACAACCATTAACAGCTCGACTGTATGTGCCTGAGGATAAAAAAGAATCTGTATATATATATATATATATATATATATATATATATATATATATATATATATATATATATATATATATTTGTATATAAATATATGTATTTCTAGTGATTAATTACAGTGTGCGTTAGGAAGTGTGTAGATGTGTTAGAACTACTGTGTAATTTCTGGAGGTAAAACGCCAAGCTTGTGATATTCAAAAATAATTGAGAATGATGGCAAAAGTGTGTCTGTAGGTTTAGAAAAGCATTTAAAGAATTACTTCTTGATGGAATGGAACACACACCAGGAACGTAAGGAAGGATGAAAGCGATTGTTTTACTGGATTGTTTAAGCTATTACTTAGTATTTTATACTAGGCCTAATCATTGTATGGAGGCGGATCATGGACAAATGGCTCTAACTAGGATTTAGAGGGAAATTGTGGTCACAGTGAAATGGATTTGGTTGTTGCTTATATACTATGTCCTGTGCATCTGCTAGCACAGTGTCTGAACCTGTCTATCATCCCCAACCTTTGTGAAAGTGGGATAGTGATGGTCAATATAGGGGTTACCTCTAATTCGTTTCAGGTTATATCCTGTAAACCCAACTACATTTAATAAGGTCAACCACTACTGAGGGAACTCCTGATGCAGGTGCCTTTTGAGTTCAGAAGGCCAATCAGCTAGTACCTATTGCCTGGAGGAAGATCAGTAACTGTACTTCCAGGACCAAAGTGGAACCAGATTCATTCTACAGATGAGTGAAAAACAAGACCACGTTAGAGTATCCCAGTCACACCAAGAGTATTGACAGTAATCATATGATGACCCACGTTGGGGCATAGTTAAATCCAGTGATAACCTCTTACAAATTCAGAGACCTTTGATAATTTTTTGTGTGGAACAATTTTCAAGTGCTTATTTCTTTAATTTTGTAAATTGAAGGTGATTTTCGTTAAAGATTTTCAAGAAGAAAATAAGAACTGTAAAAATAAATTGTAAATATTTACCAGCAGACTTACTTAATTATTTAAGTTGAGTTCAAGTTCTTGTTGGTAGATAAATTAGTTAATACCCCTAGCAGAGTCAATAATAATAATAATATAATCATAGGAGGATCTTGAGAGGGAGCCCATAGGAATCCAGGAACATATAATATCATCATACCTGGAAACTTATACAGCTTGATCCTACCTTTGATGTCGATACACCCTTATTCTTTTCAGAAAAGGGGGTATTTCTTGTAAGACCAGTCTCTTATCTGGCACTATCCTGTTATCACCTGATACAACTTTTTGTCCAGGATACCTATAATTTCAACAATAGGCAACCCTCTCGTGACACAGTTGCTGATTTTAATTTATATTAGTATTTGTCCATTTTATTTTCTCTTTTGTATTGTTTATTGATAACTATTGTCCTTTACACTTGGTTTTAATCTGTATTAGTATTTGTTCTTTTTGAGTTGTTGTTGTTGTTTTTGTTTTTTTAATACCTCGTTGTCTTTCCTTGTCCTTTGAGTAATTAGTAAGTTTTTTTTAAATTTTGTGTGTGTTTTCTTTTAATGATTTGTTAGTTCTTGTTGCTTAATTTCTATTTAGTTGAATGCCTTTTCTGAAGTACTAACCTTGTATGTTTTCCTTTGTTTTATGTATATATCTTTTACGTATTGATTGGGCATCTCTTGGGGCATCTATACTTAAAACCTTATCACCTGTCATGTCTATATTGTGATTTCTATAGTAAGTTTTTAATTCAAACTTTTGTTGTTCATACTTTTTACAGTGGATCAGGTAGTGGTCTATGTCATTCTCTTCCTGACATTCTTGGCAGTGTGGTTCCTCTATCATAAAGTATGCTGTCCCGAGACGGAGACGCCATAGTTTTGTGTTCGATAGTATCTTTAATTCTTCTCTGACCTGGCACGTCCTTGTTGGTTCTTTCAGCAGTTTGAACGCGTGTCTGCCTTTTCTACTTTTCTTCCATGTTGTCTTCCATTCCTCGTTTATAGTTATCTTCACTTGTCTCTTGATCTCCGACCTTCCCAGTCCTGCTCTTATATTGTTTGTCACGTGCCATGAGGACTGTCTGTGCCTTTATAAAAAAGTGTTGAAACTTGACTAGTTAAGGATAATACATAAGTTGTGTCCCTTTATATTTCGCTTGTATGGTTCCAGACCACAAAGTCTAGCCTGAAAGGCAGAAGAAAATTCGAAATTAAAGTTTTACTTCTTCGACAAAGTGGAGCGTCCGATTGGGTAAGTGGTTAGAGTACTTTCCTATTGCGGCGGAATTACTGTTCCCGTTTCGAAACCTGGTAGCATCACGCTGCAGTCTACCCAGCTGTAAAGGGGTATCTGACTCTGCTCTTGAGTTAGGGGAACGAACAAACGGACTTTATTTTCAAAGGTTCAAGAATTTGGCACGCAGGCCCGTCTAACATTCTGTCCTTCTCTCTCTCTCTCTCTCTCTCTCTCTCTCTCTCTCTCTCTCTCTCTCTCTCTCTCTCTCTCCCTCTCCCTCCCTCTCTCTCTCTCTCTCTCTCTCTCTCTCTCTCTCTCTCTCTCTCTCTCTCTCTCTCTCTCTCTCTCTCTCTCTCTCTCTCTCTCTCTCACTCATCTAGCATACTGTATCCTTTCATTCCTACATGTACTTTAAGCATAATTTAGGCACGCAACATTTTAAAGGTAATATAACAGCATATATTTACAATATCCATGATGATAGGAAACTCTATACAGAGCGATACAATAGGAGGCAATCTTATCATCAGAAGTTGTCTCCCGTCGATCAAGTGTTTCGGCCCCTTAATCTCCTTTACACTCTGAGGGAGGTGGGCCCACTTAGGTCATGACTCCCAAGTGTCAGCCTCCTATTGTCTAATGCAGAGAATTTAACCCACTCCACCTTGGTTGCAGCATTCAAATTTACTCCAGTTTGCCAGCTGGAGGCAAAATCAAAATCATAATCAAATGTTGAGTATGGTTAAAAAAACATAAAAGACAGTAGTGAAGAAAACAACAACAAAATAACAAAGAAACAAAATAAAATCCAAACCCTTCATACAGTAAATTAGACGATGATTTGAAACATAATCAGATTAGAGTGGCAAATAAAAAGAACTCGTGAAATATTCAACAAGTCAGCTATTGAATGACTACGGACTTGGCGTGTTGTCAGGGTATGTGGAAGATGTACCAGCGATGAGCCGGCAGCGAGGAGAAGATCTGTTTTCTCTTCTCCCCCCAAATCATAAAAAAAACTGGACCTAGTATTGTGAAGTCTCTTACACTTCACTCCCCTTAGTCAGCATCAGTTATGGGACTACCTTGACCTTTCTCCGAAGTGAGCTGAATCCCGAGGCAAGTGAATACCTGCCTAAATCAGATGCTGGAGCCTCGCCGTTCGGCCGCTCTCCTGTAGGCCTAAAGGCCACGAGCAGTCCAGTAGCTGTACTTTCCCTGTCAGAGGTAGGCCTACTTGAGACAAACTAAAACAGAAGCAATTATCGGAGTTGCGAGCATATCCTCAACCGCACCCCCGGCTATGACAGTAGTTGGGACCCCTGTATAGCTTAGAGCTCGACACATTTGAACAATGTAGCTTGTGACGCTGAATATGACAACGTCTGAAATCCAAATTACCCACTGTTAGAAAAATGTAAATTGTTAAACCCTGGCTTGAAACATGTATTAAAATAACCAGAGTATCCCTTTCCATTTGTATGTGTTGGAGACTGCTTCTTGGTGTTTTTAAAATGTGTTTTAGATTATTATTTTTGTTCATAACGCGAACACTTATCGCAGCGAGCCGGTGGCCCCACTTGGTTGGACCTGAATCAAATCTCCGAGAGCCCTGTTATTTCTCTTTCCTTTATGTTGTCTCATTTCTTTCTTTCTTTCTTTCTGTCTTTCTTTCGTTCATTCGATCCTTCATTTTTGTCTCTCTTGCCAATGCCTACATTTTGCCTATTGTATCGTTTGTTTACTACTCTTATGTCTTGGGTTACCTAATTTTTTTAATGTGATCTTTGGTTGCATGGCTCGCACATCTTGATGGTTATTAGGTTACACTTTTTTTTCATTTATGGTTTTTTTTTAAAAATTGTAATGCTTTGTAATAGTAACATTATAATATTATTATTTAGACATTTATATTTATACTTGTTAGTTTTATCATACGCATGTTTGACACCCCATTTTGTTTTCTGTTTGAGTTCTCTATATTAATTTTTGACCTCGCAGACGCATTTTGTTCTTTCACTTTCTATTTTTGGTTACTTGTACTTAAGTTACTATCTGTTAATTGTTTTCTCCCCATGCACGCATGCATTTTGGATTTTTGTTTCTCCCCTAACTCACCAAACAGCCCTCATGAAGAACAGCTCACAGCATCACCACATCGGCGGTACCCCGACTCCTACTGCCTCACCTCATGCCGGCAGCGGTGCCAACGACAACCCCCCTACCACACCTCGCGGCGGCAACAACAACAGCCATAAGGACCTCAACAAGAGCCCGTCCCCTTCCTCTGTAAAGGAAGGGGACCAAGCTGTATTCACAGAGCTCAGACCTGTCCCTCCAGGTTCCGCCCACAACGGCGGTCAGAGTTACACCCCCTTGCCCTCTATTGGTCAGTTTTCAAGTAAGACTAAAGGTGGATTTCTGGATTTTGGTTTTTTTTTCCTAGTACTAAAGACTTGCACTTACTAGACCTAATACAAAACTAACGTTATGATATCATAATTCAAATATTTGTCCCTGCCTACATTTCTTGGAACATCTAACCGACTAAATCTGATGTATTCACGCGTGTACTAATACATTTAACCTAAAACACTTTACTCGAATTCTGCACTCACGTAGAACGAAAGAGGAGACGAAAGCGCTGGCGATGAATAGAACAGACATTAAGGACACCTGCTGATAGCATTACAAAGCAGTTCTTGTTCTGGAATCCACGGGTTAAAAGAAACCGAGGTCGATCGAAAAGGACACGGGGAAGAGAACTGGAGACAGAAATGCACGGGATAAGAAACATATAGGAAGACCTTGAGGTTATTTCACAGAACATGAGATTATAGAAGGCCTATGCTCCTTGGGGAGCTGAGGGGTGATTATGATGATTACTAATACCTTTACTCGAATCATGTACTCACGCATTTACTAATACCTTTACTCGAATCATGTACTCACGCATTTACTAACACCTTTACTCGAATCATGTACTCACGCATTTACTAATACCTTTACTCGAATCATGTACTCACGCATTTACTAATACCTTTAACTAATACCTCTACTCGAATCATGTACTCACGCATTTACTTATGCCTTTAACCAATACTTTACTCGAATCATGCACTCGCGCATTTACTAATACCTTTAACCAATACTTTAATCGAATCATGTACTCACGCATTTACTAATACCTTGAACCAATACTTTAATCGAATCATGTACTCACGCATTTACTGATACCTTGAACCACTACTTTAATCGAATCATGTACTCACTCATTTACTAATACCTTGAATCAATACTTTAATCGAATCATGTACTCGTGCATTTACTAATAACTATTATGTTCAACCTACCAAACATACACATGAGTATCTATATTGCCACTTACTAATGCTTAATACTAAATATATAATATGTGCTGATGAAATCACTCAGACAATATCACACTTTACCTCTCAGGTAATCGTACACTTACTAGCACCATGCTATTATTCTCATGCTATTCCTCAAGGGTGGCCAACTAGGCGACCAGTGGAACTGCAATTCATTCATTCATAACCCTCCACTCCCAAAGGAGCATAGGCCTTCAACAAACACATGCCAAGTCCTCCTGTCACGTGCCATCATCTCAAGTTCTTTCCATGTTCTCCTCATCATTTTCACCTGTTTCCAACTCTCTTCTCCATGTACTTCGTGGTCTTCCTCTGCCTCTCTTGCCCTGGGGGTTCCAGAACAAGGACTGCCTTGTAATGCTATCAACAGGTTTCCTCAGTGTGTGTCCTATCCATCGCCATCGTCTTCTTCTCATTTCTTGTTCCACTGGCACTTGTCTAGTTCTTGTCATCAGTTCCACGTTGGTAACCTTGTCATACCATTTTAATCCCTCTATTCTACGCAAGCACCCATTTATGAAAGTCTGTAGCTTTTTGGTTGTTGTCTTTGTTGTTCTCCATGTCTCTGAGCCATACAATAGGACTGACTTCACATTTGAGTTGAAGATTCTTATTTTCGTGTTGGATCCTATTTCTCTTGATCTCCATATATTTCCCAATGCAATGAAAGCTCCTCTTGCCTTTTGTATTCTTATTTTGATGTCGCTGTCTGTCCCTCCAACTTTGTCTATATTACTGCCAAGATATGTGTATGATTCTACATCTTGTATTGGTGTTTCTTCAAGTTCAACCCTGTTATCATTACCTGCAATAATGGAAGAAATTTAGGAAAAGGACATCCGTATATTTGCAACAACAAAATAAATAAAAGTTTCTAAATGATTATATGTCCATTTTTATTTTTAATCTTTACAATATAAAGTCACTGGTATCTAACCTTCCTAGTAATGTTTTTATAGCATTTCTTACAAAATAATGCCACTGGTATCTCACCTTCCTAGTAATGTTTTTGTAGCATTTCTTACAAAATAATGTCACTGGTATCTCACCTTCCTAGTAATGTTTTTGTAGCATTTCTTACAAAATAATGTCACTGGTATCTCACCTTCCTAGTAATGTTTTTGTAGCATTTCTTACAAAATAATGCCACTGGTATCTCACCTTCCTAGTAATGTTTTTGTAGCATTTCTTACAAAATAATGCCACTGGTATCTAACCTTCGTAGAAATGTTTTTGTAGCATTTCTTACAAAATAATGTCACTGGTATCTCACCTTCCTAGTAATGTTTTTGTAGCATTTCTTACAAAATAATGCCACTGGTATCTCACCTTCCTAGTAATGTTTTTGTAGCATTTCTTACAAAATAATGTCACTGGTATCTCACCTTCCTAGTAATGTTTTTGTAGCATTTCTTACAAAATAATGTCACTGGTATCTCACCTTCCTAGTAATGTTTATGTAGCATTTTTTACAAAATAATGTCACTAGTATCTCACCTTCCTAGTAATGTTTTTGTAGCATTTCTTACAAAATAATGTCACTAGTATCTCACCTTCCTAGTAATGTTTTTGTAGCATTTCTTACAAAATAATGTCACTAGTATCTCACCTTCCTAGTAATGTTTTTGTAGCATTTCTTACAAAATAATGTCACTAGTATCTCACCTTCCTAGTAATGTTTTTGTAGCATTTCTTACGAAATAATGTCACTAGTATCTCACCTTCCTAGTAATGTTTTTGTAGCATTTTTTACAAAATAATGTCACTAGTATCTCACCTTCCTAGTAATGTTTTTGTAGCATTTCTTACAAAATAATGTCACTAGTATCTCACCTTCCTAATAATGTTTTTGTAGCATTTCTTACAAAATAATGTCACTAGTATCTCACCTTCCTAGTAATGTTTTTGTAGCATTTCTTACAAAATAAAGTCACTAGTATCTCACCTTTCTAATAATGTTTTTGTAGCATTTTTTACAAAATAATGTCACTAGTATCTCACCTTCCTAGTAATGTTTTTTTAGCATTTCTTACGAAATAATGTCACTAGTATCCCACCTTCCTAGTAATGTTTTTGTAGCATTTCTTACAAAATAATGTCACTAGTATCTCACCTTGCTAGTAATGTTTTTGTAGCATTTCTTACAAAATAATGTCACTAGTATCTCACCTTCCTAGTAATGTTTTTGTAGCATTTCTTATAAAATAATGTCACTAGTATCTCACCTTCCTAATAATGTTTTTGTAGCATTTCTTACAAAATAATGTCACTGGTATCTCACCTTCCTAGTAATGTTTTTGTAGCATTTCTTACAAAATAATGTCACTGGTATCTCGACTTCCTAGTAATGTCTTTGTAGCATTTCTTACAAAATAATGTCACTAGTATATCACCTTCCTAATAATGTTTTTGTAGCATTTCTTACAAAAAAATGTCACTGGTATCTCACCTTCCTAATAATGTTTTTGTAGCATTTCTTACAAAATAATGTCACTGGTATCTCACCTTCCTAGTAAAGTTTTTGTAGCATTTCTTACAAAATAATGTCACTGGTATCTCACCTTCCTAGTAATGTTTTTGTAGCATTTCTTACAAAATAATGTCACTGGTATCTCACCTTCCTAGCAATGTTTTTGTAGCATTTCTTACAAAATAATAACACTGGTATCTCACCTTCCTAGTAATATTTTTGTAGCATTTCTTACAAAATAATGTCACTAGTATCTCACGTTCCTAGTAATGTTTTTGTAGCATTTCTTACAAAATAATTTCACTGGTATCTCACCTTCCTAGTAATGTTTTTGTAGCATTTCTTACAAAATAATGTCACTGGTATCTCACCTTCCTAGTAATGTTTTTGTAACATTTCTTACAAAATAATGCCACTCGTATCTCACCTTCCTAGTAATGTTTTTGTAGCATTTCTTACAAAATAATGTCACTGGTATCTCACCTTCCTAATAATGTTTTTGTAGCATTTCTTACAAAATAATGTCACTGGTATCTTACCTTCCTAGTAATGTTTTTGTAGCATTTCTTACAAAATAATGTCACTAGTATCTCACCTTCCTAGTAATGTTTTTGTAGCATTTCTTACAAAATAATGCCACTGGTATCTCACCTTCCTAGTAATGTTTTTGTAGCATTTCTTACAAAATAATGTCACTAGTATCTCACCTTCCTAGTAATGTTTTTGCAGCATTTCTTACAAAATAATGTCACTAGTATCTCACCTTCCTAGTAATGTTTTTGTAGCATTTCTTACGAAATAATGTCACTAGTATCTCACTTTCCTAGTAATGTTTTTGTAGCATTGCTTACAAAATAATGTCACTAGTATCTCACCTTCCTAGTAATGTTTTTGTAGCATTTCTTACAAAATAATGTCACTGGTATCTCACCTTCCTAGTAATGTTTTTGTAGCATTTCTTACGAAATAATGTCACTAGTATCTCACCTTCCTAGTAATGTTTTTGTAGCATTTCTTACAAAATAATGTCACTGGTATCTCACCTTCCTAATAATGTTATTGTAGCGTTTCTTACAAAATAATGTCACTGGTATCTCACCTTCCTAGTAATGTTTTTGTAGCATTTCTTACAAAATAATGTCACTGGTATCTCACCTTCCTAATAATGTTTTTGTGGCATTTCTTACAAAATAATGTCACTGGTATCTCACCTTCCTCGTAATGTTTTTGTAGCATTTCTTACAAAATAATGTCACTGGTATCTCACCTTCCTAGTAATGTTTTTATAGGATTTCTTACAAAATAATGTCACTGGTATCTCACCTTCCTAGTAATGCTTTTGTAGCATTTCTTACAAAATAATGTCACTGGTATCTCACCTTCCTAGTAATGTTTTTGTAGCATTTCTTACAAAATAATGTCACTAGTATCTGACCTTCCTAGTAATGTTTTTGTAGCACTTCTTACAAAATAATGTCACTAGTATCTCACCTTCCTAGTAATGCTTTTGTAGCATTTCTTACAAAATAATATCAGTGGTATCTCACCTTCCTAGTAATGTTTTTGTAGCATTTCTTACAAAATAATGTCACTGGTATCTCACCTTCCTAGTAATGTTTTTGTAGCATTTCTTACGAAATAATGTCACTAGTATCTCACCTTCCTAGTAATGTTTTTGTAGCATTTCTTACAAAATAATGTCACTGGTATCTCACCTTCCTAATAATGGTATTGTAGTGTTTCTTACAAAATAATGTCACTGGTATCTCACCTTCCTAGTAATGTTTTTGTAGCATTTCTTACAAAATAATGTCACTGGTATCTCACCTTCCTAATAATGTTTTTGTGGCATTTCTTACAAAATAATGTCACTGGTATCTCACCTTCCTCGTAATGTTTTTGTAGCATTTCTTACAAAATAATGTCACTGGTATCTCACCTTCCTAGTAATGTTTTTATAGGATTTCTTACAAAATAATGTCACTGGTATCTCACCTTCCTAGTAATGCTTTTGTAGCATTTCTTACAAAATAATGTCACTGGTATCTCACCTTCCTAGTAATGTTTTTGTAGCATTTCTTACAAAATAATGTCACTAGTATCTCACCTTCCTAGTAATGTTTTTGTAGCACTTCTTACAAAATAATGTCACTAGTATCTCACCTTCCTAGTAATGCTTTTGTAGCATTTCTTACAAAATAATGTCAGTGGTATCTCACCTTCCTAGTAATGTTTTTGTAGCATTTCTTACAAAATAATATCACTGGTATCTCACCTTCCTAGTAATGTTTTTGTAGCATTTCTTACAAAATAATGTCACTGGTATCTCACCTTCCTAGTAATGTTTTTGTAGCATTTCTTACAAAATAATGTCACTGGTATCTCACCTTCCTAGTAATGTTTTTGTAGCATTTCTTACAAAATAATATCACTGGTATTTCACCTTCCTAGTAATATTTTTGTAGCATTTCTTACAAAATAATGTCACTGGTATCTCACCTTCCTAGTACTGTTTTTGTAGCATTTCTTACAAAATAATGTCACTGGTATCTCACCTTCCTAGTACTGTTTTTGTAGCATTTCTTACAAAATAATGTCACTGGTATCTCACCTTCCTAGTAATGTTTTTGTAGCATTTCTTACAAAATAATATCACTGGTATCTCACCTTCCTAGTAATGTTTTTGTAGCATTTCTTACAAAATAATGTCACTGGTATCTCACCTTCCTAGTAATGTTTTTGTAGCATTTCTTACAAAATAATGTCACTGGTATCTCACCTTCCTAGTAATGTTTTTTGTAGCATTTCTTACAAAATAATATCACTGGTATCTCACCTTCCTAGTAATGTTTTTGTAGCATTTCTTACAAAATAATGTCACTGGTATCTCACCTTCCTAGTAATGTTTTTGTAGCATTTCTTACAAAATAATGTCACTGGTATCTCACCTTCCTAGTAATGTTTTTGTAGCATTTCTTACAAAATAATATCACTGGTATTTCACCTTCCTAGTAATGTTTTTGTAGCATTTCTTACAAAATAATGTCACTGGTATCTCACCTTCCTAGTAATGTTTTTGTAGCATTTCTTACAAAATAATGTCACTGGTATCTCACCTTCCTAGTAATGTTTTTTGTAGCATTTCTTACAAAATAATGTCACTGGTATCTCACCTTCCTAGTAATGTTTTTGTAGCATTTCTTACAAAATAATATCACTGGTATCTCACCTTCCTAGTAATGTTTTTGTAGCATTTCTTACAAAATAATGTCACTGGTATCTCACCTTCCTAGTAATGTTTTTGTAGCATTTCTTACAAAATAATGTCACTGGTATCTCACCTTCCTAGTAATGTTTTGTAGCATTTCTTACAAAATAATATCACTGGTATCTCACCTTCCTAGTAATGTTTTTGTAGCATTTCTTACAAAATAATGTCACTGGTATCTCACCTTCCTAGTAATGTTTTTGTAGCATTTCTTACAAAATAATGTCACTGGTATCTCACCTTCCTAGTAATGTTTTTGTAGCATTTCTTACAAAATAATGTCACTGGTATCTCACCTTCCTAGTAATGTTTTTGTAGCATTTCTTACAAAATAATGTCACTGGTATCTCACCTTCCTAGTAATGTTTTTGTAGCATTTCTTACAAAATAATGTCACTGGTATCTCACCTTCCTAGTAATGTTTTTGTAGCATTTCTTACAAAATAATATCACTGGTATCTCACCTTCCTAGTAATGTTTTTGTAGCATTTCTTACAAAATAATATCACTGGTATCTCACCTTCCTAGTAATGTTTTTGTAGCATTTCTTACAAAATAATTTCACTGGTATCTCACTTTCCTAGTAATGTTTTTGTAGCATTTCTTACAAAATAATGTTACTAGTATCTCACGTTCCTAGTAATGTTTTTGTAGCATTTCTTACAAAATAATGTCACTAGTATCTCACCTTCCTAGTAATGTTTTTGTAGCATTTCTTACAAAATAATGTCACTAGTATCTCACCTTCCTAGTAATGTTTTTGTAGCATTTCTTACAAAATAATGTCACTGGTATCTCACCTTCCTAGTAATGTTTTTGTAACATTTCTTACAAAATAATGTCACTGGTATCTCACCTTCCTAGTAATGTTTTTGTAGCATTTCTTACAAAATAATGTCACTGGTATCTCACCTTCCTAGTAATGTTTTTGTGTTTACAAAATTGTAGCATTTAGCATTTCTTACAAAATAATGTCACTGGTATCTCACCTTCCTAGTAATGTTTTTGCAGCATTTCTTACAAAATAATGTCACTATTATCTCACTTTCCTAGTAATGTTTTGTAGCATTTCTTACAAAATAATATCACTGGTATCTCACCTTCCTAGTAATGTTTTTGTAGCATTTCTTACAAAATAATGTCACTGGTATCTCACCTTCCTAGTAATGTTTTTGTAGCATTTCTTACAAAATAATGTCACTGGTATCTCACCTTCCTAGTAATGTTTTTGTAGCATTTCTTACAAAATAATGTCACTAGTATCTCACCTTCCTAGTAATGTTTTTGTAGCATTTCTTACAAAATAATGTCACTGGTATCTCACCTTCCTAGTAATGTTTTTGTAGCATTTCTTACAAAATAATGTCACTGGTATCTCACCTTCCTAGTAATGTTTTTGTAGCATTTCTTACAAAATAATGTCACTGGTATCTCACCTTCCTAAGTAATTTTTTTGTAGCATTTCTTACAAAATAATGTCACTGGTATCTCACCTTCCTAGTAATATTTTTGTAGCATTTCTTACAAAATAATGTCACTGGTATCTCACCTTCCTAGTAATTTTTGTTTAGCATTTCTTACAAAATAATGTCACTGGTATCTCACCTTCCTAGTAATGTTTTTGTAGCATTTCTTACAAAATAATATCACTGGTATCTCACCTTCCTAGTAATGTTTTTTTGTAGCATTTCTTACAAAATAATCACTAGTATGTCACTGGTATCTCACCTTCCTAGTAATGTTTTTAGTAGCTTTTGTAGCATTTCTTACAAAATAATGTCACTGGTATCTCACCTTCCTAGTAATGTTTTTGTAGCATTTCTTACAAAATAATGTCACTGGTATCTCACCTTCCTAGTAATGTTTTTGTAGCATTTCTTACAAAATAATGTCACTGGTATCTCACCTTCCTAGTAATGTTTTTGTAGCATTTCTTACAAAATAATGTCACTGGTATCTCACCTTCCTAGTAATGTTTTTGTAGCATTTCTTACAAAATAATGTCACTGGTATCTCACCTTCCTAGTAATGTTTTTTGTAGCATTTCTTACAAAATAATGTCACTGGTATCTCACCTTCCTAGTAATGTTTTTGTAGCATTTCTTACAAAATAATGTCACTGGTATCTCACCTTCCTAGTAATGTTTTTGTAGCATTTCTCCTAGTAATGTTTTTGTAGCATTTCTTACAAAATAATGTCACTGGTATCTCACCTTCCTAGTAATGTTTTTGTAGCATTTCTTACAAAATAATGTCACTGGTATCTCACCTTCCTAGTAATGTTTTTGTAGCATTTCTTACAAAATAATGTCACTGGTATCTCACCTTCCTAGTAATGTTTTTGTAGCATTTCTTACAAAATAATGTCACTGGTATCTCACCTTCCTAGTAATGTTTTTGTAGCATTTCTTACAAAATAATATCACTGGTATTTCACCTTCCTAGTAATGTTTTTGTAGCATTTCTTACAAAATAATGTCACTGGTATCTCACCTTCATAGTAATATTTTTGTAGCATTTCTTACAAAATAATGTCACTGGTATTTCACCTTCCTAGTAATGTTTTTGTAGCATTTCTTACAAAATAATATCACTGGTATCTCACCTTCCTAGTAATATTTTTGTAGCATTTCTTACAAAATAATATCACTGGTATCTCACCTTCCTTGTAATGTTTTTATAGCATTTCTTACAAAATAATATCACTGGTATCTCACCTTCCTAGTAATGTTTTTGTAGCATTTCTTACAAAATAATGTCACTGGTATCTCACCTTCCTAGTAATGTTTTTGTAGCATTTCTTACAAAATAATATCACTGGTATCTCACCTTCCTAGTAATGTTTTTGTAGCATTTCTTACAAAATAATGTCACTGGTATCTCACCTTCCTAGTAATGTTTTTGTAGCATTTCTTACAAAATAATGTCAGTGGTATCTCACCTTCCTAGTAATGTTTTTGTAGCATTTCTTACAAAATAATGTCACTGGTATCTCACCTTCCTAGTAATGTTTTTGTAGCATTTCTTACAAAATAATGTCAGTGGTATCTCACCTTCCTAGTAATGTTTTTGTAGCATTTCTTACACAATAATATCACTGGTATCTCACCTTCCTAGTAATATTTTTGTAGCATTTCTTACAAAATAATGTCACTGGTATCTCACCTTCCTAGTACTGTTTTTGTAGCATTTCTTACAAAATAATGTCACTGGTATCTCACCTTCCTAGTAATGTTTTTGTAGCATTTCTTACAAAATAATATCACTGGTATCTCACCTTCCTAGTAATGTTTTTGTAGCATTTCTTACAAAATAATGTCACTGGTATCTTACCTTCCTAATAATGTTTTTGTAGCATTTCTTACAAAATAATGTCACTGGTATCTCACCTTCCTAGTAATGTTTTTGTAGCATTTCTTACAAAATAATATCACTGGTATCTCACCTTCCTAGTAATGTTTTTGTAGCATTTCTTACAAAATAATGTCACTGGTATCTCACCTTCCTAGTAATGTTTTTGTAGCATTTCTTACAAAATAATATCACTGGTATCTCACCTTCCTAGTAATGTTTTTGTAGCATTTCTTACAAAATAATAACAAAAATCACTGGTATTTCACCCTTCCTAGTAATGTTTTTGTAGCATTTGTTGCAGAAGAATGTCACTGGTAACTCCCCCTCCTCGTAATGTTTTTGTAGCATTTCCCACAAAATAATATCACTGGTATCTCACCTTCCTAGTAATGTTTTTTGTAGCATTTCTTACAAAATAGTGTCACTGGTATCTCACCTTCCTAGTAATGTTTTTATAGCATTTCTTACAAAATAATATCACTGGTATTTCACCTTCCTAGTAATGTTTTTGTAGCATTTCTTACAAAATAATGTCACTGGTATCTCCCCTTCCTAGTAATGTTTTGTAGCATTTCTTACAAAATAATAATCATTGGTATCTCACCTTCCTAGTAATGTTTTTTTGTAGCATTTCTTACAAAATAATGTCACTGGTATCTCACCTTCCTAGTAATGTTTTTGTAGCATTTCTTACAAAATAATGTCACTGGTATCTCACCTTCCTAGTAATGTTTTGTAGCATTTCTTACAAAATAATATCACTGGTATCTCACCTTCCTAGTAATGTTTTTGTAGCATTTCTTACAAAATAATGTCACTGGTATCTCACCTTCCTAGTAATGTTTTTGTAGCATTTCTTACAAAATAATGTCACTGGTATCTCACCTTCCTAGTAATGTTTTTGTAGCATTTCTTACAAAATAATGTCACTGGTATCTCACCTTCCTAGTAATGTTTTTGTAGCATTTCTTACAAAATAATGACACTGGTATCTCACCTTCCTAGTAATGTTTTTGTAGCATTTCTTACAAAATAATGTCACTGGTATCTCACCTTCCTAGTAATGTTTTTGTAGCATTTCTTACAAAATAATATCGCTGGTATCTCACCTTCCTAGTAATGTTTTTGTAGCATTCTTACACAATAATATCACTGGTATCTCACCTTCCTAGTAATGTTTTTGTAGCATTTCTTACAAAATAATGTCACTGGTATCTCACCTTCCTAGTAATGTTTTTGTAGCATTTCTTACAAAATAATATCACTGGTATCTCACCTTCCTAGTAATGTTTTTGTAGCATTTCTTACAAAATAATGTCACTGGTATCTCACCTTCCTAATAATGTTTTTGTAGCATTTCTGATAAAATAATGCCACTGGTATCTCACCTTCCTAGTAATGTTTTTGTAGCATTTCTTACAAAATAATGTCACTGGTATCTCACCTTCCTAGTAATGTTTTTGTAGCATTTCTTACAAAATAATGCCACTGGTATCTCACCTTCCTAGTAATGTTTTTGTAGCATTTCTTACAAAATAATGTCACTGGTATCCAACCTTCCTAATAATGTTTTTGTAGCATTTCTTACAAAATAATGTCACTGGTATCTCACCTTCCTAGTAATGTTTTTGTAGCATTTCTTACAAAATAATGTCACTGGTATCTAACCTTCCTAGTAAGGTTTTTGTAGCATTTCTTACAAAATAATGTCATTGGTATCTCACCTTCTGTCGTGAAATATTCTAATCCACATATATAAATTATCAGGTAAATGTAAAGCCTAACACATAAATTCAATAAAAGGAAAGAAGAATGGTAAAGAACAGTGCTGTCACAATGACTGTACTCGAAATCCCCCTTGTTTTCTCATTCGTCTACAAATTGTAACGTTTCACGTTGATAGTAAAAGCCTACTGCTTCAATACCCGCTTTCTACGATAAAATATGTACTCCATTTCTAAGAAAAACCTTGAGATACGCAAGATGACCTAGATTTGAGATTCCATTCATGTCTTTTATACACTATGTTACCTAAAACGAAAGACAGATGGACTAAAGATAGAAAGAAGGGAGGGGCTGAAAGCATGCAACACTAAACACGCGTCTCGCTACACAATTACTACCATCACGCGTGTAAGGCCACAAGCACTAGCTTTTTTCAAATCGACAGTGATAAAAAACACTACACACAAGAGAGTTAGGTTTTAAAAACTTACAAAACGCTTATTAGGAAACATGACATTCTACTGTTTTATGTCTAAAATCCTGACATTAGTCTGACAGTACAGCAGGACAGGTGGCGGTTCTAAACATAAAAAATAAAAAAAACTACACGACTATCCTGGAAAATACATATTTTGAACGCAGCCCCTTAGCCCCATTAAATTTATATATTTTGGGTTCCTTAGGACTTGCTGACAAAGAATATGTTAAACGTTACGCAAATAGTCTAGGAATTACCAAATTATAGCCAAAAGAAATAGTGAGGGATGTCAGACAACACCTAAATCAGAATCGCTCAGTGGCAGATTTTCACCCCACCATGGTACGGGAAATGGGTCTCCATGTTAAATCCGATTTGATTGGAGCGCAAGAAACGTAAGGCTAAACACGATTAGTCGGGCTATAAATACTATCTTTTGTTGTCAGGGAAACGGGAGTAGGAGTACTTTTTTTCAAACGATTGGGTAGACATGGCACGATTGGTTAGACCTGCCAATATAGTCAATTAGAGGCGTCAGGTCACTACCACATTTGCAAATAAACTTACTACAGAACCAGTGCGTTGAGCACCAGTGCATATTTTTCTAAATAAAAGCCTGGGACATCGGCAGATCGAAATTGTGTTATATTCAGTGCCAGTCAACGTAATTCTGTATTATTTCCATAAATTGTGGTAAGCTTGAAATATTTGATATCTTTTAATGAAAATTGAATGTAAATTGATAATTTATGTCTGTATATATGTGTGGTTCAGTAGCGAACATGAGGTAAAGCCTCTATAGTGCTCCAGCCTGAACAGAAGGTGTCGGAGGAAAGTGAAACTAAATGGAATTGCCAAACAGTACACTGACACCTATATTATTGACTAGAAAGAAATAATGCTGGAATTGCAGAGGCGTAGTAACCATTAGGGAGGAATATACTGGTGAAAATTGTTTCAGATGAAGATAGCAGTTGGCCTACCGCTCTGAACTCAGTGTTTGTTATGTATTGTGCTCAGTGTAGAAATAGAGTATAAATTAGTTCTGAAGTAGGAGGTACAACCTTCTTGTTTCAGGGACTGTGGTCCTAAAGTTATTGAGCAGCACCTGGTCAGAGCTTTGCTGAATCCATAGGCGGACAGCATACTCCTTGGTCCATATAGCAAACAGTGAGGTGTCTCCAGAACACAGGGGAGCAATCGAGCAGAGGAGTCTTTTCCTGCCGCCATCAAGAAAGATAAGCCTATGTGGCCAGAGGAGCTCAACATTATGCCCCCCTCAAAATCTGACTTTATAATAAACCAGAGGGAAAATACAGTGTTTAAATTGATAGGGACTGTGAACTTTTCCCCATACTACTTACAAGATAAACAAACACTTGAAGTCATGATGACAAATAACCACATAGCTTGAAAAAACAAAACCAGTATTACCTCATAGTACCACTACACAACTGACACACATAAGATAATATTAATAAAATATGTCACTACAAGATTCATATTGATAAATTCTGTACATATAACTTGTAATTAAAATTGATTGTGATTCCTGGTTCACTTTGTATTTGAATCAGGACACATATATATTAATGAAAAGTACTTAATACATATTGATATTTGAAAATTTACCAGTGACTCATTTAAGATAGTCTCATAGAGTGTTATATGTATGTGAGTGTCAAACTGTTGTCAAGTGTGGTGGAATAAATTAAATTGTTTATCTGTCTGTTATTGTTGTGACTTACACTTCATCATTTACAAAACCCTAGACATTCAACGTAGCCATCACAATATTCCAGAATAATTCTGACTGAGGTATAAATATGTGGTAGCAAGTAAGGTCATCTGTAATACACTACACTTATTAGATACAGATACCTTCACAGCTGATCTCAGTCAGTACACTAAGTCCCCTATAAATATTTATAATATCCCACTTTACCACATATATTGGGGTCTCGCTCTCGGGATTTTGAATCTTTCCCTATTAAAAATATTGGGGGTAATTCACTTCAGGGAATAATAAGAATTAAAAAGTATCCTTGGGTGAAAATAAATCACGTTGAGCTCTCAGTGCCTGTAGTGTCCTTAGATAATTATTGTAAGATTGAAGTGTTACATTTGTATGTTAGACAATGGCCGACTTGGCAAAATTTCGATCTGCTGCTGTACAGACTGCGAAAGAGTTAGGAATGGACGGGCAAATTATGATTGCTTATGTCACTGCTGAATGTGACAAATATATTGAACGGGAAGAAAGAAGATTAGAAAAAGAGGCCGAAAGAAAATTAGAGGCTGAGGCTAAGAGGTTGCAGATTGAGGCTGACAAAGAGGCTAAAGCATTGGAGGCAGATAAGGAGATTAAAAGGCTCCAATTAGAAGAACAAAAGGCAGAAAGAGAGGAAAGAAGATTGGCTGCAGAGAGGGAAGCAGAAAAGGAGGAGAAGAGATTACAAAGGGAACATGAGTTACGACTAAGGGAGTTTGAGTTTCAAGGCCATGCTCCTGAAAATGGTGCCAGTCCCTTTACCTCTGATGCCACTGCTAGCCAGGGAGCCTCAACCTCAGCTATGAATTTTCATTTAGATCATTTTGTTGAGAAAGACGATGATATTGAGAGCTATCTAAATAGATATGAACTATTAGCTACCACATATGGGTTAGAGAGAGAAAGGTGGAGCTTAAAGTTATCTCAAGGTCTTCGTGGGGCAGCTTATGAAGTTTTTGCCAAAATGAGCAGAGGTGATCAGGAAAACTATGACATGCTAAAGCAGGCTCTTTTGTTAAGATGTGAAAAGAACGCAGAATTTTATAGAAAAAAATTTAGGAATGCTAAACTACTGTCAGGTGAAACCTACCACCAGTTCTCTGCACGAATAGAGACATACTTGGAGAAATGGACTTCTCTGGGGAAAACCCAAGATCTTAAGGAAATGGTCCTTATAGAACAACTAAGAGAGTCCATGGCTCCAGACCTGAGAAAGTTTCTCATGGAACAAGGTGCAGAGAGGCTGGGTGAGTTGCTAAATGTTGCTGAAAGGTATCAAGCAGCTCAGGCAGAGGTATCAGGTAATAAGAAGAAACAGATGGATAATTTTAGGGCACCACAGAACTTTAATAAATTTGATCCTAGAGATCAAAACAAAGGTACGCACCAATTTGATAGGCCACGGTATGACAATAAAAATAAAACCCCACAATTCGATGAAAGGAAATATGATGAAAGAAAATCTTTCAACCAAGGGAAAAGGTGGTGTAAAAATTGTCAGATGGACAATCATGACACTGACCGTTGCAGAAGGAAACCTGTGTATATGGCCACCCTTCAGGTCAGGTCGACCTCAAGAAAGGAGGAGGATATTATGTTGGATACCACTCCAGAAGAGATGAGGAAGGCACAGGCTGGGGATAAGACCCTCAAGCCTTGTTTCAGGAAATTGTCAACTTGTCATACAACTCCAGGCAAGGGAGATTTTTACATGAAAAACAAGTTGATGTATAGGAAGACTGGAGCTAGATCCAAAGGTCAGGGACAGCTGGTACTTCCTAAAAGATATAGGGCAGACTTAATAAGGAGCCTACATGTGAAACCAGATGGGGACCATGAGAAGATTGGTACCATCATCCAAAAGGTGGCTCACAATTATTATTGGCCCAAGGCAAGATGGGACATTGAGAATTTTGTAGAAAGGTGTAGCATAGCACATGAGGGAACACCCACAAGTGGGAACATTGATCAGGACCTGGACACGCCACGGGGCAAAATTAGGCCTGATAATAAAAAGAAAAATAAATTTGATAAAGTGGACCAAAGGGAATGGGAAGCCCCTTTTCACGGACAAGCTTCACTTAACTGTTTTACAATGGCCACTATGCGGAGAGTGCAAAAAGATGTCTTACCCCAGGATAAGCCGAAAATCCCTCAATCGGACTTAAACAAACTGGAGGAAGAAGATGTAGAGAGGAAATCTCTCATCAAGAATTTTAAGTGGGGAGAAAGCCCCAAGAGGAAAATTGGTAGCGGTCGTTTTGTGCATGATAATTCTGGGAAGAAAAATCATCACTATAGCGCTTCTAGTGGAAGAGACCATACCGGTGCATGGACAAATAGGTCCACAAAATTAAAGCTCCACATGTAACGCTGTTAAGAACGTGGACTGATGAAAAGGCAGAGGAAAATATTACATCCTCATACCAATATGTGAATGAGCTGACCACTCGTTTAAAAACTGGCTGGAAACTTGCCAATGAAAATTTGAAACAAGCCAGGAAGAAACATGCTGCCTATTATAACAGGAAGGCGAAAGACAGAGATTTGGCTGTGGGAGAGAAGGTACTGCTTCTTCTCCCCGGTAGTCAGAATAAGTTACAGATTGGATGGCAAGGTCCATATACAGTTCTAGAGAAGGTGTCTAGAACCAATTATAAGATAGATAAGAAGGGGAAAGAAAAAAATCTATCATGTGAATCTCCTGAAGAAATATTTGGAAAGAGAACATCAGGAAGAGACACACTTGTTGACCTTGTCTATCGCCATGGAGATGAAAAAGGAACCACTTTCATCATTTGAATATCCATTACACCCCTGTGAGACAGCGGCACAGGTGAAAATCAGTACACATTTAACGAAAACTCAGAAAGAAAGAGTGCAACAGGTTCTAGATACTCATACAGAGGTGTTAACAGACCGACCAGGACATACAAACTTATTGGAATATGATATGAAGCTGATAGACCCCACACCTGTCTGTATGAAACCCTATTCGATTCATTTTGCTAAGGAGAAAGCTTTGAAGGAAGAGATAGACTATTTGTTGAAGGAAGGAATTATTTCACACAGTGAATCTTCGTATAGTTCCGGTGTTGTACTCCTAAGGAAGCCCTCTGGAGAACATAGACTCTGTATAGATTACAGGAGACTGAATGCTATTACAGAAGGACAGGTGGATCCATTGCCGGATACAAATCAGTTGTTTGCCAGGCTAAATAAAGCTAAATATTTCTCAAAAGTGGATCTGAGTAAAGGATACTATCAGATTCCAGTAAAGCCTGAGGTTAGATCATACCTAGCTTTTAGTACCTCAGAAGGACACTATGAGTTTAACAGATTGCCATTTGGATTGAAGAATGCGCCTAGTGTCTTCTCTAGAATGATGAGAAAATTATTGGACCCTCTGAATAATCCATGTATTACAAATTTCATGGATGATATCCTTATAGCAACAGAAACATTTGAGGAACACATTGACTCTCTGAACATGCTGTTTAATCGACTTAGGGAAGCGAATTTAACAGCCCGACCAACCAAATGTTGCGTTGGATGTAAAGAATTGGAATTTTTGGGACACACAGTTTATCAGGGAAACATGACCCCTGACCCAAAGAATTTAGAGAAACTAAAGAAAGCCCCGAGACCACAAACCAAGAAAGACGTGAGATCCTTTGTCTCATTATGTGGTTTCTACCAAAAGTATATCAAAAACTTTAATTCCATATGTGCACCGTTAACTGATTTGACACGAAAGGGAAATCCAGATCGAATTACATGGACACCACAATGTGAAATGGCTTACCAGGAATTGAAGGAAAAGCTCACAAGCAAACCTATTTTGAAATTACCTGACTTAAGTCAAGAATTCATAGTAAGGACGGATGCCAGTAATATTGGGTTAGGTGCAACTCTGCTACAGAGATCAGATGCATTGGATGGGGAATTAAGCCCAGTGGCATATGCTAGCAGAAAGTTGAATAAAGCTAAAACCAACTACTCAACTAGCGAAAAAGAATGTCTTGCAGTAATATGGGCGATAAAGAAATTCAATATTTATTTGTATGGGAAGGCATTTAAGTTGCAAACGGACCACAAATCCTTGTCGTTTCTAGCACAGGCTAGGCATGAAAACTCGAGATTACTCCGTTGGTCCTTATTGATGCAGCCATTTGAGTTTAGCATAGAGTATATAAGTGGAAAAACAAATCTGGGAGCGGATTTTTTTAAGCCGCCATCCGTGTGATGAGAATCACCCTAAACTCCAGGAAAAATAATAAATTTCTCTATGTGTATATAGAAGTATGGACTGACATAAGATGTCTGTTTTAAGAGGGGAGATGTCGTGAAATATTCTAATCCACATATATAAATTATCAGGTAAATGTAAAGCCTAACACATAAATTCAATAAAAGGAAAGAAGAATGGTAAAGAACAGTGCTGTCACAATGACTGTACTCGAAATCCCCCTTGTTTTCTCATTCGTCTACAAATTGTAACGTTTCACGTTGATAGTAAAAGCCTACTGCTTCAATACCCGCTTTCTACGATAAAATATGTACTCCATTTCTAAGAAAAACCTTGAGATACGCAAGATGACCTAGATTTGAGATTCCATTCATGTCTTTTTATACACTACGTTACCTAAAACGAAAGACAGATGGACTAAAGATAGAAAGAAGGGAGGGGCTGAAAGCATGCTACACTTATCACGCGTCTCGCTACACAATTACTACCATCACGCGTGTAAGGCCACAAGCACTAGCTTTTTTTCAAATCGACAGTGATAAAAAACACTACACACAAGAGAGTTAGGTTTTAAAAACTTACAAAACGCTTATTAGGAAACATGACATTCTACTGTTTTATGTCTAAAATCCTGACATTAGTCTGACAGTACAGCAGGACAGGTGGCGGTTCTAAACATAAAAAATAAAAAAAAACTACACGACTATCCTGGAAAATACATATTTTGAACGCAGCCCCTTAGCCCCATTAAATTTATATATTTTGGGTTCCTTAGGACTTGCTGACAAAGAATATGTTAAACGTTACGCAAATAGTCTAGGAATTACCAAATTATAGCCAAAAGAAATAGTGAGGGATGTCAGACAACACCTAAATCAGAATCGCTCAGTGGCAGATTTTCACCCCACCATGGTACGGGAAATGGGTCTCCATGTTAAATCCGATTTGATTGGAGCGCAAGAAACGTAAGGCTAAACACGATTAGTCGGGCTATAAATACTATCTTTTGTTGTCAGGGAAACGGGAGTAGGAGTACTTTTTTCAAACGATTGGGTAAACATGGCACGATTGGTTAGACCTGCCAATATAGTCAATTAGAGGCGTCAGGTCACCACCACATTTGCAAATAAACTTACTACAGAACCAGTGCGTTGAGCACCAGTGCATATTTTTCTAAATAAAAGCCTGGGACATCGGCAGATCGAAATTGTGTTATATTCAGTGCCAGTCAACGTAATTCTGTATTATTTCCATGAATTGTGGTAAGCTTGAAATATTTGATATCTTTTAATGAAAATTGAATGTAAATTGATAATTTATGTCTGTATATATGTGTGGTTCAGTAGCGAACATGAGGTAAAGCCTCTATAGTGCTCCAGCCTGAACAGAAGGTGTCGGAGGAAAGTGAAACTAAATGGAATTGCCAAACAGTACACTGACACTTATATTATTGACTAGAAAGAAATAATGCTGGAATTGCAGAGGCGTAGTAACCATTAGGGAGGAATATACTGGTGAAAATTGTTTCAGATGAAGATAGCAGTTGGCCTACCGCTCTGAACTCAGTGTTTGTTATGTATTGTGCTCAGTGTAGAAATAGAGTATAAATTAGTTCTGAAGTAGGAGGTACAACCTTCTTGTTTCAGGGACTGTGGTCCTAAAGTTATTGAGCAGCACCTGGTCAGAGCTTTGCTGAATCCAGAGGCGGACAGCATACTCCTTGGTCCATATAGCAAACAGTGAGGTGTCTCCAGAACACAGGGAGCAATCGAGCAGAGGAGTCTTTTCCTGCCGCCATCACGAAAGATAAGCCTATGTGGCCAGCGGAGCTCAAGATTATGTAACCCCATCTTAAACTGACATTGTGTAAAAATAAGAGGGGAAATTAATTGTTTTAATGAACGGAACTGAGAACATCTCCAATACTAGTTCCAACAGAAACAAACACTTGAAGTCATGATGACAAATAACAACATAGCTTGAAAAAACAAAACCAGTATTACCTCATAGTACCACTACACAACTGACACACATAAGATAATATTAATAAAATATGTCACTACAAGATTCATATTGATAAATTCTGTACATATAACTTGTATTTAAAATTGATTGTGATTCCTGGTTCACTTTGTATTTGAATCAGGACACATATATATTAATGAAAAGTACTTAATACATATTGATATTTGAAAATTTACCAGTGACTCATTTAAGATAGTCTCATAGAGTGTTATATGTATGTGAGTGTCAAACTGTTGTCAAGTGTGGTGGAATAAATTAAATTGTTTATCTGTCTGTTATTGTTGTGACTTACACTTCATCATTTATAAAACCCTAGACATTCAACGTAGCCATCACAATATTCCAGAATAATTCTGACTGAGGTATAAATATGTGGTAGCAAGTAAGGTCATCTGTAATACACTACACTTATTAGATACAGATACCTTCACAGCTGATCTCAGTCAGTACACTAAGTCCCCTATAAATATTTATAATATCCCACTTTACCACACCTTCCTAGTAATGTTTTTGTAGCATTTCTTACAAAATAATGTCACTGGTATCTCACCTTCCTAGTAAGGTTTTTGTAGCATTTCTATAATAAAAATATACAACACTTTTTTTTAAACAATCGTTATCATCATTGTTCTTCGCGCCTCTTATGGAGCATGGAACCACCACCTCATCTGGTCCCCTTGTATTAAGCCTGTGCCAATAATTCACATGCCCCTGTATTAAGCCTGTGCCAATAATTCACATGCCCTTGTATTAAGCCTGTGCCAATAATTCACATGCCCCTGTATTAAGCCTGTGCCAATAATTCACATGCCCTTGTATTAAGCCTGTGCCAATAATTCACATGACCTTGTATTAAGCCTGTGCCAATAATTCACATGACCTTGTATTAAGCCTGTTCCAATAATTCGCATGCCCCTGTATTAAGCCTGTGCCAATAATTCACATGCCCTTGTATTAAGCCTGTGCCAATAATTCACATGCCCCTGTATTAAGCCTGTGCCATTAATTCACATGACCTTGTATTAAGCCTGTGCCAATAATTCACATGCCCCTGTATTAAGCCTGTGCCAATAATTCACATGCCCTTGTATTAAGCCTGTGCCAATAATTCACATGCCCCTGTATTAAGCCTGTGCCAATAATTCACATGACCTTGTATTAAGCCTGTGCCAATAATTCACATGACCTTGTATTAAGCCTGTGCCAATAATTCACATGATCTTGTATTAAGCCTGTGCCAATAATTCGCATGCCCTTGTATTAAGCCTGTGCCAATAATTCACATGCCCTTGTATTAAGCCTGTGCCAATAATTCACATGACCTTGTATTAAGCCTGTGCCAATAATTCGCATGCCCCTGTATTAAGCCTGTGCCAATAATTCACATGACCTTGTAAAGCCTGTGTCAATAATTCACATGCCCTTGCAGCGGTGGTTTCTGTTACAGCTTCTTGTACATGATCAGGTTTTTTAACACTATTCAGTAGCCTATTATTCAGCAAGATTTGAATGTAACTTCGGGTACATAATGAGAGCCGTAATACAGGCTCGCGCGGGCCGCACACGGCTGGCGGGCCTCGCTATGCCCACCCTAGTTGTAACTTAATCATATATTTTCCCTACCTCAGTTCAGATCAAAGACATCTTCACATCAAATTGCTCGTAAAGCTAAATTAAGTATCCCTGCAATGGCAAATCATGTGTTTTAACAAAAATAAATACAATTTTTTAATTATAAAAAATAATTTATTTAAAAAAAGGTTTCCTGTATGACGTCTAAATTCTGAATTTTTGCGAAGATGTTGAGATAGATCTCAATTTACGCGAATCTCCAGTTACGTGCGCGCCTCTAGAAAGTAATCCTCGCGTAAACTGCAATCACACTGTACATAGCCGGACAGTTCGGGTGGTTTTGGCTTGAGTGCTTTTAAATGCTGTAGATAAGTAGTTTGCCAACATAAGAAATAATTACACTGTTGTGTTCCGACACGAACAAATTTATGTTAACAGGATCCGCAAAAATAAGAGAAATCTACTTTCAAACATAAAGAAAACCAATGTGGACCTAATGACAAGAACCACACAACGTTCAGTGGTACAAGAGATGAGAAGACGCTGGCGAAGCACTGGACACACAAAGAGGAAATGTGCTGATAGTCTTACAAGGCGGCCCTTGTTGTGGAATCTCCAGCGTAAGATGGGTAGAAGAAAACCGAAAAACACATGGAAAGGAGAACAGGAGACATAAATTAGAGGGATAAAGAAGATATAAAGACCTTGAATGAATGGCACAGGACAGGAAGACTTGACACAGGACAGGAAGACTTGACACAGGACAGGAAGACTTGGCAATCTTTTGTTGAAGACCTCTCATCCAGTATTCTCACTATGTTCTAATTCTGGATCCGGTAATGAGGCAGAAAGGCAAGGTCAGCAACAAAGTCCAGATCATCGAGCTGTTTCTCCAGAGTCCACACTGAATTCCACAACCGCCAGTACAAGCACAAATTATCTTATCTCTCAAATGGCTCACATCTCAGACTTCCTGCCAATGGTTAAACGATAAAATTATTAGTAATATATTCATCTGAACCTTGTGCTACAAATCCAGATACTTTGTAGAATTTTCTATGGGGCTTTGAACGTTTTGATTTAATCAAACTGATACATTGCTATTACTTTACGCGATTGGTGTTGTAAGTTTTCGAAAGCTTAAATTCAAGTAGATATTAGCACTATCTTTGACAATCAGTTTTTTCCCTTTCCAACAGCCCCGCCAATTTCATACGGAGGCAACGCCTCTGCATACAGTCAACCAGGGGTAAATACATCCGTACCTCTAGCCGTCTTGCCACAAGTTTACAATTCGCAGGTTTCAGGTAAGAAAATATTCTTTATCCTTCCTTCCTTCTTTCTTTCTTTCCGGTCTGTCTATCGGTCTGTATTTCTTTCTTTCTTTCTACATGCATTCATTTTCTTATTTCCTCATATACTCCTCCAACCATTCTATTTCATTTCATCAATCACCACACCTTCAGCTTGTACGAATCCTGCCCACTCATCCGTAACATACTGGCTCTTCTTATGCTTTCTTTGTCATATATTGGATGATTCCATACAACGTTATTATAAATTTACCTGGCACGTGCCCGGTATGATACAACAATGAATGTTTTTCAGTAACAACTAACTTCTACCAGAGAAGTCTTCTTCTTCTTCTTTAATTCCTAGCCACCGACTATCAAAGTAGTCAGTGGCCATCACGCCTGGTTGCGTCTTGTAGGACAGCAACAAACTGCTTCCACTTTGCTAGGTCGGCGGCCATCCTTTGTGCAATGCCCCAGCTCTGATTCATTCTTTGCATCTCGGCCTCCACAGTTCTTCGCCAAGTTGTTTTTGGTCGGCCTCTCTTTCGTTTTCCTTCAGCGGTCCATAGCATAACTGTTCTTTTGAACTCCAACGTCTGCCAGCTATGATGATGTCCATGTCCTCTTGATTGCTTCGAGTAAGCAGTTCTTGGTTAGTGATGGCATCGGCCAAAAGATTCGGAGAATTTTCCTTAGGCAGATAGTGTGGAAAGAGAAATGAGAAGTATTCGTGTATTCGAATTCTCAGCTAATGTAGTACAGATAGGTTGTGAGTTATTTTTGTCCCTTCTGAGTAGAGTGGATGGTGATAGATGCGTGAGAAAAGGTGTAAGAAATAGATTTCACGGGTGATAGTTTAAGGAACAAAATATGTCTATGGAATGAGTAAGTTTCTCTATTCCAGCCTATCTATACAACTATAATTTAGTACAAGACAACCTTGCTCTCCTCATACATATAAATATAAATTTAACTACACACACACACACACACAACAAGACACACAAACGTGAAAAACTACGGTTACTTGGGTATGGGTCTGACCAACACACAAAGTTAAGTTTCTTTTGTTTATTATCATTTAAACTTGACAACATCAAAATATCTAAAGAAAGATCAAATAAAATCAGATTTACATACATATGAAATAGCAGAATAAATGTGCCCTCCCCTTATGGAGAAAAGAACCCCAAAAGTTAATAACCCAAAGGTCGAAGGTTTGCACTATGTTACAAAGTAGACAGTAAAGTAAACAAGTTCCTACTATAGGCTACCTAGTAAAGTTAACTAGTTTAAGCAAATCCAGTTTTGGTAAAGTCCCTGTAACAAAGAAAATTATTCACTCTCTCTTTCATACAGTGGCCACTCAATCCCTCTTACCTACTCTTGGTGATATCCATCTGAATTACAATTTTTCCTGAATATATAAAATGTCAGGTTTAATTCCCAAATTGGCCCCAGTCCATCCTCTAACAAATAAAGACTAGTGAGGTGAACGCCGAATCTGGTGTGGGTTTTTCTTGGATGAACAAAGTGTCACCGCCAATAGTTGATGTAGAAACGTGATTTTGGGGTTCACAGTTAAAAGAGAAAAATACTTCCAGTATTGGGAAACATCTGGTTGCTAAAAATGTTACAATTGATAAATGATGATAATCCTATCGGCTGACTCTATGGTAGAGTGCCGATTCTGAAACAGCGGAAATTCTGGATGCTACGCTTGAATACGACTGTCAGAAGTCGGGAATACCGTAAAATCTCGCGTATAATACGCACAATTTTTACTCATTTTTGCCCGCTAAAACTCGGGTGCGTATTATACGCGAGTACTAAAAAATACGTAATTTTCGATTTCGAAAGTAACCTACATTGGAAAGTCTGTCAAGTTTTTGTCACAATTTAACAGTGAAAATGGCGCGAAATTGAATGTGCCCTGTGTTTTCTTATGTGTCAGACATTGTCGCAAAACGCTTTTCGCACTCTTGGTCTTCAATCCGTTTTGATATTAAGCTTGGTTGTGAAGTTTGTCGTTTTATTATTTTGAGCCCTAAAAATGAATTCGAGAAAATGTTATACTGCAGTAGAAAAGCTCTTAGTGGTAAAATATGCAGAATCTAACGGCAATCGGGCAGCAAGTCGACATTTTTCCATTAACGAGTGTAACATTCGATTATGGCGAACAAAACAAAGAGGTGCTGCAAGTGTTGCCTAGTAAGAAAAAAGGCGAATCGTGGGTCACCACCAGATCTTCCAGACCTAGAAAAAAACATTATTGGAGTGGGTAGTGGATAGAAGGCAACAAGGCATCGGTGTTTTCATGCATTGAAATACGACTTAAAGCTCTGGAACTTACAAAATCTCGTTCAGGCACAACAACATTTAAAGCGTCATATGGATGGGCAGTTCGTTTTATGAAGCGACATGGTCTTTCAGTCCCAAGTACCTAAAAAAGGTAGGTGTTGCGTACCTATTTCTGTTTGTTATTATACTTTCAGTCTTTTAAACAAATATTTCATAAAATAAAAATCTTGAAAAATTATGGTGCGTATTATACACCGAATTTCCATTTTACCAGAAAATTTTGGGCGTAAATCAAGCATTGCGTATTATAGTGGCGTATTAGCTACGCGAGATTTTTACGGTGTCGTGGAATATTCTAATCCAAATATATAAATTATCAAGTAAATATAAAGCCTAATAAATACATATAATAAATAAAGGAAGAAGAATGGTAAAGAACAGTGCTGTCACAATGACTGTACTCGAAATCCCCTTGTTTTCTACTGCGTATGCAAATTGTAACGTTTCACGTTGATATTAAAGGCCTTCTGCAACATACACGCGTTTCCCAAACACACAATAAAATGTGCTGCCTTTCTAAGAAAAACCTTGAAATATGCAAGTTGACCTAAATTTTAAATTCCATTCCATATATATATATATATTTTTACACACACCAGCTTTGTTTCCAAATCTCTCTTTTCCCTGACAATGGCATATAAATCTTAAGCAATGGTCTTAAATTTGTCCTCCTTCGTTCTCACCTGACAGTTAATCTCTACACCAGGACCTATCTCGTTCATCGGTGGATATGTATCATGTTTCACTTTAGGAATTAAGATACGCCACGCAGGTCTTTGCCTCACGGCGATAATGTCTTTTGCAGTTTTGCAAAACTTAAAATCTGATTGGGGGACACCATCTCCTGGCGTATCTAGTTCAGTGGACCCTTTATATTGAATATAAATTGCTGGATAAAAGTAATGCCGCAGAAAAATTCTTCAAGGTGCTAAATCGTTCACCTGCTGAAAGTTCCCTGGTCGGCTAAACGGATGAGAAGACACTTATCAAGCCGACTGATACAGGAAGCGAGCTAAGTTTTAAAATCACTTTTCTTTAAGATCAAAATCGTTATTTGATATTTGTCACATTCCAAATCTTTGACGATCAAAATCTCTGTGTTTCACTCATTGTAGAAAGCTGAAACTTTACCTACAGCTTTCTTTCTTAGCACATTTTAATCTATCAAGTTTCAACCGGCATTATCCCATCCGATTTTATATGGTAACTAGAACAATGTAAAAGAAGTTGGAAATAACTCTATTAAAGTAGGGTTTTTAAAGAAGGGACATAATAAACTACGGACCTATTGATTGTGTTTCGTATTTTTTCAAAGGGGCGAGCGTCGGATAGAAAAACAGTGATGTGCTGGTTAAATAACTATGTTTTGTTTTTTTCAAACAACTAGGTCAGCGAGTTATTTGTTTAAAACACAGATGTAGTAATGACCAACTTTCTTGTTAACTTTGCAGTAGGTATTTAAACGTATCAAAGTATAACTTTATTCAAAGATGGATTTTACTGGACAGAAGTGACAAGCGTTCCCATTTAGTAATATTCAGTGATTACAAATTGTGAGTGGAAGGTGGTTGAAGTAACAAGAAGAGACATGGTACGCAACCAGACGATACGTCAAGGCCTTAAATCCTACCCCCTGCAGACCCAAGTAGAACAGTCCCAACTAAGATGGTTTGGCATGTCTGCAGAATGGGAGAAGATCGGATACCACGACAAGCATGGGAAACAAAGAGCCAGGGATCCAGACCCCCAGGACAACCCAGAGTCCGCTGGGAGGACAACATTAGACAATCTTTGAAGGACCGAGGACTAGAATGGAACCAGGCCAGGAAGAAGACAGCTGATAGAATAGTCTGGCGCTCTCTCTTCCAAACCTCTACACCTCACGGTAGAAGGGGGACGACTAAGTAAGTAAGATTTACAATTATGAAACAAGAACAGGACAACAAAACAACAACAAGTTTTAGGGATCCGCTTTTATTGCTGTAACCGAAGACACTTAAAAACGTAAATAAGTGCCTCATACATTCTTATTGCAAATATTAACTGTTTGATTTGACCTAGTTAAAGTTATTCAGTAATTTGTCATATAGTTTTATTACCCAAAATTATATGTTTTGTTGAACTGGTTATGGGACGAATTGAATGATTAATGATAACTGGTCATCATTTATATTCTATGCAATTAATTACTATTATTATTGATAACTGTAATTATTATCACTGTAATAGTATTAGTGTTACAGAGCTGAGTTATAATGTAAATGAAGGAAGTACTAGACGTACGCTTTTAATAGAGGCACGTACCAAAAATAGAAGGGCAAACGCACGAACTGTCGTCACACCGAATGAAGTGGAAGAATACATGATTAAATTTTCTAATCCTCTATTTTATTCGAGAGACATAACAAAATAACCAAGAAAACAGCATTGAAATAGGGACATTAGTCAAAGCCTTTCTAATAGCGCAAACGCAACAAGGCCTTCCAACAGGCTACCATAATACCGCCAATCAAGGCAAGGCCAAACTTGATCGAAATAACTTGTTTTGGAAAAAAAACAACAACTTCCCCATTATCTGTGTACTCTATTACAAGCTAGAATCCACTCGAGAAAAGCCAGCCTGACAAAATAAGCTGAATGACCATCCAGCCTAAAGGACTTCTAGCAAACATCTGCTGACAGAATAACCCCCAAATTACACATTGGCGTAGGGTCTGTGCCTTTTTCCAATACAGCAATTGACCGTATTTCCACAAGCGGGCTTTCGTGAAACTGAATAAATTTCCGTCTGAACACGTGTACTTCTGACACATCATGTGATTCTCGGGTTCATCCGAGAACTGACAAACATCTGACTAAAGCTCTGAGCTGTCTGTAACAACACGTCGTCAATGCTCCTATCGAAAGGGCATCACGCCTTGTTACTGTTGCCATAAAACATTACCGTGACATTTAGTTTTATTCTTCGAGGTACCCAGGCCTCCAACAGATACACGCCAAGCCTTCCTGTCCTGTGCTATAAGTTGAAGGTCGTTCCATGTCTTATTTATCTCCTTCATGTTTATTTATAATTCATAACTATATTAAAAAACAATGACTGTGGACAGTGTTTGTATTGGCTGTTTAACCACCCAACAACAATGACGATGACAGTGTTGTATTGGTGCTGTTTAAAACCAACAACATGATGAAAAATGACGATGGACAGTGTTGTTGTTGACTGTTTTTAAACCCAAAAAATAAATACAAACTCTTAAGATAAGATAAGCATCAAGTGCCATCTCCGCGATGGAATGTTGGCTATTTATAAATATCCAACAAAATGTATGTCTCTGTGCTTGGTGGGTACGTTGTGCGCTCTGATAATTTCTGTTTTTGGTCTTGATGGTACCTGTGACCGATTTCTGGCCTCATGGTCACTTGTGATACGCTGTGCTCGTCTCGGTGACAATTTCTGGTTCTGGTCCTTAGTGGTACGCTGTCCGCTCACGACAGATTTTATACCTATCTCCTTAACGTCTTTAACATTTATTACTATTATAGTTTTCAGTATAAAGTATTAAGTCTCTGTTTATGCTAAAAAATAATTTTGTCTATAATTTGGAACTCGTATCATTTTTATTTTTTTTTTTTTTTTCATCCCTCGTTTTCCCGAAACTAATTCTGGCTGTTGTTCCTTTCTGTTTCTCAGCAAAATCCGTACAAAACTTTCAAGACAAATTAGTTTTTGTGTTGCTTTTTTTAATAACAGTGGGTTATTTTTTTAATTTTTTTTTTTTATTTTGAGTCGTTTACAATCAACCTGCGAAAAACTTTCTCTAACAGATTGTTTTTATGTGTCATTTGACTCCGAGGATAAATGTTCTATTGTCCTTGTAGGACTATTATCTTTTATAGAGCCTACAAAAAATTATCGGCATGCGCAGTAGTCCCCCCAGTCGAAATTTGTCATAAATCATCTATCATGACCATCCTCAGGTCGGGTTATCAGTATATGCAATCAACGGGTATTGTCCCTGGTTTAGAGACACTACTCACTCTCGATTCCCCACTTTCCAGATCTAAAATTAGGCGAGCAATTAAAACTGTGACAGCTCTCGAAAATGAACAAAACAAAAAGAAACAAATGGCAACGAAGAGTATCTATTGTTCTACTACTTTTTCAAACCCGAGTTTTCTTTCTTTAAAATCGTTTCGTTTTGATTGGTTGTCATTATTTCAGTCAGTCGAGTGAAACAATACTCACGTGGCATCCCATGCATAATTAATTGGCAAGCGCAACTCTGTGTTGTTCTTTCTCTTGCGCTCACTGTAGTTCCCTTCACGCCGTCGCTCTGTTAAGAGCATGCTCGCGCTTTGTGTTTGTCTCGCCCACTTTGTCTTCTCAGAGCGAGTTTGATGAAGGCAAAGGATAAATAATATAGTATATATTTATGGAATCATTAAGAGAGAGAGAGAGATCGCATGAAGGAGATAGAGAGAGAGTGAGAGAGAGAGCAGTAGAAGACACAAACATTAGCCCATGCCACACACAATATACCGTCATTAATTGAGAGTACTCAGACATAAGTAATGTCATATACAATAAAGAATTATTAATAGAGAGAGCACAGACATAAGTAATGTCATTACACAGTATAGACTAGAGAGCAACGCTTGACATTGTACGTATTATAGACTAGAGAGAGCATAGACATAAGTAATGTCCTATACAGTATAGACTCATAACGACATAGGAATGTCCTATAGAGAGCAAAGAGATCATTATTAGTAATGTCCATCCTATACAGTATAGACTGATATACTAGATCAACAGACAAATTGGTAAAGTCCTATACGGCATAACACATTTAAAGATAGAGAGAACTGTGATCCATATTAATCATTACCCCCGGGGTAAGACTTTGTAACTAGTTCGCAATAGTAAATGAACGAGATAATTATTATCATTACCTTTTAACTTCCTATCCAGAATAACACACTAGTATTGTATCTTTGGGCAAACTCATGCTCAAAGTCTTTCACGTGCCTTTTATTATTCTTTTTTATTTTCTATTCATATCCAAAAAAAAAGTCTTTCTGTTGTCTTCTGTTCACAACCAACGAGGGTGGGTGGTTTTATTTCTGTCACCAGTTTAAAAAAACAGTTGGTGTATTAAAAATGATGTTCCTTGTCTTTTAGCCGACTCCGCCGATGATTATGACGCCCAGAAACAAGAACATAACCCAACGGAACGAACCATTACGATTAAAGGGGTAAGAGGAAAATAGAAAAGTAAGAAACAAAAAAAGGCCCATGCTATCATGAGGTTTCACAACTCAGTTGTGTGTTCCTAATACATCACTGTGGTCTTCCTTTAAGCTGTCTTCCTAAGCTTTCCCCTGGTTACGACCACAGTCTTCTGCATCTCAGTTTCCCGCCTCCCCCCGGTAGACCTGGAGGAACTTGTCCAGGTACTTGTCATCCAGATTGTTAAAAACATCACTGTGAGCCTATCCTTATCAGCTTTCTGTTTCCTCCCCATCCCTTAGGCACTTGTTCTGGTGTTCTTGGCTTCCAAGTTGGTCTGTCCGTAATAACATGCACTGCGCAGCTGATTCTACCTTTTCCTATCAGAGCTTCTTGTTTATGTTCACGCCCCGCCTGGAGACTTGGTCTAGGTACACAAATCTGATATTGTCGATCAGTGTGATCCTAAACATACGAATCACATGACGATCCTTATATTTCAGCTTCTTTTTGTATGTCCCCCCCGCCTGGTCACTTAGTTCTGGTTCTTGTCAATCAGTTGTTGTTTATTAGGAGGTTTTGGTCCGTATATCGTGATTCCCGGGTCCATGCCAACCAACCCACGTCACTTCGGTTCCTGTCGCTCTATTACGAGGCCCCATTTTGTTTCTGCTTTCAGTTTCTATGTTTTGCCTTTTCAGTTTTAATTAGTTATGCTTCAGTTCTAATGTCCTGTAGCTTCAGTTCTTTGGCCTGCTTCCGGTCAAATGTATTCGATGTCTTTCTTTAGAGATTTAAGGTATCTATTACCTGGCTTCAGTTCTGATGTCCTTCTTCAGTTCTATTGTCACAGTCTTCAGGTTCTATGTTCCTGCTTCCAGTTCTATGTTTTTGCGTTCATTATTATGTTTTGCTTCAGTTCTATGGTCCTGCCTTCATTCTAATGTCCCTGCTTCATTGTTATGTCGCTGCTTCACGGTAGTTCTATGGTCACTGCTTTAGTGAAGTTTCAAACGGGGAAGCCATTCAGTGCCTCAATGTATCGTCAGTGTTTCTGTCTCAGGACATTGTTGTTCGGGCCTTAGCTGCTCATTGCTGATTTTTGTGGACATTTGCCCGCGAAATAACCGATTACTTTATTCACATAAAGATGAATCTTATTATAATGTTTCGGTTATTGACGTAAAGTCATCCCCTCGAGTAGTAGTCCGCGGGCGGGGGGGGATGGGGGTCTCGTGGGGGTTGGCGACAAGACTTATGAGGAAATTAACAGAACTAACTATTCCCTCTGCGGCTGCCCTTATTCCTAATGTGGCATGTCTGTAAGAGGAACGAGAATTTGCAAAATGATGTGTGTTGCATGAGGCAGGTAAACATCAGGGCATGTATAGAACAGATTGCGGAAATCAAGGCAAACCACTGCTGTAATAGCACATGGAATGGGGGGTTGGAACGTCTGTAGCACGGGAGGTGTACACAGGTACAAGGGGGCGAGCTAGATGCATGTGGTGACTGCACTTGCTCCTTAGTATTGAGGCACGGAGATAAGCTGGAAGAGTATATGAGAAACGTAATCGTATCTTATACCCACAGTGGCTATCGTATGTCAGTCTCCGACTTGCAAGCCGGTCACGGCGCATCAACAACGATATACCTTGGCATCGTGAGAGGGAAAATGGGAGCTATGCTTGGAGGAGGTAATCATACCGCATGAGAAGTTTATCGTTGTATTCCGCACATCTTCAGAGATTGATATTGGAAGCGGGACCATGTAACGTAGTTATGAATGTATTTTAGTGTCAAGTCAGTGCTTTTGCTTTGTTTCTGAACAAGCGGTTTGAGTAGCGAACTTGACTTTTCTGTCGCCGGCAGTGCACAGTTTCAGGGATCGAAACTGTGGTAGCGTCACGCGCTGGGCAGCGGGGCGGGGGTGTGGAGTCACCACGGCTGAGTGCAATGTGATCGCGAGGACCTCTGGCTTCTTTGAATTGAGGTACAAGCTATGGCGGGGGCGGGAAGGTTTAACTAGGAGTTGATTCCGACTCATGAAAGCTTGAACCTAGTTTTGGCGAGTACCTCTAACGGGAGGAGTCACTCTTCCAACGGGCAGTTGAGCTAAGCTATGTGGATTACATTTGGGTTCTCTAGTTACAGGAATGATATGAAGCATGAAATATTAAAAGTACAGCTTTTCAGATGTGGATGGCCTTAGGTTTCGTCTCTGAGCAAAAAAATCTGAACTCGTCTGATACTACAAGATAATACAATAAAGCATGAAAGTGTATACGCCATACGTATGTTCCTTTTATGCGTCTATATGAAGTGATCAAATACCGATAGGACGGGAGTCTGTTTTCATAACCTAATCACAAAGCAATTATGATTATGTCCCGAGGGTGCTTGTCACAAATAGGAGTGCCGGATCATACTGATAACGTATATGTGTGGGTAGGAACATTTTGGAATTACTGAGAATTATGAGGACTGTGGGGGTATTTTTCAATAATGGGTGACGTGTATGTAAATTGTTGGACACAATGCCCAAATTTGCGTAGAAGAGGCGTTGAAAAAGTCTTGGTTCGATGAGTCCAGGTGTTTGTATCTGAAAACACCGTATCAGTTCTGGGTTTGTTGTCTCTGGGGGTACCAACATTTGCTGTGACGGTTTTGGCTGATAACCCTCTCACCTAAAGTGCGAGCAAGTATACTGTTGTTACAGTATGGTACTTAAATGATTTCCCATGGTTCATGGGTGCCACGATGAGAACTCGTTTATCTCGTTGTCACTACGATCGGCTGGGTAAACATTATGTTCCCACACACATATGTGTGGAAGTGTATAACTAAGACTCTATGCGCTCGGTACATTACTGTGATGTAGCAATTGAGCGGCCTTGGCGAGATACTCATGCGCCAGACGTGATTACGAGGTTATTTTCAAGGAGTAAAGGAAAAGTGTAGGTCTTTGTCAGATAAAAAATGAAATACGCACGTTTCTACATTATTTTATCAACCTTGAATATACAGGTTAATGAAAGTATATACTGGACAGGGACCATTGGTGTATCTGCGGGATGAAAGCACGGGCTATCTTTCACATTAGACATTTGTTTTGTACGGCTAAAAAAGGAAAGAGGATGTATGCATACCTTGGTGCTGTGATTTGCTCTACATGCGCTATGTGTTCCCCACCCTCGCACACACCGATCTTAAATGTGGCCTACATGGCGCGCGAAAATGGTGACCTCCCCTCTTGTTGGGGCCTGGTAACAGGTACACCTGTACACGCCATAATGGCTGTTGGGAAGTAGGGAGTGTTTAGTCCCGCATGGTCCAGACCCGGACAGACCTAGTGATTGGAATGGGCCACCATGTGTAGGGTCCACGCAACAGTGTTACGGGTACCGGAACATGTGTAGGTACCTCCGAATGTCTGGGGGGCCTCCGAATGCTAGGTCACACCCAGTTGGTTAGTTTAGGTCCCAACCAGTATGCTAAGAGAGAACAGCTTCTTTTTATTAGATCGACATGGGATGACCTGCTCCATCTTTTGCATTCTCACTATACTGATAAAGAAAATGGTGCCTTAGTGACCCAACTTTTTTACAAATTGGTAAAACGTGACGCACATGCTACTAGTTTTGGCGTATCTAATTTCTTGCATTGTCTGAGAAGACACTCTGCTACTCGGGGACCTATCTGAAACTAATAGATAATAAATAAACGTGTATGTGAGTGTACCTCTTGCGGATGTGAGGTAATTTTAATTTATATCCAGATATTGTCTGTCTTTTGCCCTACTCGGTGGCGCGCGACGAAGGCTCTGACAGAGAATTTTGATCACGTTAATTACTTGAGGTTTGGTGAGCACGACGCCACAGACAAAAACCATATCGCCAAACCTGCGGGTTTTGTCAAAATCAACGGAAACCCTTCCATCATGAGCGGCTGTAATAAAATATCGTCTACATAACTAGCCCAAATAAAAAGGAGTCCCAGATATGTGTGAGTCGGCAGAGTTTTGAGTCGTGCTATTGCTGGCTCGCAACATAACGAGCACGTGTGTTAGTGATTTAATGGGTAGCATTCTAAGCACACTATTCCCCCATAATCTACCCACAGAAAATTGGGTAAACGCGTTTCAGACTGCAGTGTGATTAAAGGTAAGAATCACTAATCTCATAACGTCGCGCACACAACTCATAAAAGCAATCGGTAAGCTCTTTTCAAATCATTGTAGAGTGCAAATAAACATACAGACGATCACGACAGACTGCCTGGAACAACAGAGTAGAGCAGCATAGTGGTAAGTCAGCTTTATATCTTCACGGTATGCATGCCGGAACACCTAAGTAAATTATCAGTGTAATTCCTCCAGTCCCTGTTTTGAATACTTCGAACCATACCCTAGAAGGAGTGGTTATGTTAGATTTATAAATATTGACTATTGTAGAATAGTAATTCGACACCTCTCATCAGCTCACGGTTAGATATAGTTTAATCGACCCTGTAACTACTAAAATGTGAATTTAATATGTTGAATACTGACCTCGAACACGATACATGTACGCATGTTAGAAATGCCGGAATTGAATCTCGGGGTGTTCAAAAGCTTTTAATAAATCAATTATGGAATTACTCTTTATACAGATGACTGCAAAGCTACTAAGTTAACATTAAATCAAAAGGCGACGGTCAGTTTTATTCTGTGAATTATGTGACTGACAGTTGTGAGATTTTACCAATTATGTCAAAGAATTTGTGTACATGTTAGACACCTGTCATAACTTATTTCGTTTTAGTATATTACTAACCAAACCAATTTTCAGTAACAGATCACTGGTTACATAAATTTAGACAAATAAATAACGCTGAACACTATACTCATCTGGCAACGTAGATCAAAAATTTGATCGTATTGTGGGCTATTTGATTAAATGGTAAAGATGTAGCCACGTCACACTTTGTTCATCAATCCGTAATACTATTCTTACTATTACTAACTGTGGCAGGTCGTCGAAATGAAAACCACTTATGACTCAACTTCACTTCAGACAATAAGGAGCACCTCGTGTGTCGATTCCTGTTCATCAGCACTGAGCTCCACCAACAGGTTGGTGTAGTCTAGTGCAGGGGTCAATAACCAACCACTGTGAAAACCACTTTGTGTATACCAGAAAGACTGTACCAATGATCACTCGAAGGCCAGAGTAAACGGTCCTATGTGAATATGCTACAATCCAATTGAAGTCAAAAGAAAAGATCAAAAGAACAATAGTCAGTAGTTATGAACATGATAACTGTGTGTCCAAATTCAGTAATTCCAAGACAAGGGGGACAGGGGTGTGGTTAGTCTAAGGAAAGATTGACAGGAACCGGATTACTATTTAGTTTGAAGGTTTCAAACAAGGACTGTTTGTTTGGTATTAATAATACTGTTTGGCCACTATGGGGTCTTTTACCAATTTATATATATAGTATGTTCATATACATACACCTTGGCTCAGTTTACGTATACTCTGGCCATTTGGAAGACCGCTAGGTGAATGTTTAAATCCACAGCATACCACCTGCACACAATGTGACACCAAACTGCCCATGAAGCTTACCAATTAGTTGCAAACGAATTAGGAAACCGATTCACAAGGTGGATTTTTAATAAACATTGATGACGATGCTCCAATAGAATTACACGGACCACTACAATATATAAGGCATTCTTTAAAGATCCATGATTAGTGCCCGTCCAGTAAAAAGAGTGTAACCTCCGCTTAAGTCGTTAATGCTCAAGAAGTCAACTGTACATTTAGAACGACACTAATCAACGTGGATTATATAATAAGTAACCTGTGACTCACTTTTCGAACAAATGACCAGGACTAACATATTCCCTTTTTAAATTATATCTAGTAGTAAAATCTAAAAGATTGTCATATTGGCTGATCAAGTTCTGGAACATATCATAGGGAATTATATACAAAACAATAAATATATAAAAAAAAAAAAAAACAAAAAAAGAATAAAAAATAAAGAAATACAATAGAATGCAAAGATGTTTTCTCCTCCTGCATTAACAAGATAGAGCAAACATGTATTTTTGACGAACAAACATTTTCAAGCAAAAACAATAGGCCTCATCATCTGTGGGAGATTAGTTTTTTCCACGCAAATACTCACCGAACTAACAGAAACTCGCCCAAAGGGCAAGGGAACGGTCAAGCCACATCCACATCCTTCACACCCATTTGGGTGTCTCTACATAAAACAACACCAGCCACAGCTGTGACTGGACCATAAATACACCTAACTGGATCCATAGACCCGTGAGTCACAATCATCCTTGCGAACCACACCAAAAACAATAACAACTCAAAAATACACATCCAACAATATTACCAACCCAAAACCACCCCTAGGACAAAATCGATCCCCCCAAAAAATATCCCGCGGACTCTTTCAAAATAATACAAAGAAAGTAACACCGTGCAGACCACACTATAAAAAAAACAAAAAACAAAACTCCCCCCAAAACCACCGCCCCCTCAAACCCTAAAACCCCATGCTTGGGGAGTGATCTCGAGTGCGATGGGCGACATAGAGCTGGCCTTGTGCCGAACAACGATGGTCACTAGGAATGAAAACACCTTACGGATGGGAGGATTCAGAATAAGATGTTGTTCAAGCTTGCGCCTTATTTGATGTCGTCATTTCAACATGGATAGAAGGGTGCAAACACATCGGACTGGGGAATATTGACGACGGTACGGCAGCCTAAATGCAAACATGCGCTCAAGGGGATGCCCATGGAATTAAGACTCGTTCGATTCTCCTCAGCTCCCTTAATTAACTATGCCAGTGACAATTTTGTTATCAATGGAAAATCCAGAGAGGCAAGTACTTTTATGACCAACGCGTGCCCTATCAAGTAGTCCGTTTTTTTGCGTTCAGTTTCGCAAGACAAGCAGAGCAACAAAAGAGCTTTAATTTTCATCAAATGCTGGGGGTTGGCATTCCTGATGGGGCACTGCTCGTTACAGGAAAATGTCGTTTTGTGGTGAAATCAAACTGCGTCGTTGGAGATACATCGGAAATCATGGCATCTATGCCCAATAAAAACCGTTTCCTTTCCAGCGAGATATGCTCCAACAATAATCTGCAATACTTAAATTAAAAAATTTTGTACTTTGAAGAAAACAAATAAAGAGAAACTTACATTTAAATAAGGTTTAATTTTTTTATTTTTAAAACAAAATGATGATTATAAAAAATCCGTTTTCCGGTGTTTCCATCCGCCTAGTAAAATGAAAACTGGGGGATGATCGTCTCGATAAGGGTTCTTACAACAATAATAAAAAATAAAAAAATAGGAGGAAAATTTTTATTAATTAAGAAAAAGTTTTATAAGCGAGCAAAGTAATAAAATGATCCCACCAACTCACGAATGTACCCGTACCCGTCACTGTGTATTTGTGTTGCAAACAATTCACCCGACAAAATCCTCTGTTGATGTTGTTACTACATTGTCGGGATAGTAACATATAAAAGAAACATTTACATTTATAATAATGTCTAACTTAGTCAACCACATTTGTAAACCCTTAGGGATAATGGTAGTACCCTGTAGCGAAAAAAATATACGGCGAAGAATTAATGGAGTTTAGACCCATTTGAAATTCATTGAAAAGGTTTTATTGCATACAACCTATTAGATACTAGACAGGCTACAAGAACCATGACCACTTAACAGCCCGTGAGTTTATCGATGTATACTGCAAAACCAAACTCTTCACGTGCAAAAATTTAAAAAATTTCAGTATGATCTATAGAAGTCCCTTTACCAAAGTTGAAATGTTCAAAAGTAGAAATCTTGTTGCCTTCGTGGCCTTACGTTCGTTCAGCTAACCCACTTCTGCACGGCATTGACAGCGCTAATACATACAGGAATACCAATGAGCAGTTTTCGAACAAAATGAGTTCCACAATTCCATATTAGAGGCCCGGAAGACAAGTATCACAAGGAGCAAACGCAAGATCTCAGTGTTAATTTCTCTTGGTGATGATGTAATGACTCGGCAAGCATCCTGAGTGTGGTCGTCCAGTCGGTGGTAGACCGTTCTTAATGCTCATTCTCCTCCATAACGATCCGCATGAATCAACGAATGGTAGTTTGCTACCTTTAGTACGCATGCATTCCGTGGGGAGAATAAGTATGCGCACTGCCACATTCAGCGGAAGGTCTGCCAACGTGAATTTTAAAAGATTTGGTGCACATCATTATGGTGTAGTCTATAAGCGGTCATTAGAAGTACGCGAATTGTATCGTCATACTGATAACTACGATAGATCCAGCGAATTCGCTGATTCTTGGAGGAGGCCTAAACTTGATAGAATGCGATCCGGACTCTTTATATATAAAATTAGGATAAGTATAGATCCAGTATCTTAAACTAGGAACTATACCGCAGAGTAATAATACCCACTAACTCGGAAAAGCGAAAGTACCTTGTTTTACACGTTTTACCAAAATTGTCGCAAGATCGTGTCATCAATAGCACCTGCGCATTGCAAAGGGAGTCAAGGAAAGCGACATACCCGTTGCATAAAAAGAATAAAAACTCTAGATATTAGGGTTGCAGACTGGTGAAACTCAGCAAGGTAGATGACCAATTGTTTCAGGGACAGCTTGTCTTCCAAGTGGCCTGTTGGTATGGAACCCACGGGTTTCTCAGTCCGAGCATTGTCAGTGGTATTAAAAATTTGTTTGCAAAGGTAGTTAATATAACCCAGAAAGTTGTCTTAACGGATAAGATACCCCACTGTGAAATTGTAGTCATTTAACATTATTCCATTTGTTTTTGAAAGATGGTGGTGGACGTATCTCATGGTGTATGTTCTAGCTAATTCAAGCCGCTTACAAGAAAATCCTCGAGTACATAAAAAGTTTATTGACTGAGTGTCTAGGAGCAAAGATACTCTTGCTACAAAAATTAGGGGGGGAGTTAAAGTGTTAGAGATTTAAACTCGAGGAGACCTATGAATTCACTACTTGACAACTTTGTATGACGGTCATTGATGTGCAGTTTAACATGAGAACAAGTTTCCAAAGTCTGTTTGCCTAAAATATTGATCCCTGGTGGGGATGATGGGCCTATACAGACTAGCCCACAGGTGGCAAAAACCCAATTTTAAACATGAACTAGTGCAGATGTGGAGTATAACAAAATGAAGCAAAGAGGACTCTTGCGAAACCATCTGTAAGCGACAATCTCCGTTTTATCCAGGATATCAATCTGTCACCTATGGATACTTGCTACAATTGGCTTGGATGAATGGCAAGTACATTGAGAGTAGAAACTGGGTACCATTCTCCACCGGACATTAAAAAAGCTGGACCGTAACAGAGTAGCTCTGGAAGGTGCAGCTCTCTACTGAACTTCACTGTCACGCCCTGAAGCTGCAGATAAAATCCGCTATGAAGATCTACTTCCCCTTTTATGCAATTTAAAGCGCGAGACGAAAAACCTGCTATTGATCCCCCTCATCTCGTATCTGGAAGGATCTTTATGAATAGACATATTCGAAGCAAATAGTCTCACAAAACATGTCTGACCTAGATACTTTTACTCAGTCAAAATGCTATCTCTCTACCAATCTTTCAAGCACGGGGGCACATGAGTCCTTGGTCTAAGGATCCCGGGAACGATGAATATTTTTATGTGTCAGTGTCTTGATATGAAATGACCTTCATCAAATCCGTATGTAAGCTATCACACCCACATTCTATCCTTATTATTACTTTTATTGTCTGTATTTAACATGAACTTGCCAAGGAAGTGTTAAAGTTCTCAATACCGTCCTATTTACAAAATAAAAAGGCGTATAAAGTATCTTAAAATTAGCCAAACGTCACTTCTATGTAACGTTAGAAGTTGCTCCTAATACTATCTCAGTACAGACACGTCTCATTCTAATGGACCTAACAACTCTCACGATTGCGCCTCAACAATAGCAGTGCAGAGCAAAGAATAAAGCTGTAGTCCACTCTTGAGGCTGTTTATGGCAATTATCTCCATATAGAGCTTTTCTAGAGAAGTGTGTGTACTTATGTCCGGCCATATCAAATTATAATCATAGTTCCTAAGATAAGTAGGAAGAGAGAAAAGTCTACCTTTTGACCGGCACAATCTCCTGAGGGCAGAATCATCTACATTTAGGTGAATCATTGCCAGCAGTGAACAAACGATCGGAATAGTAGACACTACACAGAAAAGTCTCATGTAAAGTAATACATAATATCGCTACAATCTGATGTGGCCCATAAGTATAGAGAGGGAGTCTCGGAACAAGAAAGTCAAGCCTCTACACCACGTCACAGTCTCACTATAAACTCTAAACTGCCTATTGGAATGAGATAACTGTATTAATATGCATCATCCTTATGATAGTGAGAAAGAATCGACCCCTGTAACCTAGCTCTAGCAAACCGACCCCCCATTACTGGTTTCTTCTGTATAGAACATGAAATTGAATCTGATCAAGAACAGAGCACTATATGTACCTGTGTTATAACCAGCCTTTGCTAGACGTAAAATATCATAGGGAGATAGAAGTTCAGACCATACATCTAGGAAATAATCAAAGTGAGATTGGTGGAAAACAAGATTGTGTTTAATGAAACGTAGGAACCTGTATGTTGATTTGCGGTCACGAGTAACGTCGTTAGGATCCCTGATACACAATATCGCCGTGAACAAATAGTCGAAACAAACACAATACAAAAACAGAATGATGTACAAATTATCCCTTATGGATTCAGTGAACAAACCGTATTATGTACCATTTATGTGTGAGTAGGAGACACTGAAAATAATTGGAGTCCCTAATTGATAGCCTGTATTAAGAATAAACTAATTCGTGACATCCAAATGTATCTAGAAAAAAGTTCTTGATTATGTACATGTAAGGATTCCCTTTATAGTGTGGTTTAGATTTTATAAATTCTGCTATTAAAACTTTTTAGGATCGACCTAATCTGTTGAATGTGATCCCGAGTCATGCATAAGAGAATCGCACTATTATGTTATAGAAACATTAGGATGGATCCCCTATTAATCTGGTTGTTAGAGAAGGACATTTAGGCTTAAATCCTGATAGTCGTGCCAGAGGTCAATATGGGGATATAAAAACATCTAGGTGGAATGTATGAAGAAAATTGGGTAGTAACCAGTAGTTCTCCCTATCAATTGCTTTGTGCAGTGTAATTGTTACACTCATTATGAGTTAACTCCGATTAGGAGAAACACCATTATTCCTAACGAGTAACTAGGATATCACAGTTGATGGAGCTTGATGGCAAACTGATTAATGGTTGAAGTGTGGTAGAACATAGTCGAAAAAGAGAGTTGATTCCGTTACGAGGAATCCAATAAGATACCATTAAGCAAAATAGCCAACACGTTGACGGCAAAACATTCAGGACTGGCCCTTCGTCCACAGGGCAGAAAAATTAGAGCTAAATAAGATAAGTAGAAGTATGATCTAGAACACAGGAAAGCAGTGGAGAACCCACTCTGTAAATAAATATAAAGAAATATGAAAAACTCTCATGTGACTTCCCCAAAAGGCTCGTTGACAAGTCAAAATCATACCTAGGGAGCACTTTGTCAGCTCCCGCGCGAACAAAGTCCTGCGCCACACGAGCTTAGTTGCGCGTCCCGGGAAAAGGAAGTACATGACTGCCACCAACCGGATTGTAACACATACATAATCACTATAGAACTAAAAATACCGATACAAATATATTTACAACGTAACGTCATAAGAAAATAAGTAAATGGGTGTAGTTTTGCGCGGTTGTCCGTAATTATAGAATCCCTGGTTAAGAGTGTGGAAAAGATGAATTAGAGTTACAAGACCACGTGCCTTTTGAGTCATAGTCATTATAGATCAGACTCCATACAGTAGGAATATAAATTGAGATTTACATAGTAGATCCTAGAACTACCCAATATGAAAAAATAATTTCAAGATTCATTTAGTTGACAAAAACAAGGTGTACCTATAAATTCAATACCAATAAAATTAGGTGCGGTGCTTGCGGCCGGCAGCATATAATAAATGATACAAGATAACCATAACAGGTAAAATGCGAACTAACAAGTACAGTGGAATAGCGGGTCATATTTGAAGACAGCAGATGGACGCCAAGACACAAGGACTAGCATGGAGATAAGGTAGAGATTAGCCGCGAAGTTACATATAAGACCCACGTTCTTAGACTTTAAAGTATTTATTGTACCATGGTAGGACTGTGTGTACCCGATCCGGTTGGATGAAGGGGCTATCTCTCAAGGGTTGTGGGGTTTGTCAAGTTTTTTTTGGTTGGGGGTATATTTTTTGTTGTTATAATTCTCAAGTCTTTTGCGTCTTCACTGCCTGTCTCTGTCTCTCTGCTCTATATCTTCATGCTCTCGTCCTCGGTGCTATAAAAAAATACATTGTTTCATATAAAGATCAAAAGCTGAATAAGGAGTAAAGGAAGAATAACAATTACAATATGGGAGGAAAGATCACGCCGTATAATTAATAAAGAGCACTGAGAGTGTTTTTTCCCCGCGTTACCCGCCTGTTCTATGAAATAGATTCTACAATCTCTCCCTTCTATGTATTTCAGCACTCAACCCCCGACGTGTTCCTCTTAGTTTTGGATCATCCCATGAACAATCCGGATCACATTTGCACCTCTCACGGGAACAAAGTAAAGATTCTCTCTTTTTTTTTTTTTTCTTTTGCTCCTGGCCCAGCCCTCACTACATATACAGTCTTCCATCTACGAACTGAACATCTATTCGTCTTGTCGCCTGTTATCTTGTTTTTCTCATCTATACTAAATCTATCTGTCATGTCTATCTCAATCTGTCTGTCCTGTCCGTTCCATGCCGATCCGTCTGTCTGTATTCCTGAGTCTGTCTGTATGTCTCACTCCTGCCTGTCCGTCATGTCAGTCCCTGTCTATGCACATAAACAGGTACGGGCGTAGTGTGCTTGATTCAACGTTAGATTTAAAATATGCTGCGCTGGGACTCGAATCATATACAAAATTGAGAGCGGGCATAGTGTACAAAACAAGATTAAGTGCTAAAGGTGGTGCCACCTGACTGCATTGCCTGTTCGTTGGGCTATAAATAAAAGTGCGCTATGCGTGAATGGGAAACGCGAGGGCAGCTGCCAGGGGGTGAAGAATAAGAAAAGATATGGAACGACTTCATTACACGAGTGCTGCACAGATCTTTTTCATTGTTCGTTCATACAGAATTAATTTTTATTTTTCAGTGTAACTAGCTTGACAAATTCCTCGTAATACTACAAAAAAACACGACTCCTCTAAACAAGGCCACCTGTCGTTATTAGCTCAACAAGGTCAATCACAAACGCTCAAATTCTCATTTTTTTAAAAACAGTAACAAGACATATGGTAACAAAGATTCACAGCCTTGAGAAGTTTTTGAGATTTTAAGAAAAAGATGAGGATTTCATACTAATTAAGAACACAGACACCTAGAGGCCCATTCATATGTAAGTGCGTCTCTGCTACAAAAACCTGGTCAGCTGTAGGAAGACTTTAAATCACACTGTCGTCCGTGATTATATAACTTTTTTTTGTAAGTCACGCGACCACAAAAAATCCAGGTTTATGGAGCCACCATTACACAAGGACTTGGTTGTGAAGTTGCGTGTTCAGCAAGAGAGAAAACAATAAACAAAATAACTGCAACCTTAGTTAATGACCCATAGGTGCATGGTTGGGTGCAAAGGGAGATGTCAAAGACAAAGCGCCTAAGAAAATAAAAAATTTTACGGTTCAAAAAAATTCAATTTTCAAACAATAAAACTATGACATGAAGAAGTCAATTATACAATAACAAGAACAGAACTTATATGAAGAAGGACAAAAACGGAAATTTTTAGTAGGCCAAAAAAAGTCCAGAGCCTGTAAAATCGATTGAGCAGAACAAAGAGAAAGAAAAACGATGTCCAGAAAATCAAAAAACAATAAAAAAAAATAAAAAAAACAAAAAAAAAAACAAAAAAAAAAAAAAAAAAAAAGAAAGAAAAAAAAAAAAAAATAAAAAAAAAAACAAACAAAAAAAAATACCATAAAAAAAACAATACAACACAAAGGGAAAAAAAAAGAATAAAAAAATGGATGGAAACGTGTATTGTGAAGATAAGGATAGGAGAGTAATACGGTGTAGAAGTGGAACACTAGAATGCAAGATTGTAATTACTGTGAGGAGGCAGAGTCTGAGACAGGGGTATAGTGCAGAACGGTGGGTAATTGAATTAGGATGTGATCTCGAAGCAGCCATCACATAAAGTTTATGCTACACACACGTCAACCTTTAATTTGTTTAGAATGTATGTCCTTTGTATATGTGCGTGTGAGCGAGACTCCCCCATGTGTCCCTTTCTAGGTACCATGGAGCGATTATATTAAAACTAAAAAAAATAGTGGGTTCCATTAAAAAAAAAATTACTCCGAGATAAGAAAAGCACCCGAAAGGGGGGTGGGCCACCATATGCAAAGAGCAGAACTTTACAGAGTGTAACGAACATGGATCAGAATATCATCGAACAAACAGGTAAAACCACAAGGACTAGCCCCATTAACCCCAGGGACCTTGATGCATAACATAATAACAGACGCGACGCGAGTCGTAGATTTGAAGAGGGGACTAGGACACCATGCCCTCCCCTCCCTCCGCCGATCTTAACCCAGACTCCCCCCCCCCGTGACCCCCATCACAGAAAACTAAACAAAGATGCGAACTTACACGTTTTAGCGCATTTGTCAATTCATAATCGAAATAAACTTTGACTTTACATCCTACAACAATATCCAGACAAGGGAAGCGATTCACTCGTAACTTCGACCAAAAATGTCATACATGTTCATGGATGATACTAACCAGTATAGGTAAATCCTTGTAAAACAAATATATTGTGGTAACGTCATTACATGAGTTCTTGTAGTGAAGAACATAAGTACATGTACACAGAAAAAAGAAAAAAAAGGCTCCCGTTGATACCCTCGAACGTAAGCTCAGGGAGGATGGGACAGACCTATTGATCTTATGTAGCATCCCCGATCCGAGCTATCTTTCCACAACATAGCCAAAAATGGAAAGTTGAGTCTCGATAGAGATCACGTCATTCACCTGCGTGTTCTTGAGGCTAACAAGTGTTCTTGATGTTGTTATTGTGCCGTTTTTAAAACACGTTAAACTCTATATACATTCGCTCCAGAAACTCGCTGCCCTGATGTTAGCCCGTATACTTGTAACTTGAAACGATTACCGGGCCTTCAACCGATATGTCTCCACAGTTCAATTGTGCGTTGTGTATATCAGGTGGCAGTCTTTAGACACAAAAAGTGTTTTGCATTACATAATCGATTTCCGGAGCGAAAAGTGTTGTGAAAGAAATGACAAATATGGGTTAAAGGAGGCCATTTTTAAACTTGCATCCACGGGAATATACAATGGCCAGTGCTTGAAACGAGGGCTTGCACTGTTGTCTTTATAAGTTCCACTTCAACTGCTTTTTGCCTGATGCTTATTTGATAGATGGGATAACCGAACGAAAATCAAGTGCTGATTTAAATGTAGCGAGAACATATCCTCCAGATAAAACGTCACTTTTGTCTCTTCAGTATTAGGTTTCCTAAATGTTGTGTTAGTTTGGTCTGTTTTGTGTATGATTTTTGAAGATTTCTCCATTTTTTTCTGTTCGCACTCTCCCTATGTGAGCATGGAACCAGCATTGCAACTGTTCCTTCTGCAGGAAACTTTCAGCTCTTGTTACCATGGTTTCTAAAACAATTTGTTTGACATGATGGAGTTGGCCCAACCTCCTATTAATGGCTTCTTACGACATACCTGACGCGTGCAGTGGTCTTATTATTTCTTTGTCTCCTCGGAAAGGCCTCCTGGGAAGCTCCCAAGAAGCCCCACAAGTGAAAGCGTCTCTCTGTTGAACAACTTTACCATTTTTTTTCTATTTTGTGGAAAGATGCCTCTCTTTGTGGATGTTTATAACGGGACATTTTGTAGAAAGATGCCTCTCTAATTGTGGATGTTATACGAGGACATTTTGAAGAATGAGATCACGTGTATAATTCATACTGATACACCCCATCATTAATTACGCCCACATTGTAAGAAATTACTATTATGTAGTTACTGCCAGAAAGAAAACAGTTCGCTACTCATTAGCACAACTTTTAACACCGCAAAATCAATTTGACTACAACTTTGTTGAGCCTTAAAAAACCCATTTGTAGACAGATTCTGAAATCTCAAAGTCATGTTAGCACGACAAAAACACATTCGATGGGGGGGCGCCACACATGACGTGCTGAAATCGACGACAAACAAATCAACAACTACGGAGGCATTGAAGGGAACACAGGACCCAGCTAGAAAAGCTGTGAGCTCGGGACACGTGATCGAGTGATTTAAGTGCGGTCTCTTCCAAACGGATCCCTAAGCGACCCAGCTCTCTATTCAGATCGATGAACGCGTTTCCCCCGGCGCGCGTCCCTGGAGACGGCCTCTGTCGTAAACGAGGTTTGTACTGAAGAGTGAATTCTGCCGGAATGGATGGCATGGCCGATCGTGAAAATAAGTGCATGGGCGTCCCGATCTGTGTCAATAGACTCCCAAGTCGAGAGTTACCTGCCCCTGAGCGAGCGCACCCGCGTCCTTATCGACTTTTCAAAAGAAAAAAAAAAATCTCCACCATTACCGGAATCGTTCCCAGAGGAATGCTGCAAATCTATTGGCCTATTCACTCTGACCAATCGGCACCCTCGTTAATTAGTGGGTTCATGCGTTTTGTTTTTCAGGGGCGCAGGCCGGCTACCTAAAATTGAGATGTCCATTTAATTGACAAAATAAAAAGCAAATGTCTTCATCTCCAGAGCCAGGCTTGAGTCAATGAAAGCGTGGCCATGACATAGTGGAAGCGGAATAGCCTTGTTTGGAGAAAACGTGCCTCTGAAAGCTTGACCCAACGCTAGAAAGGAAAAGACCCAACGGTTTTATCCAATTTGCACTGCCGGTCGCTAATGAAACGGGCACATTATAAGACGAAGAAGCGCTTAATCGGCGTCCTGCCCAAAAGAACGACTGGTCGATTAAGGCGTCCTAGATGTCGCCTGCAATTCCATTACAGGAACTCTGTTGGCAAAACACGAATGGAGACTAGACAGCAGTGAAGGGGGCGCGTGTTTCATTGAGAGCAGATCTAGTGTTAAGTGAGAATTCGAGGTCAGTGAGAGGTCCCTCTGTTTTTTAGTAATGAACAAAGATACAACCGAAGGAGGAGATCTAAAAATGTGTATCGTCAAGGATGATGAGGGCGTGAAGAAGGCCGAGTAGAAGTTGAAAATGAAAACAAAACACGTATCACTCATCATCATCATTTTGTGTGGGTTTTTTTCCGCTCCCACGGAGTATGAAGTCACAGTTGCTGCAACTGGCACTTTTGTATGAAGCTTGCACTAAAGCATATTCAAGTGCTCACGCAGCGGTGCTTTCAGTAGCAGGTTTTCTTGACATAATGAGATTGCCAGCCTCAATACACAGTGGAGTATTACTCACCTGTTACGATATACCTGAGGAAGTACCTGATCCTATTCTTTCTTTGCCTCATCATAGACCCATGGCAACAATACGTGGTAGCGCGCAGTCAGCTGTTCACTTAATGAATCACTGTTGTTAACTCTTTCACTCAGAACTCGCTCGTCCACTTGCTAACCAGATCATTAACTCTTTCACTTAGAACTCGCTCGTCCACTTGCTAACCAGATCATTAACTCACTTTCACTCCAGAACTCGCTCGTCCACTTGCTAACCAGATCATTAACTCTTTCACTCAGAACTCGCTCGTCCACTTGCTAACCAGATCATTAACTCTTTCACTCAGAATTCGCTCGTCCACTTGCTAACCAGATCATTAACTCTTTCACTCCATAACTCGCTCGTCCACTTGCTAACCAGATCATTAACTCTTTCACTCAGAACCCGCTCGTCCACTTGCTAACCAGATCATTAACTCTTTCAACTTAGAACTCGCTCGTCCACTTGGCTAACCAGATCATTAACTCTTTCACTCAGAACTCGCTCGTCCACTTGCTAACCAGATCATTAACTCTTTCACTCAGAACTCGCTCGTCCACTTGCTAACCAGATCATTAACTCTTTCACTCAGAACTCGCTCGTCCACTTGCTAACCAGATCATTAACTCTTTCACTCAGAACTCGCTCGTCCACTTGCTAACCAGATCATTAACTCTTTCACTCAGAACTCGCTCGTCCACTTGCTAACCAGATCATTAACTCTTCATTTGCTCTTACTAGAAAATGGAGACTGAACTAAGACGAAGGTAAACGATGGATTTAAAATACAGTAGAGTACGTTTTACTACGACAAAAGACAGTCCTTATTCCTCGCAAGGCTTATTACCAATTTTTTTTTTTTTTTTACATTTTTGCTGTTAAAATAACGAATAACTACATAAACTCTCTCTCTCTCTCTCTCTCTCTCTATATATATATATATATATATATATATATATATATATATATATATATTATATATATATATATACCAACGGGCTGATCACCCGTTTGCTAGTCAATTCGATTACGGAAACAACAGCAGATGGATTGATTTGCCATTGCCCTAAAGACGCCAATAGGCGTGATGGGAAACGGTGGCGAAGAAAACCTATCTGCTGTTGCCCTAAGACGCCACTAGGCGTAATGGCCACTGACTGCTTTGACGGTCGGTGACTAAGGACGGAAGAAGAAGAAGAAGAATATATATATATATATATATATATATATATATATATATATATATATATATATATATATATTATATATATATATATATATATATATATATATATATAATATATATATATATATACTACTACTACTACTACTATTACTACTACCACCTTAAGAAAGCGCCTTCTGTTTAACAAAGCTAAATTTGTTCACAAAATCCTGTCACACAATGCTCCAGCATATCTGTGGCCAATGTTCAATTACAATGAAAGACGCAGTCTACGCTTTAACAGATTGCAAGTGCCCAAGCCTAGCCTTGACTTATTCAAGAAAAGCTTAGCGTACTCTGCTGCTCATCTTTGGAATTGTCTTCCACATAACCTAAGAAACAACCTCAGTCCCTATTCATATAATCATAGACTTTTTGAATACTTTCTGAATTCTGATTACATGCCCCCCCTAATGGGATTATCTTTTCTTATAACATCAACTGTAGGTTCTAATGACGATGTTTGTACTTTTCAACATACGTTATGTCATGCTTATAAGTAATTAATGTTAATATGAGTGTGCTATATTATTATTTTACTTTACGTTGAATTTCTTGAAATTGATATGTAACATGCATATGAGAATACATGAATTCAGTATGAAAGGTGAGCGAAAGGAAGGGTAGAATGTTAGACGGGCCTGTGTGGTGCCCAATTCTCAACCCTTTAAAAATAAAGTTCGTTCGTTCCCTCAGCTTGGTTTGAGAAGGCCACCTGTGACCTGCTCTTCTCATGGAGCTGATAGTTTTGGAGTCCTCGCTATCAGTGTCAAACATGGTCCTTGACTAGAACACAGGAGAAGAACATCACATAGTGATAGTTCGAGATGAAATGCTGAATTAGAGCCATTAATGTTACCAGGAGATACAGAATGAGAAATTATCACATCAGAACAATTGTAGTAACGACAACCTGTATACAGGGAGACATAAAATATTATATAAATAGAGAGATAGAAAATAAAGTGGTTTGGCCAACTTATGAGAGTGGAGCTGGATCAATTACCCACTACGTGTCAACAACAGTATAAGATCGGGCTTCAGAGCACTTGGAAGACGAAGAGGCAGATAGATAGATAATATTGCAGAAATCTGGCACCTGCATGGCCTCCATGTGATACACTTGGTTCAAGAACGAAAACGTCAGCTTCCCACAATGCCTTACGGCAAAATTCGCCCGAAAACGTAAAAAAGTAAAATAAGTACCAAAAAAAAAATAAAAAAAATACAAGACTGCACATCAGAAAACATGGAGTATTGAGCAGCAATTGGATTCCTTCATCCCGCCGACTTATGGATTAATGTGCTAAAGGAACGTTGCTGTTGGCGAAGGAATCGTGACATGTCGAATGAGGGTGTCACTGAGAGAAGAAGAAACAAGAAGATTATTATTTCATGTCGCCTCCCTTGTCTGGCAGACTCCTTACTTCTTCGTCTCCCCTTCCGGAAGGGAGGGGGCGGGGGGTTATCTGTTGAGGGCAGGCTTTTTGAAATTTTTGTTTGCCTCTTGGTATTTCATTCAAATGTGGCATTTCACTTTTTTTTTCGTCGATGGAAAAAAATTGGTCACTAATCTTTTATAGGACATCATTGTCTTCCTCTGTACACATTTTTCTTTCTGTCTTTTCTCATCACATTTCTTATCCTTTTTTTTCCTTTTACATATTCACCCTTTTTTAATCCTCCTTTTTCTTTCCTTCTATAACTATATCTCTCCCTCATCCTCTTACAAAACATAAGGCTAAAAAAACGACCGCAGCGAAAGCCTGTGGATGACTTGTGCAGGCTTCATGCAAGGGGCCGGCTGCAGTGATAGTTCAGTGCTCCGTACGGAGCTAAGAGAAGATGATCAGTGGTTGTACATACAACGTTGACACCAGTGTTGTGGTGCTGAAACAGTGCTATTACTTCTTAACGGAGCTAGCAACATATCATTTTTTTTGTGTGTTCATTCTTGAGCGTTGAGGGATGCCTCAGACTACCTTTATCTCTTAAAGTTTCATGTTATGTAGGCTGAGACTAACTTGTAAATGTCATATGAAAACCTTTTCTCTTCTAAAGTTTTATGTATAATTTAATCACTCCAATTGTTTTATTTCTGAATACATTATTTCAGTTTCACGTGTTGTTTGTTTCGGTTGCTTACACTTTCCGTGTCATCTTTTTGCCCTCCTTCAGAATTATATAGACAGATACAATAGGAAACTCTCTACAGAGAATTGCAACAGGTGGCAATCTGGGCATCAACAATTCCTCCCTGTCAGGAACCTAGATTATACTGTGGATTTTAATACACAAACACTTCCATACTTGGCTCGTTCCGCTAGAAGACGACCACAGCATACACTAGGTGACAATAAGTAAGTTAAACACCTTTAACAGGTAAGTTCCCTTTTATTAATAAACTGCACACATGGAAGCCACACACAGCTAGCAATACAAATGAAATACAACTCAACATAAATGCCAATACAACTTGCAATAGCCACCAACTTAATTTATCAGTATCATACCCACTGGTATGTCCCTACCGAGTGAACATCACAATGACTTTCGCTCACCGGCTAAATTCTGTACTATGATAAGGCAAAACTTAATCACAAATGACTCATCATCAACGGTCTAAGGAAATGGCACTAGACAATACATCATCACTCTAGAATTATGCAATTTAATCCACACCGCATGAAGAAATGGCAAGCACTATAACTGAACAAGAATGGCATACACTTCTCAGCAAAAATGCTGACAGGGAACATAAAGGCGACCTGCACCGGACGCTGGCCAGAACTAGACTGCTTTTTGCGTCAGAATTTGTGTCCACTTCCCTTCCGGTCAGCTGACCAAACGGGTTTTTACATTATATCAATGTTGTCACTCTCAGAGTGACCAACCTGATATTTCGGCGAACATATCGCCGTGACACTCCCCCATCAGACAAGCAATTGAACCCATTTACCATCTTGACGCTCTGATGAAGCGGGCCAACTCTGCTCATGATTCTCACGATTAAACTTTTTTTTCTGCCTACACTGGAAAATTTAAACCACTCCTTTTTGTCCGCAATTACTAAACCTACTGTTTCTTGTTTTATCCATTCTGCCAACTTAATGCGATTATGAAAGTAAAGAATTTGTTGTACATAAACTTACTGTCCTGAATTCTACTGCCTGGTTTGCCTGTTCCACAGCCAACAGGAAGCCTTTTCCGCAAAGTTAGCCGTCTTTTTTAAAGTGCTGTTGACCTTGTCTGATGATACATGCGAGAATGTGTTGTTATCTTTTTAATATTGATGATACATGCAGACATGGTCAGATTAATTGTTTACGGTGTGACCGAATCAGTGAATGAGTGTTAGGGGATAGAGGATGAACGGCAAAGGGCAGGATGTCCAATTCTGAACCCTTTCAAAATAAAGCTCGTTCGTTCTTTCGTTTATTTTGCCCCCTCAGGCTCAGGTGGTTCAGTAGATCAATTGCTGAACCAGTAGACCCTTTTCCGCTATTTCTACAGTTAGCACTGAATTCGGTGACTAGGTCACCTGTGCGCGTACGTTTGTTTGTTTTCATGTTCTTTCACAATTTATAACAAGCGTATTTTGATTGCCTAATTTTAACAGAAGATTGTATCATAATATCATTTTTACACGTATTTCTTTTCTCACTTTTGAACAGCCGACTATGCCACCTACACATCGACACCTCCATACTCACAATACGCGGGCACGCCCTACGCTGCTGACCCAACCACATGGAATATTAGGAACACCGCCAATCTTATAAGTAAGTATTGTATTTGAATGAGGCTTGTGCGCGCGCACACATACTCATGTGTGTATATATATATATATATATATATATATATATATATATATATATATATATATATATATATATATACATATATATATATACATATATATATATATATATATATATCTATATATATATATAAACAGAAACAACAACCAAAATGTTACAGACATTCATAAATGGGGGCTTGCGTAGAATAGAAGGATTGAAATGGTACGACAAAGCACCAACTTGGAACTGATGACAAGAACCAGACAAGTGCTAGTAGAACAAGAGAAGAACCAGATAAGTGCTAGTAGAACAAGAGAAGAACCAGACGTGCTAGTAGAACAAGAGAAGAACCAGACAAGTGCTAGTAGAACAAGAGAAGAACCAGACAAGTGCTAGTAGAACAAGAGAAGAAACAGACAAGTGATAGTAGAACAATAGAAGAATCAGACAAGTGCTAGTAGAACAAGAGAAGAACCAGACAAGTGCTAGTAGAACAAGAGAAGAACCAGACAAGTGCTAGTAGAACAAGAGAAGAACCAGACAAGTGCTAGTAGAACAAGAGAAGAACCAGACAAGTGCTAGTAGAACAAGAGAAGAACCAGACAAGTGCTAGTAGAACAAGAGAAGAACCAGACAAGTGCTAGTAGAACAAGAGAAGAACCAGACAAGTGCTAGTAGAACAAGAGGTGAGAAGAAGACGCTGGAGATGGATAAGATACACTCTGAGGAAACGTGTTTGTAGCATTAGAAGACGGTCCTTGTTGTGGAATCCCCAGGGGTAAGGGAGGCAACGATAGACCAAGGAGAAGAGAACTGGAGACAGAAATGAAAATGATGAGGAAGACATAGAAAGAACCCGATGGCACGTGACAGGAGGCCTTCTTCTTCTTCTTTGATCCATAACCGCTAACCGTCAACCGTCAAAGCAGTCAGTGGCCATCACGCCTGGTGGCGTCTTGTAGGGCAGCAACAAATTGATTCCACTTTGCTCGGTCGGCGGCCATCCTTCGTACAGTGCCCCAACTCTGGTTCATTCTTTTCATCTCGGCTTCCACAGTTCTCCGCCAAGTTGTTTTTGGTCGGCCTCTCTTTCGCTTTCCCTCGGGGGTCCATAGCATAGCTGTTCTTGTGACGGTATCAGGGTCCCTTCTGAGGACGTGGCCGACCCAACTCCAGCGTCTGCCAGCTATGATGGTGTGCATGTCCTCCTGGTTACTCCGAATAAGTAGTTCTTGGTTGCTGATAGTGTTTGGCCAAAAGATTCGGAGAATTTTCCTTAGGCAGATTGTGTGAAAGGAGGACAATTTCGACATTTCCTTCTCTGTTACTCTCCAGCATTCCGCACCATAGAGAAGCACAGAAAGTACACACCTCTCACACAGTCTTAATTACAGGAGGACTTGGCATGTGTTTATTGCAGTCCTATGCTCCTTGGGGAGCTCAAGTGTTTTGACACCCCCCCCCCTTTCTTTTTTTTTCTCCAATCACCCACATCAATTACACGACAACACAAAACAGCCATATGGAACGTAGCGTTATTTAAATTAAATTAATGACACACCCGGGGTGAGCTGACATCAACTTACATTATCATTACCATTAATCCGAGTGTAATGATTTTATGTCAAAATCATATTAAATTCTATTTATTAACTCATCATTTAACTAACTCATTGCTTGATTGTTTATCCATTCAATTATTACAACGAAGATTCTAATCCTTCTCGTATCTGTTTTATTTATTGATTTATTCCCCGCCCTCATTTGTTGTGATTAATTATTTGACTTGTTCACTATATCATCTAGCTAATTATTACAAATCATTCATTCTTCTTCCGTTGACCTTTACCCCATCTTTCTTTCCATAGACCCGCCCTATTATTACCCAGCCAGCATGCGGTCGGATGCCAGTACAGCATCGCCAACCAAGACATAATGACAACATACAGACGTAGTCTACACTACATTGTAACGTCTGCAGAACGTATGTTAAGAATTATACTGTCCCTCAACGCGGAACATTATTCAAATAATGTATTATATTTTCATTAAGAATACTTCAAGCCCTTAATCCTTCCTGTAACTACACGGGCTTTGGTTTACGATCACACAATTAAACAACTTTATGTTTCTTATGAAATGCAAATAATAAAAATTAATATTTAATATAAGTTAATTTGACGAAACAGTGTGTTATTATAAGTTCGTTGTTAAATTACCATTGATGTTTGTGAATTAGATGTTAATTCGGTTATATATTTCACTGGCGCATATCAAAGTGTCATTATGTTTTTTGCTTTTTGTAACTGTGTGGAAGCATGACGATATTCTTTTAAACAAAAGGACAAAATAATTCCTGACCCTAGAAAGTTATATATTTCAGTGGGCGTGTGTTACGAAGACTGTTAAATGAGTTGTTGGAATCTGGATGGCATGTGTCAACATTGTTAAGTAACTTAGATAATTTAGTGCGTGTTTACTATGATCCTGATGGGGAGCTGATGAAAACAGCAATGCAGGTACCAGTGGAAGACGAGGTAAAGATGCCAAGTTGGCATTGGATATGACACACTTAAGGAAAACAGCAGACAGCATATCAAGACGACATGTCTTCTGGAAGCCCCAAGGTAAATAAAGATATAGGGAGACCAGAAATACACGAAGAACACAGTTGTAATAATTTTATTTTTTAATGAGTGTGCGAAAGGTGAAGATGAATTTCGTGCTTTTATATGTGTCTACCCCGATTACGGAAACAACGGCAGATGGATCTATTTGTTGTTGCCCTAAAGACGCCGCTAGGCGTGATGGGAAACTACAACGGAGAAAATCAATCTGCTGTTGCCCTTAAGACGCCACAGGGTGTGATGGCCTCTGACTGCTTGGTCGGTCTTTGGCTAAGGACGGAAGAAGAAGAAGATATGTGTCTACCATAGGTGTCCGATACGTTAATTATCTTAGTGTACGTGTGTCAAATTTGTCAGAAAAGTTTAGTATTTTACTGTGCTTTTGTCAAAAGTGACAGATAAGTTTCGTTCGCTACTGTAAGTGTGTCAAAATTGACAGATACATTTCGTTTCTTATTGTAAGTATGTTACAACTGTCAGATAAGTTTCGGATTTTACTGTATTTTAAAAAAATTTTAAATTGACAAATAAGTTTAGCATTTTACTGTGTGTGTATCAGAACTGTGAGATAAATTTTGTATTTCACAATAGGTGTGTCAAAATTAACAGAAAGAGTTACGTATTTTACTGCATGTGTATCAAAACTGTGAGATAAGTTTTGTATTCTACACCGTGTGTATCAGAATTGTCAAACACATTTGTTTTTTAAATCTAGCGTGTCATACTTCTCAGATACGTTTTGTACTTTTGTAAGCGTGAATTAAAAACTCCGAAATGAGTTTTGCACTTTATTTCGCGCGTATGAATATTATTTTTCCAAAAAAATTCGGAATGTACGCGAGTTGGCTGTAAATATATTTTGTTGTTGTTTTATTTGTCTTAATTTACATATCTCTGGTGTACATCTCATGAACAAAGACATTATGCATTAATGGACTACGTATGTACAAATGTTTACTCCATGTAGCTGCTTTGTAATTGTGCATTGAACCATGTGTACCACATCATAGCTCAAACCAATTTATTCAGTTTCAGAGAAGCTCAAAACAAAGCGATAAACTGTCATAATGTATTATACTTAGAAAGAATGCGTGCGTGCTATCTCAGATTGGTAGATATACGTTTTATTTTGTATTATTTATTTTTGTATATATCGAAAAACAAACAGTAATATTTGTTTGGAATTCAAGAAAGCGACGATATTATTGCACAGTCAAACAGCTTTCTCAATATCACCAATGTGGAAGTGGTGACAAGAACCAGGCACGTTTCACTGGAAAAAATATGCGAAAAGAAATCGCTAGCGTTGGATAGAACACACATGTAAGAAACCTACTAATAGCATTAGAAGGCAGTCTTTCTAGAATCCGCAGCGTAGAAGTGGTCGAGAGAAAAAAACGGAGAAAGGAATTGGAGACAACCATGAAAGAGATTAGGAAAACATGGGAAGACTGAACAGTTGGCAAAGGAAGTGGAGGCTTGGCCTTTGTTGAAGGCATGTGATCCTCAGGGAGCTAGAGGGTACTGAATGAATGAATGAATAAATGAATGATCTATCTCTTCACAGCACTGCATGAAAATTGTTCCTGACAATACAAGTAATTGGAGAGCTTAAATGTGAGGAATTTGGTTCAGGTGCTTTTGGTGAACCAACGGGCTGATCACCCGTTTGCCAGTCACTTCGATTACGGAAACAACAGCAGATGGATTGATTTGTCGTTGCCCTAAAGACGCCAATAGGCGTGATGGGAAACAATGGCAAAGAAAACCTATCTGCTGTTGCCCTAAGACGCCACTAGGCGTAATGGCCACTGACTGCTTTGACGGTCGGTGGCTAAGGACGGAAGAAGAAGAAGAAGAAGCTTTTGGTGAATACATAGTCTTTATGGAGGTGTACAAAATGGTGACTAGACAAGGACATCTGACACGCTGTGCGAAAAATGGATATTGTAGTGTGGAAATTATTGTACAAATTGATTGATTTCCCCGGCTATTTTATTGTGAATAGTACTACATGTTAACACCGTAACAACCATTACTATTACTACTGCTGCTGCTACCACTACTAGTAACATTACTACTGTTGCTGATACTATTACTACTGGTAATACTACTGCTGTTGCAACTAATACAACCACAACTGCTACTTGTGTCATTACTATTGCTATTACCACTGTTACTATTATTTCTAGTACTACTACTACTGCAACTACTACTACTGCTATTACTACTACTGCTATTGCTACTGCAACTACTACTACTGCTATTACTACTGCAAGTACTACTACTACTACTGTTGCTGCTGCTACAACTAATACTGCTGTTGCTGCTACTGCTGCTACTACTTCTCTTCCTTCTTCTCCTGCCATTGGCTACTACTACAACTACTACTTCTGCTACAGCTACTTCTTCTATTTCTAGTAATAGACCAGCTACATCTCTCTTCTACAACTGTTGCTATTTCTTCTTCATCTACTTCAATATCAGGGGTGGCCAGCTAGATGGCATTTGGAGACCGCGATACTTGAGACAATTTTCGAAAGGGGCCATTCGTATATTTTTGCAAACTACAAAATAAAATCAAAAGGCTACATATTTTCATAAATGGATGCTTGTGTAGAATAGAAGGATTGAAATGGTATGACCGGATCAATAATGTGGACCTGATGACAAGAACCAAATAAGAGAAAGTGGAATAAGAGATAAGAAGAAGACGTTGGAGATAAGATAGGACACACATTGAAGAAACCTGTTGATAGCATTACAAGGCAGTCCTTGTTATGGAATCCACAGGGTAAAAAGAGGTATAGGGAGACCAAGGAACATACGGAGAAGAGAACTGGAGACAGGCATTAAGAAGACATGGACAGACCTTGAGCTGATAGCATAGGTCAGGAAGTCTTGGCATACGTTTGTTGAAGGGCTATGCTTGTTGGGGAGTTGAAGGGTGCAACGTGTGCAATAGGCACATTCTGACAACGTGTGCAATCACAGATTTGATAGATACACATGATCCAGATCACTGTTTGCATCGTGTTGTTTGTCAATCACGTCACCGAGGGCTCACCCAGCATTACATTAGAAATCATTTCAGTTTCTAATGCTGCTTTACGAGATAGTAAACTTCAAGATAATGTAGTACACCTTAAAGTAATCTAGAAGTAAACTTCTAGACAATGTAGTATACCGCATACTAATCTAGAAGTGAGCTTCAAGACAATGGAGTATACTTCTAATGTAGAAGTAAACTTCAAGATAATGTAATATACCGGTACCTCAAAGTAATCTACAAGTAGACTTCAAGATAATGTAGTATATCTCAGAGTAATCTAAAAGTAAACTTCATGATAATGTAGTATACCTCAAAGTAATCTAGCAATAAATTTCAATGTAATGTAGTATACCTCACAGTAATCTAGAAGTAAACTTAAATATAATGTAGTATACCTTAAACCAATCTAGAAGTAAACTTTAAGATAATGTAATACACCTCAAAGTAATATAGAATAAATTTCTATATAATGTGCTGCCTTTGCCTTCACTAAAGAGTCAGGTACCTATATGCAGCTGGGTAATACGAGAGCTGTGCATAGTTCTGGCACCTCTCATCGTGTAAATCAAACTGCTACTTAAGCTTCTACCCCAAGAGCACATGCATGTTTTGTTACAGGCTTTCTGCAATGGGAACAGCTACAGTGGTGACTATATGATCCATGGGGAACAAACCAGGAAAATGAATGAAAGACTGGAGTTACCAGGTTAAGAGCCTGCTAACTTTGCAAATAAAAGCGAGCACTCTGATCACTCTGCCACTCGACGCTCACAAAATGTGATAGTTGAGCTTTGACAACGGATCTCGTCACATTGCGAAGCAGACGAAAACTACTATGACCTCCGGATGCAAACATGGCGGACAGTTCCTATAAAGGGCTAATGTTAAGTAATCTAATTGTAGCAAAGGTGTGTGTGCACTATTCCACAGAAATGTGGCTAATTTTAAGTAATCCTTTTTTTAGCTATAATCTACTAATCCCTAATTGCTGCTATTGTAAAACTATTTCACTGAGGTTAAACACCAAACTGATCCATAAATTCGCCTAGTTAGCTAGTGATAACTAACTCCATATTGACGTCCGTGTAAACTATCTCCTATATCGCGCTAATGTACCACGTGACAAACACGATTTTAAAAAATAAAACCACCCAGTTTCCTTGCTGTAAGAGTGGACATATTGCTATATCTTGCACGGGAGAGGATTATGTTGATATTATGTGACTGTTGGCTGAGTCAGTTTGCTTGGCCAGGTCTGCGTTACTTGTGTCAGAAGTACAAAAACTACCATTTTATACATACATGTTACATTACATATTGGTGTATTACTAACTTTGTTGACAATAAAATCCTTTTACTACGTGTAGTCTTGTTTCGTTATTTGATATTATGAATTCAATTTTTTGACTGCATGTATTTTAATATGTCATTTATTAAAAATCCAATTCTACTCCTCATTAAAATCTTGCCAATTAGTTCAGTATGTATAGAATAAACAAATAGTTATGCGTGCCCACAAACACAAGATCAGGTTTTTGTAGGTGTTTTGAAAAATGTAAATCAAGTTACGCTTGTGTGAATAAATGAATATGCTTCAAGGTTAGAAGATGACAAATGTAGATTGTCAAGTTATGCTTGCGTGAAGAGGATAAATGTAGATTGTCAAGTTATGCGTGTGTGAAGAGGATAACTGTAGATTGTCAAGTTATGATTGTATGACGAGGATAAATGTAGATTGTCAAGTTATGTTTATGTGAAGAGGGCAAATGTTGATATATAAAGTTACGCGTATGTGAAGAGGGTAAATGTAGATTGTGAAGTTATGCATAATTGAAAGGGATAAATCGAGATTTCAGGTTATGCTCGTGAGAAGAGATGAACCTTGACTGTCGAGATGTTGAGAAAAATTAAGCTCAAAGTTTAATCTATTAGTGATGGGCATTAGTGGTATTTAATTAGAGACATCAATTTCATCTAGGTAAAGGTAGTCCAATTAGGGAGTACAGTGTTAGAGACTTCACTGTTCTAGGTATAGCAATCGACAGGTAGGGTGACCAGTATCCTTCCTTGCTGCCTATTCCTTCCCTAACTCTAGAACAAAGTCAGATACCCATTTACAGCTGGGTGGACTGAACTCGGCACCTTTGCCTCGAGAGACCAACGCTGTAACCACTCTGCCAGTCCGGACGCTCCAATTTCAAATACGTTTCAAATATACTACCTTGTTCTGGAATTTCCAATGTGAGAGAAATACACGGAGACTTAAAAAAAAAACACGCACACACAGCAGACCAGGACAGGTATGAAGGTGGATAACGAAGACAGAAAGACCTTGAACGGATGACACAAGTCACGGAGGCTTGTCATGTACTTGTTGAAGGCCAGTGCTCCTCAGGGAGCGAAAACATATTGATAAGAAGATATTTCAAATATATTTAAATCACTGTTTCACTACTTTAGGAGTGTAATATGTTGTAGCCGACATGGTGTTGTTTTACCTAGCACAGAATCTCAAAACTGCTTTTGTTCAACTCTGACCATTTTATTTTCGTAAATGTTTTGATATTACATACTCCTACATCAGCCTGATTTATTTGGTAATAGGTCACTAATATACTCTGTACAGTTACTGGTGTTAATGACATGAGGACTGTCGATGAGACATTCTCTTAACTACTCATAATTACATTTATCAATCATCCTCATTAATTGATTATTTTTTTTATTTTATTTTATTTAGTTACGCCACGGAACATGTTTTTTTTTTTTTTAAATAAAAGCTACTTATATAAAAAAAAATTTTTTTTAAGTTTGACAAATACATCGATAAATTAAATCCTCACATACAAACTCTAAAATAAATTTTAAAATAACTTCTGCAATGCAGACTAAAAAACAAAACAATCAAAGAAAGACAATGCTTTGGTTAAGTTAAGACACAATACATCAAACAAGAGACTACGTTGCGAAATGGTTTAACATGAAGGAATAACTAAGCTATATCAAGACCTGAAGGTCTTATATATTTGCACATGTGCCCTAATATAACCGACTAGGTTGAACGGGGCGCGCCTCGCCAAAACGAGGCAAAATTTTATTTAAAAAAAAAAAAAAGATGAAGCAATGTGTAAATAAAAAATTTTCTTCTTTTACAAGCACCATGCCTTTGAGTGCTATTCATCAATTCTTTCGTCGACTTGTTTCCATGCATTAGGATCTTCTTTCTTTGTCATCCTTTACATCTTATTCATTGACCGTTTCCTGTTGTCACAATATATTCTAGTTGTCTTCATCTTGTATTTTACCCAAAGAAAGTGGATTGTTTATTTCTACAGCGAGTAATAAGCTTTCTTTGTGCACTGGCTTCTTTTAGTGCATCCTCGTTTCTCTTCTTAGCTGTCTGTCGTATTCTTAACATTCTACTGTGTCACCACAACTCTGTTTCTTCCAGGGATTCTCTTGTACGTTTACTGATTGTCTATCACTTATTTGCACATAAGAGATCTGGCTGTATATCTCACTGAAGAACTCTATTTCTTACAGTTCTCCAAAAATATTGTACATCAACAGTATGTGCAATTGTAGTTCCACTTTTCTGGCAAGTTTTCTTAGACTACCTGTTAGCTCTAGACAATTCTCATAGAAAGATCTCTCAGATTTAGTAATCCGTTCTAGTATAAACCATTCACTTTGTAGCTTGGTTGTTGTTTTTGTTATTGATCCAGCGGTGCTTGGGCTCTCCCCCTTCGGCCCAATGTCATGTAGTGATACCTGCATGTTTCCGCTTCATCTTCATAGCATTGTGATCTGAAATTTAATTAACAGCAAGAAATAAACCAGGTGCTGTTTGCATCAAGATCAGTGATGCTAAAAATCTACACTTACGACGAAGGCGTCTTGCCAGATTAACAAAGACATTCACATATCTTAATAATAAGCATTAGAGTAACTAATTCTGTCAATTACCAAATAGCTGATAGTAACAAAGCAAAACAGAATAAAAGAAATAAGAAAAAGCGACATCGTGTCACTCGGATAGCCCCTTGAGTAAACAAAAAAAAACTAGTCCCACAGTCGTTATTGCCGTAGGGGAGAGAATTGCTTGAGATTTCACTATACTAGGTCGAGTTTTATGAGGTCGGGAAACCAGTTCCCTTCCTCGCTGCTGTTGCCTTCAACGCTGCTTTTTCCCTAACTGAAGAGCAGAATCATGTACCCATTTACAGCTGGGTAGACTGGATTGTTCCGTAATGTTATCGTCACGCTGCAGAATACTCAGCTGTAAATGGGTAACTGACTCTGCAACGGCAGCGAAGAAGGAGCTGATCACCCCACCTTCTAAAGCTGGACTTAGTATAACGCAGTCTCTAACCCTTCACTCCCCTCCGGCAGTATCTGCTATGTGGCTACCTTTTACCGCTAAAATACAGCGCCCTGAGGTTGTCTCGTGCTAGTTACAACCCTGGAGACAAGTCACGTTATAGTCTCGTACTAAGTTACGTTCCAGCATTTTGACTTTGTACCTCTCATGTTCATCATTGATTATGATTCATGTAAATTCATCTATCAGCTTCTATTTATACAATGTAATTTGTTTCCTTCATAATTTATTTCAAGGATATATTTTTTTGAAACTAGAGTTGCTGTATAAACTCTACCTATATTTGTTCCCTGTGTTTGAGCATCATGTTCTTGAAATCCATATTATTGTTTTACCCGACCAGATATATCAGCTGTTAATGGAATCAAATTGTCTTTATGTTATGGGTTCGATTCCGTCAGGGAGAATAAATGTTTGGATGCGGCAGAGATCATTTCTGTAGATGTTTGTTTAGAAGTAAAACCAGGTGGACAGCTAATGCTAAGAGTGAAGTCAGTGGCGTAGATAACGGCCCAGCAGACTTCGCGGCGTGGAGAAAAAAGCTTAACAGTAGCCCCACAGAGGTACGCAACAATGAAGTGCTGGCGGGGGAAGGGCAGGAACCAGTTATTTACACCAGGGGTTCTCATCCTTTATTTCCTCATGGTCCCCTTTCTGAGCCTCATTTACCTCTGTGCCCCTCCCCTCCCCCCCCCCCTTTTCATAGTCGCTGTTAGCTGGAAAAAAGTGCTGTGTGCCTGTATCCCCTTATAAATATGGCTTGGCCTCCTGGGGGTCATATCGCGCCCACGCTGAGAACCTCTGATTTAAACCACTGAGTGAGCTGTAAGCTTATTCTGGGGGCAGCGTATTGTAGATCTGAAGCATTAGCCGTTGACAGGATCTGGCAAGCCTATCATAACCTGGGCAGATTTCTGTACATGTCTTCAAGAATAACTGCTTTGTGAGTCCGTTTTGGTGTGTCCTGTGACAAGATTTTAAAGTCAGCTTCGTTCAGACTTCGGCTGTGTTGATAGTATCTTTAACTTCCTTCAGATATCAGTTCCAGCCTACCATTGGTAAATGCTGACGCTTTTCCGTTAGTACATACAGCTCAGTTGTTCAACAGAAATATTATACCACAATAATCTGTTACAGTGGGACGTGCGCTCAAATATAACCGACGGACCAAGTATCTAGGTTGAACGGTGCGCACTACACCAAAGCGATGCAAAACTCATATTTAAAAAAAAAGACAGTTTCCAAAACTTGCAGATACAACTATTTTTTTAGTTTGGCGTCGAAAAGTTCAGGAAGGTGTAAGGAACCAATACATTACAGTGAATAATTAGTGCCAAAGCGTGGACAACTTAAACATCTTTGAAAGTGTGTAGTGTAGTAGGCTGTTTCTTAGAAAATGTTCGACATTTGTATTTCGAGACAAGAAAGCCATAACATTTGTTGTAGCGTAAACTGTGAAGTAAACACACACGATAGCCACACGAAAAACCGCTAATTATAATGTACCTGCAACCATTATGTTTATCTACCATCAGGGGCGTACTGAGCGGTCGGGCAATTGGGCAGTGTCCGAGTGCCTACAGCAGTAAGCGATCTATTCTCCTCTAACCTCCATCTATGTCACGTGGGTGTTTAGGAGCCAATGAACTTTATTGCCAGGGGGACTAGATCACTGCCAGCCCGCTCCTGTATTCCACGCTAGATAAAAAATAGATTATACAGTAACATTTCGTCAACTTTATAAGCCAGAAGGAGGCAGGGTATATAACATATATTTTATTTAAGTTCCAATAAAAACGCACAATTTTGATGACCGTTGTATTCCAGTTCGTTCTCCCTATGAAGATAATCCTCTTCCGACTCACATTTAGCTAATAGTTTTGATTGTGCATCAGTGAACATAGCAATCTAAATTCTTAAACAAAATTATTTATATTTCCTCAACGTAGACCAGAAGAATGTATTACTGCCCATCTGATAGACAGACTAATGGAATTCTGACACAGATTCACCAGAGTGTGTCATGTTTATTGAAATTACTTTCTTTGCTGTGTTTACTAACCAAAATTATTGCTTAAAAAAGTATAATTGGTCACATGGAAACATATATCACAAAAATAAATTAGAATTATTAAGGCCTTTGTCGTGTGTAGTGTACGCTATCAATTTCGTGTTTTATAGTTGTTATTCCTTGATGAATTATTGAATTAAATTCAGAGACATTTTTGTTTGATGAATGAGAGCATTACATCCAGTGACAGAATGGAGATTTCTTTTAAAATACAATTCTTACAATTTCCATGTATTTTTATGTTTGTTTTTGTATGAACAAAGTGAAGTTTTTCACACGCATATGTTAAACTCGGCCACAATGACTCTTATCTCTCAAGAGATTTTTTTTTCCCCTCTTTTTAAAAAAAAAAACTTGTTTTCTTGAATTTAATAAAGTTGCATTTGTATTGAAGGCAGTTACAAGTACTACGTCTTTGAATTTTGTGTTCAGTAGTTGTTTGTTGGCAGATGAAGAAAGATAACGCGATGTCAGTGGTTGAGACTACCATTAGAGAAGAAACTAAATTAAGTGTGTAACCTAGTAAACAGACAGTGATATTGACATAAGAATATAAAAGGAAACAGAAGTTTCATCGCGGTGGGAAATACAAGGGGATTGACATAAGTCTTCGGCCTGACCATGAAGGGAGTCACAGGAGGAAGATGAAACTTGGCACAGTTAAAGTTCATCATATTTGCCATGAATATGTAAAGTACGCCTTTGTTTCTTCAGTTGGTTTTCCCGCTATGGTGCACAGCGCAATGTACCCTATTGACCGGATCTGCAGCTCGAAAGATTTGACAACACAATGGAAAAGAAGGAGGCCAGAGCTGTGATAAAATTTCTGATGTTTCAGGAAAAAACACCTACAGAAATACACAGGGAGATGGAACCAGTGTTTCGTGATTCTTGTCCTTCATATACTTCGGTAAAAAAACTGGTGTCAACAGTTTAAGTGCGGCCGCTCAAATGTTGCTAATCTGCCAAGATCTGGTAGACCAGCCTCAGAGTGCAACGATGAAAATGCAACAAGAGTGAAGAAAATCATTGACCAGGATGGAAAAATGACAATTGTGGAGATAGCTAGTAGAGTAAAACTAAATGAAAGAACAGTTTATAGAATTTTACACAACAGACTGAACATGAGAAAAGTGTGTGCACGCTGGGTTCCACGACTGTTGACACGTGAACAGAAGCAAACGAGGGTAAATTGCTGTCAACAGTTGCTCAAAAAGTGTCAGCCAAAAAAATTTTTGGAGACCATGCTGACAGTAGATGAGACTTGGGTATACCATTATGACCCCGAATCCAAAATTGCCAGCATGCAATGGAAAACCCCGGGCTCCCCAACACGTGTCAAGCGGAGGGCGCAGAAATCTGCAGGAAAAGTGATGCTGACTGTTTTTTGGGACGGCAAAGGTGTCCTTTTGAAAGATTATCTGCCTCGTGGCAACACAGTTAATGGACAGTACTATGCAGATCTTCTCACAAAACTAAGAAAGGTTGTGACCAGGAAACGAGGGATAACGCGCACTCAAAATCTTCCTTTGCTTCAAGACAACGCGCCCTCTCACAAAGCACGGCGTGTGCAGCTAGCAGCCAACGATTTGAATATTGAAATTCTTCCACACCCACCATATTCTCCAGATTTGGCTCCTTCAGACTTTTTTCTGTTCCCAAATCTTAAAAAACAGCTAAAAGGAAATCCTTTTGACAGCGAGGAAGAGGTTATACTGGCATGTGATGACAGGTTTAGTTTGAAAAATAGGGTGTTCTACTCCCAAGGTCTTTTCAAGGTCAAGCAGAGATGGCAGAAGTGTGTCAATTCAGACGGTGGCTATATTGAAAAGGAATAAACACTATACAAAATTTCAGCTCTCTGTGACATGTCCTTCATGGTCAGGCCCAAGACTTATGTCAATCCCCTTGTAAAACGTGCATAGGTGGAAGAAAAGGTAAAAGAAAAGTTTAGATAATGAAAAAGATATATGAAGCTATTTTCATAATATGTCACAGACGTACCCGCTTAAAGATATGAAACCACTTCATGTCCAATTTATGGAAAAAGATTTACTATATCAGTAGCTTCTGGGTGACTGTTATCTTCACTCTCATCTTCCCCCTCCGTCTCTCCGATTCCTATTCATGAAGTCTGCGCCAATGTTTTCTTTCTATGAAATGTATTCCGTTTGCGCTTGAAAGAGTGTCGCCGAGTTTGACATTGCTGAAAGATTCCATGTGTTTGCAGTGGCTATTCCTTGCAACTATCATCATCTTCGTCAGTTTTGGCGATCGCCAGGAGATGTTCGGAGGACGGCACTGGTCTTTCCAAGTATTTCTTTAACAGATTTACATGATAGACCTTCTCCTTTCCTTTAATAGCGATCTGGTAGTTAGCCCTTGAGATCTTTTTAAGGACGGTAAACGGCCCTTGCCATCCGATACGTAGTTTGTTGTTCCCGGTTGGGAGTAGCAACAAAACCTTCTCTCCTGCTTGCAATTCTCTTTCTTTCGCAACTTTCCTGTATCGGTTTGTGTGCTTTGCGCGTGCTCGCTTAAGGTTGGTCGTAGCTAGGTCCCATCCTAGTTTCAACCTTTCCTTTAACTCCGACACATATTTACTGGCTGAGACGACTGTCTCATCAGGCTTCTGGTCTGTCAGGGACCGAAGTAAGGCTTCAAGTGGCCCCTTAATAGGTCTGCCGAATAAAAGAGTAGCTGGGGGAAATCCTATGGAAGTATGTAGGGCTTCCCTGTAGGCGAATAAAGCTGCAGGTATACAAAGGTCCCAATCTTCAGGTTTCTCTTGTCCCAGTGTACTTAACATCATGTTGAGGTTTCCGTTGACACGTTCTACTAACCCACTTCCGGCCGGATTATAAGGGCTTGTGTAGATGTGCTGGTTCCTCAAGATCTTAACGATCTCATCCATTAACAGGTTACGGTATGGGGATCCGTTATCCGTCAACACTTGTTGAGGGAATCCCAACCGAGTAAATATCTGCACGAGGGCTTCTGCGACATGCTTGGAATCCGTGCTTAGGTGTCGACTAAGGTCAGGACAAACTTGTGCCTTCTTTTAGTCCTATCTAAGGGCCCTAAAATGTCGATCACAACCCAAATGGTGTCCCCACTACTGGCATTTCACCCATGGAAACTGCGGGAGTCAAATGCTTGGGTGCCACCCGTTGTCACTTGGCGCAGGATTTCACGTACCTGATAATATCAGAGTTCATTCCTGGCCACCAATAGTGAGTCTGTATTCGCTGATTTGTGGCGTTCTGTTCCATATGTCCGCTAAAGGGAAGAGAGTGCCCCATTTCTAAGATTTGGCTTCTGTGCTGTTTCGGTACTAGGAGCTGATTATAACCTTGTTCAGGCTTGCCCGTTCTACGATAAAGTACGCCATCCTTAGAAAAAATGTCCTCGGGTTTGAACAGGAGGTCTGGCAACAATGCAATCATAAGAAAGCCCCGAGTCAAAAAGACAATAAGTTGAAGACCCGTTCAAATTAACAGTTCCTCGCGTTGAGGGCCTCTCTCCCTCAGGTTGAGAATCACTGACATCAATTCTACCTAAGAGATGCAGCAATAGTGAATGCAGTCAGCGACCCATAGCTTGACTGCTTGCATCAGGACCAGCGAACCAGAGCTGATCAAGACCGTACTCCACCTCCACGTGGTGGTCCTGGAAACAGTCTGCAGCAGTGCAGTCTGGCTGAGCGAGTACGGATCGAAATGGGAAGGCAAACCCGGTCCCTAAAAAATGCCGTGCTGAAGTCGGATGTGTCGACCGAAAGGTGCAGATATCACAGCTACGGCGTAAACAGACACAACGCAACCACCGTCCTTTTCAGGGCGAACGAAGAAGAAGAATAATTCTACCTTGCGAGACTGTTCGCAAGCATCCGATGCGTTTAGGCTCGGTGTGCTTGCTCTGATCATATGCGCCGGGCTCAGGGGTTTTCCCTTTGTCGCACTGTCCTTTCTGGCCGCGCTGCCATGTAGGACGGTTGGGTTGATCAGACTGTTTGTTATTGGTGGGGTACTTGTTTTTGTAGAACTTGGATTTTTCTGGAGGGGGATTCTGGGGTCCAGTTTCTCTGTGGTTATTTTGGTGAGAAGAATGGGAAGACTGCTCTAGATTATTCTTTCGAGAAAGGTCTTCTGTCGGTTACGTTTTGTGGCCGGCAGTTCGGCCAGCGCATTATGATATCGCTCAGACTTTTCCAAAATGTCTTCCAGCTTTTCTGCTCCTTGCTCAGCCAGAAATCGACGGGTGTCACTCGACAAAGTGTTTTTTATTTGTTCAGTTATAACAAATTCCTCAAGTCCTTCATAGGTAGAGGCGAGCTGTGAAAGCTCCAGGCACTTTGTCAAGTATCCCTTCAGACGAGAAGAGAACTGCTGAAAAGTTTCAGAGCCCTCCTTTCTGCTGTTACGGAACAGTTGTAAACATTTACGAGCGTTCATTTCAAAGCGCTCAAGCAAAGCCTTCTTCAACATGTCGTAATTGTCTTGTTGGCTGCTTTCCAGTTTTTCATACACATCATAAGCAGACTCGTTTAAAGCCTGGGAAAGTTTCATACACCAACGCGACCTCTCTAAACCTCTACAGATTGGCAATTTTCTCAAATTTCTCTAGATACGTATCAATCTTCTCATTAGGGCAGGGGAAAGATTCTAGAGCGAAAGACATAGCGGTGAGTTGAGGAGATTGAGTGTTAGAAGGATCAGTTAAGGAAGAATGAGGAGAAAGACTCTCCATTGCTGGAGGTAGAGGCAGCCCCACGAGTTTGAACCTCTAGAGCTTTGAGCGCCAACTCATGCTGTCGTCGTTGCTCATTTTCTTTCCTCATGCTGTCTCTCTTTCTCTCTTTTCTCCCTCTCCTTCTCTCTTTCCTCCCTCTCCTTCTCATGCTGTCTCTCCTTCTCTCTTTCCGCCCTCTCCTTCTCTCTTTCCTCCCTCTCCTTCTCATACTGTCTCTCCTCTCTTTCCTCATACTGTCGTTCCTTCTCCCTTTCGTTCGCCCTGCGAATTTCCATTTCCTCCTCAATCTTCTTCTGCTGTAAAAGACGGTCTTCTGCTTCTTTCTTCTCCGCATCATATCTGTCAAGTTCGTCCCTGACAAAAGCTTTCGCTTCCTCTCCTTCCAATCCCTCTTCCCTAGCTTCCTCTTTGAGCATCTGCCTAAGCTTTGCCCGCTCTGCCATTGCAAATAGCTGACTGAGACTTACCCGAGAAAGAAGTAAGAAAAAGGATACACTGGTTCCCTACCACTTACGAGAAAATACAACCAAAAAGATATGTTATTTAACTGGGATACCTCCTCCTATATTAGATATCTAACTATCGCTGCTATTAATGGCAATTAAGCTCCTAATGCAGACGACTACGCCAAATAAATGGTAGTTCAGATTAATCAACTAACACAAAACTAAGTTACAAAAAGTGGAAACCAACAAAAATTTCCTGGCAAAAATTGTAAGGAGAAAAAGATTTCCTTAATTTAAATCCACTATCAAGTTCACCCCTGAAGTCAGTTAGTGTAAGGGAGGCAATTACTGGACTATATAGTCTGAACGCGCTCCTTAGCTTAGCTCAAAACACCTTCTGCTTAAAAATTAAAACCCTGTGATTGTTACACAATCACACACTACCAGCGGCCTTGTATTACAAAATCAATACATAACATATTCCGACAAAGATCACCCTGTAAATCAATTGTATATATAATCTAACAATGCTGTGGAAAACAATAGCTATAATTGTGTGGTCAGCAAGCAAATAAACAGATTGTTTGTCTAGGGGATAGTTATTTTTAAAGATATACGTCCATAAAGTCTCTTTACAATTTAACAAATTTATTACAAAGGAAATTGATGAGATATCTTAATCAGATTTGTTCTATGTACTCAGTGGTTATCAAAGTTTTTAATCACATACTTTTATCGTATTTCATGTACCCTATTGATGAAAGAACCCCTAAATGAACCCCTAAAAATGGCTACTCCTCAAGAGAAGGCACAATGTGTATCATGGTTTATTGAAACAAAATCGGATAGGCAGACTCAGCGAAACTACTGAACTAAGTATGGAAGAGATCCACCGTCACGTCCGTCAATTCGTGCATGGCACAAGAAATTTATAGGGACAGTGTTGGATAAAGGGAGGAACATCTGAGGAAAACATCGAGCGTGTAAGACAAGCCTTTTATCATTCTCCCACAAAGTCCATCCGTACTGCTGCCAGACAGTTAGAGCTACCACGTTCAACAGTTCACAAAGTCCTGCACAAGAACCTGCGATTGTACGCTTACAAAGTGCAACTCTTACAGGCACTCGAGCCAAATGATAAACCAAGACGAAAAGAGTTTGCAGTTAACATGCTGGAACGAATTTCTGAGGATGAAACGTTCCTCACCCGAGTTTGTTTTAGTGATAAGGCAACCAATTCCCTGGCCACCTCGTTCACCAGATATCACTCCCCTGGACTTCTTTTTATGGGGTTATGTTAAAGATATCGTGTATCGAACAAAGATATGGGACATCACTGCCAAAAAAACTTCAATATCTACTTTCATTTTGTAATAATTTCCACATATTTGTCTTTTCACCCTTTGTAAATTTGTTTACTCCACGAGACAATCACAAGACGAGAAAATTTCTGTCGTTCTAGCTCAGGATTTGAGTTCAATTCCCGCAAAACGAGCACTATTTTGTCGTGTCGTCTTCCTATTCTAAGTTCAAAAGATCCTTCGGACGAGCACACATTTGTCGTAGATTTTGGATAGGGGAATTAAGACATGGATTGGTACCTTCTGAATAGATTAGAACAGGTGATAGCTCAGTGAGAGGTAATGTAAAGAAAATAGGTTTTCACGAGTGAGATGGTGGAAACTAGATAGAGTCTGTCCATGAAATCGAGAAGCTTCTCTCGTTCAGCCTATCTCTACAACAGAACTTAGTTTGTCAGACAGTCTACTAGAATATATATTAATATATATATATATATATATATATATATATATATATATATATATATATATATATATATATATATATATCACCACTCACATACACACACACATGTGACGACAGTTAGCCGCACAGACGTGAAAAACTACATCAATGGATTAGGGATCTTTTGGGACAAGCTGACCGACACACGTTTGTCTGGCCATTTCTAGCGAGCAGTGTCTTTGATCTCGACGTTCTCACCGTGGTTTAATTAACTTACAGGCTAATTGACTCAGGAAAAGTTAATAGAAATTATCTCCCTTTGTTCCAAAATTTGCTCCACCTTGATCGCTGTTTGATCCCATTACAACGATCTTCGATCGCTGGTGTAAAATAATACAGCTCACGTTAGCTAATCGGTCTCTGGTAAACTCTCATCAAAGGGAATGCGAACAGCAATAAAATATGCATGCTAATGAGAAAGAATTATACGTTAATATATATTATATATACTAGAATATATATATATATATATATATATATAAATATATATATATATATATATATATATATATATATATATATATATATATATATATATATATATATATATATATATATATATCACCAATCACATACACACACACATGTGACGACAGTTAGCCGCACAGACGTGAAAAACTACATCAATGGATTAGGGATCTTTTGGGACAAGCTGACCGACACACGTAAATAAAGTTTATGTAAATTTTATTTATCATAAAGAAACTTTACAACAGCAATAAGTTGAATATCAAATCAAATACAAATAAACATAGGTTAATGAATTAATTAAAGAGTTAGACTCATATGAGTAATCCTCCCTCCCTCTGTTGAGACAAGATCCCGTTAGAAGAGAAGTTATTAACCCCCAAAAGAGTCAAAAGGTGTTTACGCTATGGTCTAGAATTTCCCTGTACAGTAAAGAACAGAGTTATACGTTAATCTATTCTGAAAAGGAAACAGTATTTGCGAAACTTTTGCATCATCAAAATATTACAAAGTGGGTATAAGAATTTATACGATCACAGAACCACTCATTCCTGCTTTCTTTCTATCCATACAACAGTGGCCACTGACATTTGTTCTTACCTACAAACTTGATTTTCACCTTCTGGTGCAAACTTTAGGACACACAAATACAGCACATCCAGTGTTCTTTTGGCAAAGAGAACCCCAGCTCTACAGAGACAGGTTAAATCCAATTTTTCCGGGAAGCGTTCTCTTTACGACTATATTTTTCTGGATTACCGTTTATATCACTTTAAATCAGTTCAGGTAATATATGTCACAGTGGGAGCCGCGCTAGCGTAGTGGTTACATCACCGCTCTGGCGACCGGGTGATACAGGATCAAACCCGGGCGACGGCATTTGAGGATTTTTCGTCGACTGGGATTTGGACTGGATTAACTCGAGACCTGGCGTGGACATTTGAAGGAGTGTCGTCGACCAGGGACTGGCGGCTCCTGAGCCGACCCAGCTGCAATGGGTACCTCCGAAATCGGCGAGTATTTGCCTGAATGGCGAGGGACACCTGTCTCTGTACAAGAAATAAAGGGATACTCACGTAAAATCAATGTCAGGTTAGAAATAAAATAATAACCTGAGATTTCGCCTCGAGTATTAGCGGGCGAACGCAAAAAAAAAAAAAAAAATATGTCACAGTGCTCACAGTGTCAGAATCTTGAGGTTTCCAGTACTTAGGGAATGTTAGGTCGGCAACTTCTCTCAGTATAAAATTCTTGGTCACACCACAAATGATCAACCGTCGGAAATGTTAAGGTTTGTTAGGTCGCCACGATGGGGACTGAATGTAAATGAGATTGGAACAATAAATCTGGATCAAATGCCAGTTACCAAGTCACTCTTAATGTTCTTTGGGTTGGTATTCTGTCTCTTTCTGGGTGTAAACACAACCTCAGACAGGTTTACCTTGAGAAAACCCCAGTTACTAATATAAGAAATGTTCTTTAGTATGATTACTCTCAGGTTTACATGGAAGCCGCTGGTAGATTTTGGGTTTGACCCAAATACTGTATAAAGGAAGAGAAAAATACAATGCTTAACCATAATATAGTATTCTCACTCCTATCCTACCTCGCGTAAAATATAATATATTCACTTCGGTTATTTAACGTTAAATTATAAACTACAAGCTTAGAGCTTGTCTTATCGTTTAAAACTCCCGTGAAATAAATTCTAGTCATTAAAAAACGATTATCAGGAATTAGAAATAAATACATATTTCGTCAATACTCATGATGAACGGTGCCTTTACTAGTTGGTTAAAATATTCTCTGACTGGTTACTAACAGTTAATTGAATTTTTCTTATAGCTGGAAGAGTTTAGCTAGAAATATTATTATTCTGCTATCCACTGTAACACAGTAAACTAGAGAAATACCATTTACGGACCTATTGTGAATCACTCTGCACAAATATCTTAGATAAATATAATTGACGATTTATCCTTAAAATCACTCAAAACTACTAGTATAGTATTTACCTTCACACAAACTTCTACTAGACTATCTCCAACAATAAACTAAGAAACTTTCCTAAAATCAGGGGATTCTAGAAATCGCCGCTAGATGTCTTTAGAAGCTGAGGAGTACTGAGGAAATTTTTATTTAGAAGGCTGAGATATATAAACCTCTGAAATCAAAGGAAAAGTTATAACTATAACCCGAAAACAGACTCTTTGCCAGATGTTAACACCTACGGTGAATTCTACGTTCGGATTTGCAAATCAAAGATCTTTCACACATTACGAGTCGGAAACCAGAACCCTATTCATTCTTAGATCAGGCATCGCCAATTCGCTAATCAGTGTGAGTTTCCTTCGTCTCTCTGTTTGTCTGGCCATTTCTAGCGAGCAGTGTCTTTGACTTTTCTCGACGCATATCATCTCACCTTTTGTGAAGTTCAACATTGAGTGTTTATTGCTGTCAGCGTGATGTCACAACTGGGCGTTCAATAGACAAGCCATCATCATCACCCAGCTTATATGTCAACGGCCACAAGACAAAAAAACAAACAAAAAACTGCTGTGTTCATTTTTTATTTGTAGAAAATTACCTGCTCAAACAAATAAAGTGGCTGCATAAGCATTTTGATCTGTCACGTAACTGTCAAAATAATAACGCTTAAGAGATATATGGCTTCAGTTCGGCGCACTTTTGAAAGATGTCTTCTTTGTGGTGCACACGAAAACCGCAACCACCCGATCTAACACATAATCGGTATCACAATTATCCTCTGTCCTCACTCAATCATGACGTTTTTGTATACCCTAATAATGGAGGTCCACACAAAAGACAAGCAAGAAGATACAGCCTTTCATAAATGGGCTGTAGATGAGAATAGGAACGGCTTTAAAGGGTATGACAAGATCGCCAATGTGGAACTGATGGAAAGGCCTAGACAAATGCTAGTGGAACAAGAAGTGATTATAAGACGTTAGAGTAATATAAGGCCCACATTGAGGAAGCCAGGTGATAGTATTACAATGCAAGCCTTGTTAGGTGACAGAAATAGACTGAGGACTACACCCCTTCCCCACCCCCATCCCCTCAAAAAAACTCATGAGAGAGAGAGAGAACGAGAGAGAGAAAACTGATGATCGACTTACCAAGGATGAGGTGGCATTGAAAATGTCTGCCCTTGTAGGGAGGGGACAAACAAACTGTAGAACACGTGCTACAAAACTGTCGGCTCTATGAGAGAAGCAGGTTGGCAGCATGACCTTCTCAGACCTAGTTGAGGGAGAAACTGTATTGTGACGAGAGAAGCCTGAGGCGGACTGTCAGGTTTATAAGAGAGATAGATGTGGTTATTTGACAGCGAAGGACGACGACACAGTAGAAGAAAAGACATTACCTGAACTATTAACTCAGGACCAGTGGGCTTGGCGTGAACTGGTTGAGATCCTATACTCCACAGGGATATGAAAGGTATTGAATGAAGTTGTTTTTGTTTAAAAGTGATATTTTAAAATTTTTCATGAAATCAGATTAGTTTTGTTTATTTTCTCTTCTGTTTTAGTTTTTTTTTTTTTTTGGTGCCTGACGAAGATTTTGTGGTCGTAACGTGAACCGAAATTGTAGTTAATTTATGTGCAATCATAAATGTTAAGAGATCAAAATTATATATAATTAATGTGCAATCATAAATGCTGAGAGATGGAAAGTGTATATAATTCAAGTGGGGTTCAAAAATATATTGAAGATTACAAGTTATTTACTTCATGCGTAATTATTATTTTTTTTTTAAAGTAGAAGGTGGAAATTGTATATTACCAGTATAAAATTACATCGTAGAGGAAAAGAAGGCCAAATATAAATTATGAGGGGTGGGCATAATAACATTAATAATATAAAGTTCAATTGTAATGCTGTTTGAGGGCGCCACGGCCACCAGAGCTATAAATGTAGATGACATCGTGATTCTTTTCATTTTTAATACAAGCTAACACATAGATGTAAGAAGATAAGAATCATGTGTATTATTCTTTTTTTTTAATACATCATAAAACTGAAAATTGCATCTTATTATATTTTAAAATTCATCATCATGTAGCATGTCCTTTGCAGAACGTCGCTCTCATCACAGCCCGCCTGAAAGACTCGATCTCTAGCCAGCCCTCCTGCCTCCTCCATTGTCATGTTCAAGGTGTCATCAATGTCCTGTGTCCACCGTCGTCTTGGTCGGCCCCTGCCTCGCCTTCCATGTACCATACCCTCCATCACTGCTCTCTCTAAGCCACTATAACGTTTAATGTGGCCAAAATATTTCAGTTTCCGGGACATGATATTGTTTATGAGCCAGTTTTCCTCGATGTTCAGGTCGTGTAGGATGTCTATATTTTTCTTCTTCTTGGTCCAAGATATTCTGATAATTTTTCTGTAACAATGTGCTTCGAAAGATTCGATTTTTTTCTTTAGTGTTTGAGTAATGGTCCATGATTCACATCCATATGTTGCTACCGGAAAGATGCACGTTCTCTGAAGTTTTACTTTTATTAATTTGCTGGTGTTATGCCATAGGTTCTTCATTTTATTTAACCTCTGCATTGCTATGGCCAGTCTCCTCCTGACCTCTTTTGAGCAGTCTCCATTGTTGTTAATTATGGAGCCAAGATATTCAAAATTTGTGACATTTTCAATTTCCTCATCATTGATGGTAATTTTTGGTTGGCATCTTGTTTTGTCTGTGGACATTATCTTTGTCTTTTGTGTTCAGAAAAAGGTTCTGATCCTCACTGTGTCTTTTGACAGACAGGATTAATTTTAAAATTACGAATGAAAAAAAAAAGCACAGATATAAGGTCCTAAAATTATATATATTTTATGGTGGTTTTTGTGGTATCGTAGTTTCCCTGGATAGCAAAGGGAAACAAAATCACATCCCTTGAGGAGAAGATGGCATACACTTTAATTCTTTTTCAAAACTTTACAAATATTTAAAGTAACTTCGTTCAGAATCAACAAAAAGAGTTGAGAACAGATCCTAAACCTTTTAAATGTGTTGCATATGCTGAGCGTGTGTTGCCCCAACTCACTCATCTAATAAGAAATATATGTTTCAATATATTAATCAATCAACACATCAGTCAATACCTAAACAAAAAAAGGGTCCAAGTGGCTAAGAGATATGGCGTCTGCCTCTAATTCTAAAGGTACCCGGTTCGATTCCCTGTAGAGGGAATATAATTGATGGAAATTTTTTTTTCAGAACCAGTGGGTTCTAATAATGTCCCCCCTCCCCTTCACCCCCCCCCTTTTTTTTCCCCCGCGCGCGGATCACCTGGGTAGTGAGATGAGATGCCTAATCTTCTCGGTTATGGCGAAAAAATAGGAGGTCCCGTGTGCAATGAAGAACCAAACCAATAAATACCCTTTAGCTTCCCAAGGACCACGTGTCTTCAACAACCAAATGTCAAGTCCTCATGTCACGTGCCATCAGCTCAAGCTCTTATCCCCGTCTTCCTCATCATTTTCACTTCAGTCTCCAGTTCTCTTCTCCATGTGTTTTTTGTTGGTCTACCTCTGCCTCTCTTTCAATGGGTATTCAAGAACAAAGACTGCCTTGTAATGCTATCAACAGGTTTCCTCAATGTGTGCCCTATCCGTCACCTTCTTTTCTCTTGTTCTACTGGCACTTGTCTGGTTCTGGTCATCAGTTCTACATTGGGGACCTTGTCATGCTAGTTCAATCCTTCTATTTTACACAAGCACCCCCTTATGAAAGTCTAGCTTTTTTTGGTTGTTATTTTTGTTGTTCTCCATTCTTCAGAGCCGTACAAGAGGACTGACTTGACATTTGAAATATATGTCAAAACGAACTAAACGGTTTTTTAGTAACTGCTTAGAGCAGTGTTTCCCAAATTTACAATAATCGCCTACCCCTTATGCGAGTTTAGTTTTATCGACGTACCCCTGTCATATATTAAATTTTAATATACTATTTTCTACAGGTACAACAAGAACGGTAAGTCAAATAAAAAAAATTATGCGGTGTACCCATTGAACCCCTTTCGCATACCCACTGGTGTTAGCATATTAGTTTGGAAACACTAGCTTCTAGTAACTTAGCAAGCCAACCAGGTCAATGTATAGCATGTATTTTGTTTGTTTAATTGATTAATATTTCATTTATTTATTATGTTTTGGTGATCCTTTATGACTGAAGTGACGCATCTTCAAGGAACTAACATCCCGTAGGATTTTATTGCTGTTTCTTTTTAATGAACTTTTATTTTTAATATTTCCTTTGTATTAATTTAATTTTGAAGTTGTGTCGTAATTTTGACCAGCTGGTTATATGCCTTTTTAAAATTCTTAGATGTCTGAAGTGTTCGCTTGTTCATTTTACCGTGTTCTACCTGTCTTCTTCTCCATATTGTATCTTCCTTTTATTACTTCCTAGTCCGTATTTTCTTTCATACTTGAACGCATGACTCAGGATTCATGTTGCTTTTCCACGTAAACAACCCAGCTGGTAACAGACAGATGGGCCTGCGTTGTCTATGTTTAAACACACAGAGGCGCAGATTTCTCTCGCTTACCAAGCTGGGTGTCATTAATTCTCGTGTTGACAATCCGGAGATAAACTGCAAAAGTACCGTGGGTGTGGCAGGATATGAGGTAACTTTACTGCGGGTAAACTCTTGTTTGTTAGCATTTTATGGTAATAAGTTAAAGTGAAGGTTTGTTATGAATTACAAAGAGCCGTCTAATAGTGGAAGTGTCAAGACCTTATATGGGAAGAGTTTGAAATTGTTGGTTGTCATGAGAAGGAAAGGGGGGGGGGAGAGAAGATATATACTAAGTCAATCGTTTAAATTTGTTTGGTCCAGCCAAAATATATTAACTAGACGACGATTGATTGGCGACTTCCACCGCGTAGGAAACTGGGGGAGAGTGGGTGAAAGGCCACAATTAATGTAGCACATTTCCAGAACTGTGTTCCACTTAGTCAAGACGATACCTTAAGACTAGCCAGGACTGAAGAAAAGTAGGATTTCAAGAAAAAGGACTGGACCAAGTAATGAGGATCTTCTGACGCTCGACTCTGAACAACTTCTAAGACAGCCTCAAAACATGTGGCCCGACATTATTCGGTAGTCATCATGAGCCAGACGTCTGTAGAAAAATATAACCCGATACGGGATGATTTGTAACATACATTTTATCATTTTGGTTGTACTAGTTCATACGAGGCTGGTGTGAGCGCAAAGCCTAATCGCCATATCTTTTCCTACATCTTTTTTATTTTATCCCACATTTGTGCTCTTTCATCCCACGTTTTGCTATTTCATTTGTAAACTGTAATATTTATTACTCGCATCTGGTATCTAAAAAAAACCACATTTGTTCTTTCATCGGCGGTCTTTTGATTCAGTTTCCCCACCTTGTTAAACACATCTGGGTTTATCCTAATATTGTGAAACCCCAGCTTGGACTATATAAAATATTATTTGATAACTAGTCCCTGTGTAAATAATCGTCCGACATGCCATCTTGGACTATTGTTTAGACGCGCGGCTGACACCACCTGGTACTTTATTCAGTGCGAGCAGCTGCGCAAACAATCGACGGTCATCGCACTCGATACAATGGCCATGCAATACAATGGACGACAGGAGCGGGATATCAAAGACCCGTGCAGCGGAACACCCACTATGTTTCCAGATGGAGCATGCATAACAAAGGAACTCGTTAGCGAGCATACGGAGATCTGTCTTACAAAGGATGACATAAATTTACATGTGGGCGACAATGGACAGCGAGTTTTGTGACAGCGGACCAGTGAGTTTTTCTGGCCGACCATTCCCGGACACATTGGCTAAACCAGCGATATATTCTACAATATATATATATATATATATATATATATATATATATATATATATATATATATATATATATATATATATATATATATATATATATATATATATATATATATATATATATATAGATATATATAGTCAACGTTCTCAGTACGTCAACCGTTTTCATCTGAACGTCCTCGAATTAGAGATACCCCACTCGACATAACACATAACAACTTGGGACATTCTATGCATACATGTGAATCATCCTATCCGGGAGAAGCATTTAGAGACACATGGACTGTGTAGATTACTCACTATTTTGGTAACACGTATCATATCACATCATCATCATTTCGCTTTACACAAGCTCATTATTAATAAACTATTACTTAATTAGCTACAATATTAATATCTCATCTGTGTGTTTTGAGTGAATCGTCTTTCACCATCATCACGTTCTAACCATTACTAACCCTATATGTGTAGATATTTAGTTAATAAACCCAATAATCCTGTGATCATTTTCTAGTTTGTTAATGTATCACTCGTGCTGTCGGTGTTAAATATTTACATATAGGGAAATTTCTACACTCAGATGAAGTTGGGGGCTTTTTCTGTTAGGGATCTAAGGGCAGAAGCTAAGGTCGTGGGGAAACAGAACTCTTTCCAGAATTAACTAGAAAACACTGTCCAGTGGAAAGCATTCGCATTCCCTCTGCTTGTCCCTATCTCGAATAGGTCTTTATTCTTTCTTAACGAGCCAATTTCTAGAGACCTTCTACCTAGTATCGCATAGGCTATTCCTGGCAAAAACTACTGTAGTAGTTGCCCCAATACTCATCCCACGACAATATGGGGCTCGTCCGGGATTAGTGAACCCGGACATAGAAGTGTGATAAATCACATTTTTAACCCTGCCATACAGTTGCGATAATTGCAAAATTTGTTGGCATTTTGAGGGATTACCTCTTTGACTTTTATTATATTTTGTCTACTTCATAGTGGGAATAATTTATATCTCTAAAGCACGACTGATACTTTTTTGTAAAAATTAAGTATCAAACTGATAGTGTAAACACTTTTGAGAACATAGGATACTGTAGAAATTATTATTTTTTCTTTAACTGCTGGAAAATTTTTTTATCGTAAATACTTTTTCTTATCTAGAAAGGGCTAGATAATCGGTTATCTAAATTTTTCATAATACGCTGAGTGAGTGAATTTTTTAAGAACTATTTGAGCTTGTTTACTATTTTAAACGTAGCTGATTTTAAAGAGATAATTACTTGTGTGAGTTAAGTAATTTTGTTCCGAGGTCACAGCCAATTTTTCCCTTTCGCAAACCCCTACTGCATATCATGGCAGACGCCGCAAAAATTAGAGCTAGTTTAATGGAGGCAGGGCGTGAATACGGGTTAAATGGGAAAGAGCTGATGAAATTTGTAAGCGAGGAGACTGATAAACTTCATGCAAGAGAGATGGAGATACAGAAACTTGCAATGGAGAAGGAGAAAGACAATACAGAAGCAGCAGAGCGGAAAACCGCAGCCGAAGCTGCAGAGCGGAAAGCCGCAGCAGAAGCAGCGGAGAGGAAAACCACAACCACAGCCGAAGCTGCAGAGCGGAAAGCCGCAGCAGAAGCAGCGGAGCGGGAGAGAGACAGGGAGCATGCACTTAAAATGAAGCAACTGGAAATCCAGGGACAGACCCATCAGATAGAGCTGGCAAAATGTGCAGCGGCTTCCAACTCTGACGGAGGGTTCTTACCCCGCTCAGACGGTGTGCTTGCTTCGCAAACTGTGCCACCCAATGCCATGAACTTTCCGCTGGAACTTTTCTCAGAAAGGAACGATACCATGGACGCCTTTTTAGACCGCTTTGAACGCTTTGCAACAGGGGTTGGACTGGAAGAACGGAAGTGGAACTTGAAACTTTCCCAGGGCCTAAGAGAAGCAGCTTACGAGGTTTTTAATAAACTTCCGGCCGGAGAGCAAAATGACTACAAGGCACTGAAAAAGCTCTCTTGGTGAGATACGAACTTCATTCAGAGGCTTACCGAAAAAAATTTCGAGGTTCTAAGGAGGCCGGAGAGACCTTCTCACAGTTTGCAGCCAGTATTGAAGACTACTTAGTGAAGTGGTGTATACTGGGAAACATCGCCAAGGACTATGACGGGTTGAAAGAGCTGATTGTGATAGAGCAACTAAAGAAGTCTATGTCAGTGGAAATGCGTAGATTTCTCACTGAAAACGGCGCTGACCAGTTAGAAACTATACTTACACTGCCAGAGTGATTCCACATTGGTCTCATGGAATCTCAGGGAGCCAGGAAGAAGTTTCTGGATCAGGCGCCAAAACAACCAGCTCGCTCACAACCAGACCAACAAAGCAAAGGAAACAGCACGCTAAACAGGATAACTACAAAGACCACAACAAGAAAAATGCTGCGCAACACCAGAGACAGGGAGATAAATGGTGCAGGTACTGTCGCTTGAACAATCACAACACTAATGAGTGCAAGCGAAGACCTCCTCCCCAACATGCTGCATGTCTGCAAACAAAATCGTCACCCTATTGGACAGAAGAGGTGTCCGCCATCCAAGGTCCCGTCGAAGATTTGACGACACTGCCTATTGCACGTATCAGATTGGACATCTCTTTAGGAACAGGCACACAACCAATTAGTAGTTCCTGCTACCTTTAGGAACCAGGTGCTTCAGATGGGCCACTCTATTCAATTTAGTGGACACATGGGAATGAGCGCCACGACTCAAAGGATCGCCTGCCACTATTATTGGCCAGGGATCACCGGCGACATTGAACGTTTCGTCTTGTCTTTTCCTCAGTGCCAGAAAGTTGCACCAAAACACTGGACTGCACCCGCGACCCTTGGCGAGATGTCAATCTTGGGCACCGCATTTGAAAGAGTGGCCGTGGATATAATTGAACCTCTGTTGAGAACTAAGAAGAGGGACACCCATATCCTTACCTTAGTGGACACATGTTCCATGTGGAGCGAAGCCATAGCCATGCCAGCATGCGACTCAGTGCATGTACCTAACGCCTTACTGAACATCTTTACTAGATTAGGATTCCCGTTTGAAACTCTCACAGGCAACGGATCACAATTTCGAGACCAGTTGATAGAAGATGTGCTTAGAATATTCCAAACTATTTATTTTCATACTTCGCCAATTCACGTTCAGAGTAACAGCCAAGTAGATCGGTTAAGCGGAACGCTCACTTCTATTCTCCGAGAGTTTACACAAGAGAAGCCAGAAACGTGGGATCAGTATCTTCCTGCCGCATTATTTGCTTATAAGTAAGTGTCCCATTCTTCTACAGGAGTACCTCTGGCAACCTTACTCTTCGGAAGACCTTTTAAAGGTCCATTAGAAGCTTTATTAAGGACATGGACAGATGCTAAGGCAGACGATACTGTCACGTCAGCTTTCCAATATGTCACAGACTTGAAGCAACGTCTGAAGACTGGCTGAAAATTAGCCACAGCTAAGGGCCATGAAGCCCGGCGCAAACATGCCAAATATCATCACAGAATAGCAAAGGATCGCGTTTTAGAGGTTGGTCAAAAAGTGTCAGTATTGCTGCCAAGTAGCAGTAATAAGTTACAACTCTGTTGGAAAGGACCATACACGATTATCGAGAAACTATCTCGAACAAACTTTAAGGTGGACGTGAACAGAAAGCAAAAGATTTACCATGTAAATCTGCTTATGCCATTCACTAAGAGTCACGACGCAGAACAGGCCCATATTACGACCTTGAGGATTGCGAATCACTCGGACAATGATCCATTGACACCCGTAAGGCATCTTTACGACCCCAGGATTTCACACTCGGATGCTAACAAAAACTCGTCAACGGATGCTCAAAGAAACACAAGACAGCACGGATGGAAACAGGGAAGAAAAACGAAGATGTGGAAAAGGAATAATAAATTCAGTGCGAGATGGCTAAGCTCTCATGAGTCTGATTGACATCACACTTTAGGAGGGGGCTTTTGTGATAAACGAGAGCAAAGCCTTATCGCCATATCTTTTCCTACATCTTTCTTATTATTTTTTCTCCCACATTTGTGCTCTTTCATCCTACGTTTTGCTTTTTCATCTGTAAACTGTAATATTTATTACTCGCATCTGGTATCTAAAAAAAACCACATTTGTTCTTTCATTGGTGGTCTTTCAGTTTCCCCACCTTGTTAAATACATCTGGGTTTATCCTAATCTTGTGAAACCCCAGCTTGGACTTTATAAAATATTATTTGATAACTAGTCCCTGTGTAAATAATCGTCAGACGTGCTACCTTGGACTATTGTTTAGATGCGCGGCTGACACCACCTGGTACTTTATTCAGTGCGAGTTGCTGCGAAAACAATCGACGGTCATCGCACTCGATACAATGGCCATGCAATACAATGGACGACAGGAGCGGGATATCAAAGATCCGTGCAGCGGAACACCCACTATGTTTCCAGGTGGAGCTGGCACAACAAAGGAACTCGTTAGCGAGCATACGTAGAGCTGTTTTACAAAGGATGACATAAATTTACATGTGGGCGACAATGGACAGCGAGTTTTGTGACAGTTAGCGGACCAGTGAGTTTTTCTGGCAGACCAATCAGCAAACACCGGGCGGTCTGACCAAGACTGAGAGGTCTTTCGAACGAAAGGGGGTAGCGAATTGCCCAACCCACTGTTAGGCTGACAGGAGACATGAGAGATCCTAGGTCTTGGTTGCAAGATGCACGCCTGATAATTGGTTGATGGGGGGTGGGAGGTAGTTTATCTCGGACACATTGGCTAAACCAGCGATATATTCTACTTCACAGCTCGTTAGAGATCAGTACAGTTTTTGAACATTGTGGTGTAAAGAGAAATCCCTAAACGCCTAGCCTAAATACACGTGTTTATTCAGAGTGGATAAAATAATTCATATCTTTGGTGAATTGTGTTCTTAAAGGATTTTGTGAAGGGAAAAGAAGGTTAGTAGATCTTATACAGATTATTAATACTTTTTCTTATTCTTTATTTATTTTAACTTCACAGCTAAATGTGCGAAAGATAGAGTTTCAATTAATTCTTCTAGTACATGACTAAATAAAATCAGAAGATTTTCCACTAAGATGATAGGCTGATAGGAAGTACTTAATAGTTCATACTTCACCTTCATCTAGCTTGTTGAATCATCATCATAGTTTTCCATACCCACACACTCTCATGCACAATATATTTAACATCATTAGAATCGAACTCATAGAGATCAACAGTGAGATGAAGAATAAATGAAAGTCAACTAGTATATATTAAGTGTAAAAACTTACGAAGACTTCTGTGTCTTCAGTCCATCAGAAGTCTGAGTCTACACGCTACGTGTCTGACGTCTAACCAGAAATAAGTTTGCAGAATTCGCCATAGGACATTCTTCGTTCCTCGGTAAAAAAGGAATATTTCTCGCCCCCGATAAAAACAGTAGACGCAGCATTTTTCGTCAACATATCATCACATGCACACAAGTTCAATACATAGTTATAACAAGTTCAAATCATTCGAAAGCTTACTACAGGAGTCAAGTTAAAGCTCACAGTTAATTACTCATATCAAGTTCAGCTCCATCGGAAGCGTACTATCTGAAGTCAAGCTAAAGAGCTCAACAAGTTGAATCTCATATTTATACCAAGGCAACACACTCTTAAGCGCATTCTATGAAGCAGTCTCCAAAGTATATTTTATGAATCACGATTACATACTCAAGATAAAGAGTCTACATATCAAGAACATTTCGTGAAGATATCAGTTCTGGCCAGTACCCTCTGGAGATTAGACAGCAGACATTTGCATATGACAATTATTAACTGTTGATCAACACTACAGAGATATACCCAAACAGTGAAGGACTATATTTATTTATATCGTCAACGTTCTCAGTACGACAATCGTTTTCATCAGAACGTCCTCGAATTAGAGATACCCCACTCGACATAACACCTTGTGACATTCTATGCATACATGTGAATCATCCTATCCGGGAGAAGCATTTAGAGACACATGGACTGTGTAGATTACTCACCATTTTGGTAACACCTATCATATCACATCATCATCATTTCGCTTTATACAAGCTCATTCTTAATTAACTACTACTTAATTAACTACAATATTAATATCTCATCTGTGTGTTTTGAGTGAATTGTCTTTCACCATTATCACGTTCTAACCATTACTAACCCTATATGTGTAGATATTTAGTTAATAAACCCAATAATCCTGTGATCATTTTCTAGTTTGTTAATGTATCACTCGTGCTGTCGGTGTTAAATATTTACATATAGGGAAATTTCTACTCAGATGAGGTTGGGGGCTTTTTCTGTTACGGGATCTAAGGGCAGAAGCTAAGGTCGTGGGGAAACAGAACTCTTTCCAGAATTAACTAGAACCCCTATCTCGAATAGGTCTTTATTCTTTCTTAACGAGCCAATTTCTAGAGACCTTCTACCTAATATCGCATAGGCTATTCCTGGCAAAAACTACTGTCTTAGTTGCCCCAATACTCACCACACGACAGCTGGCAACCCCAGCATATGAAAATGATAGAGTCATGAACCACCACAACAAGCGCTGGTGACTGCTTCAAGCCGGTTGTCTCACAGGGAACTAAAAGCAGAGGTAGCTCAGGCTCCAAGTGGAGCTGAGTGGATGATGATGACATCATAAGGTACATATTTATTATATTAACATTTTAATAAGTTTATATGTATATTTAAACGTGTAAACCAGGCAAAAGTACTCGTAGTTTCCTCTGTCCAGTCACATTTTTCATCAAATTAACTGAAACGATGTTTTTTCATCCAATCCACTGGGTTTATAATTTATGCTCAGGGAGGGTAAATTACTGAGAAAAAGAGGCGGTGAAAGTGATAGCGGGGAAGCGCTTGACTAGTGTCAGGAAACACATACTTAGCAGAAACACTTGCTTCTTCTGAAGTTTGTGGTACAAGTTGGTGTTACCAGTTTGTGGTACAAGTTGGAGATACCAGTGTGTAATACCAGCTTGATACAAGTCTGTGAATCAAAAGGGTCTACGCTAGATGCCTGCCTTTGCGGGTTGTGAAGATCTTTGCCTTGACATTATGAGCGGTTACCCTAGCAACTACGCCTGGGACGTGCCATTACCACAGAAGTCTAAAACTGACGGAGCAGTCAATAAACCAGTCCAACATCTGGCCAGACAGGTGATTTTAATCTGGCCAAAGCAAAATATCTCACTACCCAAATAAACCACAGCCAGAACTATTTTTCTGTGAAGAAAAACTCCACATTTTTTTTTTAAATCCACTAACTTCACTTATTTATTTACTCATGTTAAACAATAGTTGATTATTAAATTTGTTATATGTATTTAAAATTAACAGTTAATTTAATTAGTACAGGGAGAAGTGCATATGAATTAGTGATCGTAAATATAAATACAACAGAGCTACTTAAGGAATATTTTACTGAATAATTCAGTTGGGGGCTCAGAAACGAGCTAATATATCTTTCTCTTCATAGCAGGGGCAGGCAGATGCAAAGTTTACAACAGCCTTGGAAAACTCAGCGTTGTGCTTGATTTCTGAAATATCCTATGAAGACTCCCTAAAATAGAAGCACCATCCTTCTCTTTACAATTCTGCCAAGAGTAATCTTGAGCGAAGAAAAATACCTTTCAAGTCCTTCAGTTTACACTCTAAATTTTAGCCATTTCTGGACAATCACTGCAGAGCAGGAGAGACAACCCGTAACATATTTCACGAAAGAAAACACGTTTGTTGACACGTTTTTTGTATTGTTTTGTGTGTATTCCAATTCAACGTTTGTACTTAAGATGTTGCACAGTATCATTTGTTTTTTTGTTCTATAAATTGGATTAAAAAAATAAATCTGAGTAATATTTGGAGGTACAGTGTTGGTCACAGAACAGCTTGGGTGGCAAAACGAATCCTACGATGGAAAAAACAGAAGTATTCTGAAATGGGTCCCTTTTGCAAACAGTCGTGAAAAAAAGATTAATGCTACAGCTGCAAAAGATTAACTCTGAATTTATCTCAGTGATCAAACAAAGATCTACGCGATAAAGGAAGCTTGCTATCTTTATGTTCATTCAGTTGCCACAAATTTCAAAGCATCACTTAGTTTTCAGTTTTTTTCGTACACAATTCGCTTCTTGAAAGGACATTTTGAACACGAGAATGACAAAGAAACCGAAAAGCACATTTACAATTGTTGCGGTCAGTTTGCTGAGTCTATGTATGTGAAATGTACCTGGTTAATTTTGGAGACTTTAATTTAATAGTTTCTTGATCAAAGGGGAGGTACTCATGTTTTACTGGGATTGTAGTTAACAGTGGTGGTTGTCCCACTTGTTAACCCAGCGTCTAATTTTAGAACCGATGTCAGCTTTTCCTGACATGTTCACCCATCTGAGTTTAGCTCAAGGGTCTAGGGTCACGACGCATGCGCGAAGAATCTGGCGCGATTTAAGACATCCTGTGTTAGGAGAGTCGAGCTGTAGTTTTGAAAGGGTCAAGACGGTTTTGGGGAAAGTCCTCTGTGTGTTCGACCAAGATGGTTAAAGATTGTTCCCCAATGTTATATTCTGATGCGCCTAAGAGGCGAGTGAGTTTTTGTGATATTTATTCTGAGGGACATTAAGGTAATTTACCCTTAAAACAGTTTCTTTATTGCCAGAATGATATATGACTTTTTGTAGCCAGCTAGCGACTTTTCCCTGGGCGGGAAAGAGTCCATCTATGAATACCAGTAATGGAGCTCACGAAGTATTCTAATATTATATGCACTGGGCTGGTGCATGCCCAAAGAACTTTACAGGTGCTGTATCCCGCTATCTGCGGTGATGCCATTTAACAAGGTTGGACTCACCCTGTTTGTTATAGAAATATCACGGAGGGTGAGTCCAACCTTGTTAAATGGCATCACCGCAGATAGCCAGATATATCTGACTTACTGATATCAGAAAGGAGTTGTGTAAACTCACATATTTGCTGTATTTTGCTGTAGCTGATGAAGGTAGAATTGTACGAGATCAGCTTTATTATATACATGCACCGCTGGCTGATGAACTGTATTCATACATGCTATGTCCTGAATTGTCAATGACTATTTTATGTTGATGTCGGCGTACCTGTCGTTGTGATGTATTAAAGTCAATCAAACGTCAGAGGTGTTCCAAGAACTATGTGAATTACTGCATGTAATTACTACAACAAGTGTGATGTCATTTAGATGCATTGTCTTCCACGAACTTTCATACACGCATTTGCATTCATTGAGGTCTACTCACAATCTATGTTAATACAACACCTCAACACTTTCAAGTCATCCAAACGAATGCCAGCATTGTTGCGGCCAACCAGGGCCTGTATATAATTATGCCCGCCTGTGGGGCTTAGAATCGTTTCCAACATTGATACTGGACATTCTTTAACATTCAACTCTACATTTACAGTGGCCAAACTGAGCCTGTCCTATTTGTGTCACGGACACCTGTTACGCTTGGACGAACACAGACCATTCTTGACTGTTTACATGTATAGTGGTCAGTACGGGCTTCTACATTACGGACCTTTACATTTATGGTATCCAGTGTGAGCCTTCTATGTCAAGAGTTAGCTAGTTACAACAAAATAAATTTTCCAACTCCGACTTGAAATTTTTAAGTCCAACTCGGACTAGGTTTTTTTTACAAGGCATATGGCATAAAATTCGGAGTCATGTTTTACCTAATCCGACTCCCAACTCCACCAAAAAAAAAAAAAAAAAAAAAACGAGCGACTCCTACACTTCCGACTTCGACTCACAGCACTAATAAATACACAGAACTCAAATATATTTGTACAAAACGTCAAATACAGAGGCCATGTGAATTAGATACTGAACTTTAGTCACATTTTGTAAATAAAATGTTCTCAAAACATACTTTTTTATCTTTTTTTCGCACTTCTGGCATATTTTACAAACTAAAAGATAATGGGGTACGAGGCTTCTAAAGATGCCGTAAATGGTGCCGTATCTCTAAAAAAAAACAATGATTTAACCCATCATCATTTTCTCACATTAAAATTATGCTGAGTTATTTGGACAAGCAACCAGACGATACGTCAAGGCCTGAAATCCCATCCGCTGCAGACCCAAATAGAACAGTCCCAACTAAGATGGTTTGGCCATGTCTGCAGAATGGGAGAAGATCGGCTACCACGACAAGCATGGGAAACAAAGAGCCAGGGATCCAGACCTCCAGGACGACCCAGAGTTCGCTGGGAGGACAACATTAGACAATCTTTGAAGGACCGAGGACTAGAATGGAACCAGGCCAGGAAGAAGACAGCTGATAGAATGGTCTGGCGCTCTCTCTTCCAAACCTCTACACTTCACGGTAGAAGGGGAACGACTAAGTAAGTAAGTATTTGGACAAAACGGTGGCCTTCCCAGCAAATCTGCGCCGCGAATGTGTGTTTTCATCTGTAAGCTACCATTCATGAGGCACTTTGAACACCTGGATGATTCAACTTATAATTTATAAGACTTATCAGTACGATCATATATATGCGACACAGCCATTAATAGTAAATATCAGCGGCAACATTAATGATCGTATCCGCTACATCACCGAGGAGAACCATTATCTGTATAGCTGTCTCACACTGGCGGATCCAAGGGGTGGCTCGAGGCGATCGCCTCTCCCTTGGGGCTTTTAAAACCTGTATTTGAAATCAACTGCTTCAGTATTCACCCCCCCCCCCCCCCCCCACCCCCAAATTGGGACTTAAATGTAAGTAATCCTTTGAACGGACGAATTAAAACATGTCTGGGTACTGGTCAATGGTAAGTACCCTAAAGGTTACGAACGTACACTGCAAGTAATTCTACGTGGCGGGACAATGAAAGACAATAAAGGGAACCTCCATTAAACAATGAGACCTAAGACGTCGCCAGGCAGGTTACACCAGGGGACTTCACTCGAGCCGCAAAGATAGATGACTTTGTGACAACAGGCGGATAATTTCTGTATCGGGCGGCCAATCCCAAATTTTTTTTTAATGTTATGCTATAATATAGAATATGTATGAATTTATTAAGCCCTCAGTATACTGAGGGCTTTCTATTTTCAACAGTCATAGATTAGGTGATGCGCCAGACAACAGAGGGCAGTCCAAGAGGAATAAGATGTTCTACATTGGAAGATCTGGAATATGCAGATGATATTGCACTACTAGCACATTTACATCAACACATCCAGGAAAAACCGGATAGACTTAATAAGTTTAGCCAGCAGGTGGGCTTGAACATCAATTTAAAGAAGTCAGAGGTCATGACGCTCAATGTGAGCAACCCTGAGCCCATATCAGTAAGGAATCAGCAACTGGTACAGACAGACACCTTCACATACCTAGGATGCATAGTAACACCAGACGGCGGGGCAGGCAAAGACATCAACATCAGAATAAATAAGGCAAGAACTGCCCTTTTTTTTAGCCTAAACAACATCTGGAAGTCCTCTCAATACAGCACAAGCACAAAATTAAGATTATATCAGAGCTGTGTGCTTTCTGTCCTTCTCTATGGTGCGGAATGCTGGAGAGTTACAGAGAAGGAAATGTAGAAATTGTCCTCTTTTCACACAACATGCCTAAGAAATATTCACCGAATCTTTTGGCCGAATACCATCACCAACTGTGGTGAGTTGGGATTATATAAATATAATTATAGGGGACTTAGTGTACTGAACGAGATCAGCTGTGAAGGTCTCTGTATCTAATAAGGTTGGTGTGTTACAGAGAACCTTGCTTGCTACCACATTTCGACCTCAATCAGACTTATTCTTGAATTGTATGATGACTTCGTTTAATGTCTAGGGTTATGATAGTGATGAAGTGTAAGTTCACAACAACCAACAGACAGATAAACACCTAAGTTAAGATTCACAACAATTTACAACACTATGACAATCACAAACACATAACACTCTAAAGATTTATCTTAAGTAAGTCAAGTGTTAAATTTTATATAATGTATTAGCTTTTTCAATATATAGATATCCTGATCCTACTACAATGTGAATCAGGAATCACAATCAAATGTAAGCACAATGTTTATGTACAAGAATTTATACAAAAGATCTTTGTCCAGACATACAATAGTATTGTAATATAAGTGTAGTGTTGTGATGTATTATTATGAGGTAATACTGGCTTTTAGTGCTAGGTTGTTGTTTGTCATCACGACTTCATGTGTTTGTTACTGGTGGAAATAATATTAAAGGATTCACAGATTCTGTTTCTTTAGAATTTCTGTCCCTTTTGGTTTTATAATAAAGTCAGTTCAGGGTTATTTTATTCAAGGTTGGGCTCTACGTGCTGACATGCTCTTATCTCATAATGCAGCTGCAGGAAACCTGTATCCTCTGCTCGCTTGCTTCTCAGTTTGATAGTATGATAGACAATGGCCGCTATCTTGTGTACGGAGTCTGCTGCCAACTTTCTGGATCACGCAGTACTCAGACCGGACGATGCAATATCACCATCTATACCACGGCCCCTGAAAGTGAAGGTTATGCATCCTTCTTACTAACTAGTATACAATATTATTCCACACTGAAGTACATGACAGTACTGTGGTAAAGTGGGATGTTATAAATATTTATAGGGGACTTAGTGTACTGACTGAGATCAGCTGTGAAGGTATCTATATCTAATAAGAGTAGTGTATTATAGATAACCTTACTTACTGAGAATTTATTAATATGATTCTTGTAGTGACATATATTATTAATGGTATCCTATGTGTGTCAGTTGTGTAGTGGTAATATGAGGTAATACTGGTTTTGTTTTGTTCAAGCTCTGTTGGTATTTGTCATCATGACTTCAATAGTTTGTTTCTATTGGAACTAGTATTGGAGATGTTCTCAGTTCCTGGTATTAAAACAATTAAATTCCCCTCTTAATTTTAGTTTACAATGTCATTTTAAGATGGGGGTACATAATGTTGAGCTCCATGGCCACACTCTCTTATCTTGCGTGATGACTGCAGTAAAAGACTCCTCTGCTCGATTACTTTAATGAGTTCTGGAGCCACCCCACTGGTTGCTATATGGACCAAGGAGTATGCTGTCCACCTCTGGCTTCAGCAAAGCTCTGACCAGGTGTTGCTCAATAACTTTAAGACCACGGTCCCTGAAACAAGAAGGTTGTACCTTCTACGTCAGAACTAATTTATACTCCATTTCTACACTGAGCACAATACATCACAAACATTGAGTTCAGAGCGTTAGGCCAACTGTCAGCTTCATCTGAAATACTTTATACCAGTATTTCCCTCCCTAATGGTTACTACGCCTCTGCAATTCCAGCATTATTTCTTTCTAGTTAATAATCTAGGTGTCAGTGTACTGTTTGGCCATTCCATGCAGTTTTACTTTCCTCCGACACCTTCTGTTCAGGCTGGAGCACTATAGGCTTTACATCATGTTCGCTACTGAACCACACATATATACAGACATAAATTATCAATTTACATTCAATTTTCATTAAAAGATATTGAATCTTTCAAGCTTACCACAATTCATGGAAATAATAAACAGTTTCGTTGACTGGCAATGAATATAGCACAACTCCGATCTGCCGATGTCCCAGGCTTTATTTTATAAAAAATATACACTGGTGCTCAACGCACTGCTTCTTAGTAGGTTTATTACAAGATGTGGCAATGAACAGACGCTCTGAATTGAGTATATTCGTAGCTCTACCCAATCAAACCATGTCTACACATCTTTTCAAAAAAGTACCCCTTTCTCACGTTTCCCCTGACAACACAAGATAGTATTTATAGTCCGACCAATCGTGTTTAGTCTTTCATTTGTTGCGCTCCAATCAAATAGGAGTTAACATGGTAGGCTATTTCCGTAACGTAATGTTTTTTCAAACACGTTAAAAAAAAAATTTTATGAGCAGAAATGATTTCATGCTGTCAGGCACCCCCACTATTTTATTTTGGCCATAACTTGGTAATTCCTAGACTATTTGCGTAACGTTTTACATATTCTTTGTCAGCAAACCCTAAGGAACCCAAATATACGAATTTAATGGAGCCAATATGCATTTTCTTCTAGGATAGTCGTGCTGTTATTACCTTCTCACTTCCAAACTTGAGGGTGTCTGGGTACTGTCATGTTTTCAAACGTAAACCGGTATAATGTCATAATTCCCAATAAGCGTTTTTCAGGATTTTAAAACCTAACTCTGGTATGGGTAGTGAATTTTATCACTGTCGATTTGAAATAAAGTTAGTGCATGTGGCCTTACACGCGTGATGGCAGCAATTGTGTATCGCGCGACGCGTGTTTAGTGTTGCACGTGTCCCTGCTTTCTGCCTCTCCCTTCTCTCTATCCTTTAGTCCATCTGTCTTTTAGTTACGCCGTGTATAAAATGGAATGAATGAAATATTAAATTTAGGTCATTGATCAGCTTGCGTATCTCAAGGTTTTTCCAAGAAATACAGTACACGTTTCATTGAAGAAAGCGTGCAGCGACACAGTAGGCTTTTACTATCAACGTGAAAGCGTTACAATTTGCCGACGAAGTAGAAAACAAGGGGGATTTCGAGTACAGTCATTGTGACAGCACTGTTCTTTACCATTCTTCTTCCTTTTATTAAATTTATTTGTTAGGCTTTGCATTTACGTTTTAATTTATATATGGGGATTAGAATAATTCACGACATCTCCCCTCTTAAAACAGACATTATATGTCAGTCCTTTATTCTATATACACATAGAGAAATTTATTATTATTTCTGGGGTTTACGGTGATTCTCATCACACGGATGGCGGCTTAAAAAATCCGCTCCCAAATTTGTTTTTCCAGATATATACTCAATGCTAAAATTATAGGGAGCCAAAAGCAAGGACCATCGGAGTAACCTAGAGTTCTCATGCCTAGCCTGGGCTAGAAACGATAAAGGTTTGTGATCCGTTTGCAACTTAAATGCCTTCCCATACAGATAAATATTGAATTTCTTTATTGCCCATATTACTGCAAGACATTCTTTTTCGCTAGTTGAGTAGTTGATTTCAGCTTTATTCAATTTTCTGCTAGCATATGCCACTGGGCTTAATTCCCCATCCAATGCATCTGATTTCTGTAGTAGAGTTGCACCCAACCCAATATTACTGGCATCCCTCCTTACTATGAATTCTTGACTTAAGTCAGGTAATTTCAAAATAGGTTTACTTGTGAGCTTTTTCCTTCAATTCTTGGTAAGCCATTTCACATTGTGGTGTCCATGTAATGCGATCTGGATGTCCTTTACGTGTCAAATCAGTTAACGGTGCACATATGGAATTAAAGTTTTTGATATACTTCTGGTAGAAACCACATAATGAGACAAAGGATCTCACGTCCTTCTTGGTTTGTGGTCTCGGGGCTTTCTTTAGTTTCTCTAAATTCTTTGGGTCAGGGGTCATGTTTCCCTGATAAACTGTGTGTCCCAAAAATTCCAATTCTTTACATCCAACGCAACATTTGGTTGGTCGGGCTGTTAAATTTGCTTCCCTAAGTCGATCAAACAGCATCTTCAGAGAGTCAATGTGTTCCTCAAATGTTTCTGTTGCTATAAGGATATCATCCATGAAATTTGTTATACATGGATTATTCAGAGGGTCCAATAATTTTCTCATCATTCTAGAGAAGACACTAGGCGCATTCTTCAATCCAAATGGCAATCTATTAAACTCATAGTGTCCTTCTGAGGTACTAAAAGCTAGGTATGGTCTAACCTCAGGCTTTACCGGAATCTGATAGTATCCTTTACTCAGATCCACTTTTGAGAAATATTTAGCTTTATTTAGTCTGGCAAACAGCTGATTTGTATCCGGCAATGGATCCACCTGTCCTTCTGTAATAGCATTCAGTCTCCTGTAATCTATACAGAGTCTATGTTCTCCAGAGGGCTTCCTTAAGAGTACAACACTGGAACTATATGAGGATTCACTGTGTGAAATAATTCCTTCCTTCAACAGATAGTCTATCTCTTCCTTCAAAGCTTTCTCCTTAGCAAACGGAATCGAATATGGTTTCATACAGACAGGTGTGGGGTCTATCAGTTTCATATCATATTCCAATAGGTTTGTATGCCCTGGTCGGTCTGTTAACACCTCTGCATGATTATTTAGAACCTGTTGCACTCTCTCTTTCTGAGTTTTTGTTAAATGTGTACTGATTTTCACCTGTGCTGCTGTCTCACAGGGGTGTAATGGATATTCAAATGATGAAAGTGGTTCCTTTTTCATCTCCATGGCGATGGACAAGGTCAACAAGTGTGTCTCTTCCTGATGTTCTCTTTCCAAATATTTCTTCAGGAGATTCACATGATAGATTTTTTCTTTCCCCTTCTTATCTATCTTATAATTTGTTCTAGACACCTTCTCTAAAACTGTATATGGACCTTGCCATCCAATCTGTAACTTATTCTGACTCCCGGGGAGAAGAAGCAGTACCTTCTCTCCCACAGCCAAATCTCTGTCTTTCGCCTTCCTGTTATAATAGGCAGCATGTTTCTTCCTGGCTTGTTTCAAATTTTCATTGGCAAGTTTCCAGCCAGTTTTTAAACGAGTGGTCAGCTCATTCACATATTGGTATGAAGATGTAATGTTTTCCTCTGCCTTTTCATCAGTCCACGTTCTTAACAAAGCTTCGAGTGGACCTTTTATTGGCCTTCCAAACAATAATGTTGCCGGGGCCATACCGGTTGAACTATGGGGTACCTCCCGATAAGCAAAGAGGGCGGCGTGCAGGTACTGGTCCCATGTATCTGGTTTTTCGTGTGCCAACTTTCTCAGGATCGACATCAACGTGCCGTTAAATCTTTCCACTTGGCCGTTCCCTTGGGGATGGTACACACTACAATGGAAGTGTTTGGCCTGGAAGATCCTGAAAACTTCTTCAGTTAGTTTCCCCTTGAACTGAGAGCCATTATCAGTCAAGATTTGATTGAGAAAGCCTAACCTTGTGAAAATTGTGAGCAATGCCTCTGCCACATGTTTAGAATCAATCGATGACAGGGCTACTGCCTCTCCCCACATAGAACAAGTGTCCACCAGAGTCAGAATGTAGCTGTTCCTTCTCTTGGTTCGGGTGAGAGGTCCCACAAGATCCACGGCAACTCTCTCAAAGGGTGTTCCCACTATGGGCATTTCCCCCAGAGTTGCTGGTGCAGTCCAATGTTTAGGTGCTACTCGTTGGCACTCTGGACAGGATTTTACATATCGTTTGATATCTTCAGTTATTCCTGGCCAGAAATAATGACAAGCTATTCGCTGACCTGTTGCGCTGATTCCCATATGACCACTGAAGGGAATCGCATGCCCTAGTTCCAACACTTTAGTCCTATATGAAGTGGGAAGGACCAGCTGTCCGTGACCATTGGATTCAGATCCAGCCTTCCTATATATCAGTTTGTTCTTCATATAAAACTCTCCCTTGCCTGGAGGTGTATGAGATTTGGGCAACTTCTTGAAACATGGCTTGAGTGTTTTTGTCCTCAGCCTGTGCCTTCCTCATCTCATCTGGGTGAGTATTTATTGGATTATCCTCCTCCTTTTTAGACTGTGATCTGGTCTGCACTGTTGCCAATATCACAGGTCTCTTGGGATTCCCCAAGAAGACATATCTACACCCCAATATCAGAGGGTAGATTGGCTCATTTATCACTGCTGCTTTTATGATTCCTTCCACATATCGCGTTTTCACTTTTATTCGGGCGACGGGAAGTGTCATGGTAGCTACATCCTTGGTTGCAGTTTGAATCTCCACTGTTTCTGTGGTGTATTGATCGGCCTGCACCAGGTGAGAACTCACAACGGAATCGTAATCTAAACCGGTATCATATAAACACCTTATAGTGACACCATTACAGATGACATCTTCACACACTGGGGGGTGGTATGGTTCCTGTAGTTCTTCAGGTTTGACCTTCTTTTCCTTTTTCCCCGATGTCATAGCAGCACAATGAGGAGGTTTCCTTCTACAATGGTCAGTGTCATGATTGTTCATCTTACAATTTTTACACCACCTTTTTCCTTGGTTGAAAGATTTTCTTTCATCATATTTCCTTTCATCGAATTGTGGGGTTTTATTTTTATTTTCATACCGTGGCCTATCAAACTGGTGCTGACCTTTGTTTTGATCCCTAGGATCAAATTTATTAAAGTTCTGTGGTGCCCTAAAGTTATCCCCTTGTTTCTTTTTATTACCTGTTACCTCTGCTTGAGCTGCTTGATACCTTTCAGCAACATTTAGCAACTCACCCAGCCTCTCTGCACCTTGTTCCATGAGAAACTTTCTCAGGTCTGGAGCCATGGACTCTCTTAATTGCTCTATAAGGACCATTTCCTTAAGATCTTGGGTTTTCCCCAGAGAAGTCCATTTCTCCAAGTATGTCTCTATTCGTGCAGAGAACTGGTGATAGGTTTCACCTGACAGTAGTTTAGCATTCCTAAATTTTTTCCTATAAAATTCTGCATTCTTTTCATATCTTAACAAAAGAGCCTGCTTTAGCATGTCATAATTTTCCTGATCACTTCTGCTCATTTTTGCAAAAACTTCATAAGCTGCCCCACGAAGTCCTTGAGATAACTTTAAGCTCCACCTTTCTCTCTCTAACCCATATGTGGTAGCTAATAGTTCATACCTATTTAGATAGCTCTCTATATCATCGTCTTTCTCAACAAAATGATCTAAATGAAAATTCATAGCTGAGGTTGAGGCTCCCTGGCTAGCAATAGCATCAGAGGCAAAGGGACTGGCACCATTTTCAGGAGCATGGACTTGAAACTCAAACTCCCTTAGTCGTAACTCATGTTCCATTTGTAATCTCTTCTCCTCCTTTTCTGCTTCCCTCTCTGCAGCTAATCTCTTTTCTTCTCTTTCTGCAGCTAATTTCTTCTCTTCCCTTTCTACAGCTAATCTCTTTTCTTCTCTTTCTGCAGCTAATTTCTTCTCTTCCCTTTCTGCAGCCAATCTTTTGTCTTCTCTTTCTGCCTCCAATTTCTTAGCCTCAGCCTCAATCTGCAACCTCTTAGCCTCAGCCTCAATCTGCAACCTCTTAGTCTCAGCCTCTAATTTTCTTTCGGCCTCTTTTTCTAATCTTCTTTCTTCCCGTTCAATATATTTGTCACATTCAGCAGTGACATAAGAAATCATAATTTGCCCGTCCATTCCTAACTCTTTCGCAGTCTGTACAGCAGCAGATCGAAATTTTGCCAGGTCGGCCATTGTCTAACAGATAAATGTCTAAACAATTTTATCTATGACTAATTAACTCAAGACAACACAGGCACTGTGAGCTCAACCTTATTTATTTTCACCCAAGGATACCTTTTAATTCTTATTATTCCCTGAAGTGAATTACCCCCAATATTTGTAATAGGGAAAGATTCAAAATCCCGAGGGCGAGACCCCAATATATGTGGTAAAGTGGGATGTTATAAATATTTATAGGGGACTTAGTGTACTGACTGAGATCAGCTGTGAAGGTATCTATATCTAATAAGAGTAGTGTATTATAGATAACCTTACTTACTGCCACATATGTATACCTCAGTCAGAATTATTCTGGAATAGTGTGATGACTACGTTATATGTCTAGGGTATGTGTATGATGAAGTGTAAGTCATAACAACAACAGACAGATAAACAATTTAATTTATTCCACCACACTTGACAACACTGTGACACTCACATACATAAAACACTCTAAGAGGATATCTTAAAGGAGTCACTGATAACTTTTCAAATAACAATATGTATTCAGTGCTGTCATGAATGTATATGTGTCCTGATTCAAATACAAAGGGAACCAGGAATCACAATCAATTTTAATTACAAGTTATATGTACAGAATTTATTAATATGATTCTTGTAGTGACATATATTATTAATGGTATCCTATGTGTGTCAGTTGTGTAGTGGTAATATGAGGTAATACTGGTTTTGTTTTGTTCAAGCTCTGTTGGTATTTGTCATCATGACTTCAATAGTTTGTTTCTATTGGAACTAGTATTGGAGATGTTCTCAGTTCCTGGTATTAAAACAATTAAATTCCCCTCTTAATTTTAGTTTACAATGTCATTTTAAGATGGGGGTACATAATGTTGAGCTCCATGGCCACACTCTCTTATCTTGCGTGATGACTGCAGTAAAAGACTCCTCTGCTCGATTACTTTAATGAGTTCTGGAGCGGCCCCACTGGTTGCTATATGGACCAAGGAGTATGCTGTCCACCTCTGGCTTCAGCAAAGCTCTGACCAGGTGTTGCTCAATAACTTTAAGACCACGGTCCCTGAAACAAGAAGGTTGTACCTTCTACGTCAGAACTAATTTATACTCCATTTCTACACTGAGCACAATACATCACAAACATTGAGTTCAGAGCGTTAGGCCAACTGTCAGCTTCATCTGAAATACTTTATACCAGTATTTCCCTCCCTAATGGTTACTACGCCTCTGCAATTCCAGCATTATTTCTTTCTAGTTAATAATCTAGGTGTCAGTGTACTGTTTGGCCATTCCATGCAGTTTTACTTTCCTCCGACACCTTCTGTTCAGGCTGGAGCACTATAGGCTTTACATCATGTTCGCTACTGAACCACACATATATACAGACATAAATTATCAATTTACATTCAATTTTCATTAAAAGATATTGAATCTTTCAAGCTTACCACAATTCATGGAAATAATAAACAGTTTCGTTGACTGGCAATGAATATAGCACAACTCCGATCTGCCGATGTCCCAGGCTTTATTTTATAAAAAAATATACACTGGTGCTCAACGCACTGCTTCTTAGTAGGTTTATTACAAGATGTGGCAATGAACAGACGCTCTGAATTGAGTATATTCGTAGCTCTACCCAATCAAACCATGTCTACACATCTTTTCAAAAAAGTACCCCTTTCTCACGTTTCCCCTGACAACACAAGATAGTATTTATAGTCCGACCAATCGTGTTTAGTCTTTCATTTGTTGCGCTCCAATCAAATAGGAGTTAACATGGTAGGCTATTTCCGTAACGTAATGTTTTTTCAAACACGTTATATAAAAAAATTTTATGAGCAGAAATGATTTCATGCTGTCAGGCACCCCCACTATTTTATTTTGGCCATAACTTGGTAATTCCTAGACTATTTGCGTAACGTTTTACATATTCTTTGTCAGCAAACCCTAAGGAACCCAAATATACGAATTTAATGGAGCCAATATGCATTTTCTTCTAGGATAGTCGTGCTGTTATTACCTTCTCACTTCCAAACTTGAGGGTGTCTGGGTACTGTCATGTTTTCAAACGTAAACCGGTATAATGTCATAATTCCCAATAAGCGTTTTTCAGGATTTTAAAACCTAACTCTGGTATGGGTAGTGAATTTTATCACTGTCGATTTGAAATAAAGTTAGTGCATGTGGCCTTACACGCGTGATGGCAGCAATTGTGTATCGCGCGACGCTTGTTTAGTGTTGCACGTGTCCCTGCTTTCTGCCTCTCCCTTCTCTCTATCCTTTAGTCCATCTGTCTTTTAGTTACGCCGTGTATAAAATGGAATGAATGAAATTTTAAATTTAGGTCATTGATCAGCTTGCGTATCTCAAGGTTTTTCCAAGAAATACAGTACACGTTTCATTGAAGAAAGCGTGCAGCGACACAGTAGGCTTTTACTATCAACGTGAATCCCCCCCCCCCCCCCCCCCCCCCCCCCCCCCCCCCCCCCCCACTACTGAACCGCACACGTACAGACATAATTTATCATTTCACATTCCATTTTCATATAAAATACAGATTAAAAATGTCTAGCTTACCACAATTCGTAAGGTAAACACACTAAAGATGACTGGCACAGTTTGATCTGCGGATGTCCAAGCTGTTATCATATATTTAATTTTGGATAACACTGCCTGATCTCATCTCTCAAAATGTGTAACGATATGGTGTCCCCTCTAACATTTCTTCTGCCAATATCCAGTGTATTGGCCGATCGTTTTGAATATATTCAAAAGAGTACACAGTCATTCAATTTTTTTCATTCACTTCTACTCCGTTTCTAGGCATTTATTTGTTATTCATAGGTCACCCAATCCAATTTCTTTTAACTTCAAAGTTCAGCCAATGGCCTCCCACGTACTATCTTAGACTTTCTGTCACTACTATGTTTCACAAGTCAGGGATTTCCATCCCAAGCAGATATGACCAAACCTGACAGTATCTCTGTTCTCTATATGTTTTATTGCCAATATCTAATTATCTAATGGACTTTTAAGATAATTTATTACATATTCCTAGTCCACTAGCCTTCCTGTACACGAATATATGATTTTCAAGGGGCTAAGTGGTGTAGTTAAGAATACGATCTTTTTTCGATGTTAAGTGTTTAATTTCAACTACCACCTGTTCAATCCTTTACGACTGTACTATCAGTATAAAGTCAGGAGCCCTACGTAAATATCCGGTTTCCTAATAAGAATTAAACCTGTTTTCAAAACCTAACATCGTATCGTTAGTTTTTTTCATCACTGTTTATTTGAAAAAATCAGGCCATGCACACTGCGAGTTGGTTTATTTTTTAAACACACGGCCAGCTGCTTGTGTGACCGTGTTCCACAGTCCGTCTATCTCTTTCTCTCTCTCTTCTTCTAAGCCCGTCTGTCTTTCCAAGGCTAACCTTGTGCGCGATTTTGCACTAGTGTTAGTTTTTAAAATCAAGGTCGTCCAAAAGATTTTACTACACATTCTATTTTTAGAACTACGATTATCGCCGTATTGTTAGGCTTAAGCATTTTATTTAGGAACGAACGAATTAGGACAAGTAGAAATCTTGTGTTAGCCATTACGGCGTTATACAACTAAGGCGTTATCTATGCAGGGAAAGCACTGGTCCTTCTCCATTCTTCTTCCTATCGTATTATTTCGTTCTGCTTTACATTTATGTTCTAATTTATATATGGGTATTAGAATTTTTCACCACACCATCCAAGATCTGCTTACTCGGAGCAAGCAAGAGGACATGCACACCATCATAGCTGGCAGACGCTGGAGCTGGGTTGGCCATGTCCTCAGAAGAGACCCCGATGCCATCACAAAAACAGCTGTGCTTTGGACCCCTGAAGGAAAACGAAAGAGAGGCCGACCAAAAACAACCTGGCGGAGGACTGTGGAGGCTGAGATGCAAAGAATGAACCAGAGTTGGGGCACTGTACGAAGGATGGCCGCCGACCGAGCAAAGTGGAATCAATTTGTTGTTGCCCTACAAGACGCCACTAGGCGTGATGGCCACTGACTGCTTTGACGGTCGGCGGCTAAGGATCAAAGAAGAAGAATGAATTTATATTAAATTTTGTGTCCTTGTAATTGTACCTTACTTTTATAGAGTTATGTTATAAATATTTATATTGGTTTTAAATAAAAATGATTTTTTTTAGTTACTGTATAATGAAACTATTAAGCTGTCACATTTTAAAAAAAATTAGTTATTTAGTTTTTTAATTGTCTAAAAATATGTGTAAATAAGAAGCTTGGAGGGGGGAGGGGGCTTTTCATTCTGATGTATCGTCCCTCCCTTGGAAAATGCCTAGATCCGCTAGTGCTGTCTCATTAACATTAGCGACTGAAACATCGAAGAGGTCTATTATGAGCAGAACATGAACATATTCCACATGCAACTCTGAAAATTATGCGAAGAAATAAATACGAACACTAGAGGGCGATAGTAAACATGAATACACGTCAGCATCATTATTATTACGCATCAGTGCCCAATGGAGCATAGGCATTCAACAAGCACTTTATAAGTCTTCCTGTCCCGTGCCATCCGTTCTTGGTTGTTCCATGTCTTCTTTATAAACATTTATAACACATAAGGAAGGCAAACCCGAGGCCTGTAAACAGTAAATAAATATTAAACAAACATAAAGGTTTCAGGCACTCGTACGAAATAAAGAAGTAGAACACTAGCCAACAGAAAAACAGCAGACGTGAGTGGCTTACTCAGGATTCGAACCCCGGACCTTCCGTGCGACAACCCCGCCTAGCTATGCAAGCGAATCACACTATCCTCCCTGCCATCTAGGCACCACCAAAAATGGTGTTTCGATGACTAGTCATTAGTGCGACCGCAAGACACAACACCTTGTCTTGTGTGGACTGACCTATACTGTATAATAGGAGAACAACAGAAGCGATTGCGTCATTAATAGGCTGGGCTGCCAATTGTAAACTTCCGGTGTTGTGTCTTGCGGTCGCATTAATGACCAGTCATCGAAGCACCATTTTTGGTGATGCCTAGATGGCATAAGCCACTCACTGGGTAAGCCACTCACGTCTGTTGTTTTTCTGTTGGCTAGTGTTCTACTTCTTTATTTCTTACGAGTGCCTGAAAACATACCTTTATGTTTGTCTAATATTTATTTATGTCTTCTTTATCCTTTTCGTTTCTGTCTCCTCTTCACCGTGTGCTTCCGGTCTTCATCTGCCCCTCTTATCATGGGGATTCCATAACAAATACTGCCTTGTAATGCTATCAACAGCTTTCCTCAGTGTGTGTCCTATCCATCGCCAGCGTCTTCTTGTCATCTAATTTTCAACTGGCACTTGTCTGGTTCTAGCCTTCAGTACCACGTTGGTGATCTTGTCATACCACTTCAATTCTCATATTCTACGCAAGCACCCATTATTGAAAGTCTGGAACTTCTTTGGTTTTGGATTTAGTGTTCTCTACGTTTCCGAGCCTTACTAGATGAATGACGACATTGGAACTCAAGATTCTTAGTTTTGTAAATATACAACAATTTATGTGGGTAATCTAAATGCAAAGATAGAAAAAAAAAAACAGGTGGGTGACAGCGATTTTGAAGACACTGTGCAGAAACATAGAGTTAGGAAAATGAACGAAAATTGAGGAATGTTTATAAACTTCCGAGCTTCAGAAGTTTATGAACACTTCTCAACCACCTGGACTTCTTATAAGAAAAAGCGTGTGTCCACATAAAATATTACACGAAACAGCATGTATATCTGGGGGCCACATAAAAAAAAAATACACGAAACAGCTTGGATATCTTCGGGCCACGTGTGGCGAGAGGTTTTATTTGGCTCTTGGATCAGTATAGTACTGACAATTACAGAAATAGAATTTCTGCAGAAAATGGTGAAGTCCCAGTGTCTGAGAGGACTACTGGTATCACAAATTAGTTACGGCTGTGAATGATCTGATCTCGAAACAATAGTATAGAGGAGACCGACATAAAGCGCCACCTCTGCTGTGTAACTAATTGTGATATTAAACAAAGCAAGGAAACAGATTTTTACTTAACAATGATAAAATTGACAAGTCGTTCAAAATACAATTTCCTTATATTTTATTTAGTATATATACACTATCTACTCTTGTGCAGAAAGGTGAATGTTGCAAAAAATGGAATGAAATGAATTGGTAAGTTTACATATGATTTACAAATATTTATATTTATAAATATTACAACACGTTTTCCAATTATAGGAACAAAAATTATATCAGCTGTGCTGTTAATTAAGGATATAACGTTTATCAGCTATGCTGTTATTTACGTATAATTTATCCACTATGATCTTATTATTGTCTCTTGCTACGCTAATTCACGTTTTCTTCATTGACAGTTCTATGCTCACAATGCCGACAGAAATGGTACTAATGTGTACTCATCTCTCTTAAGTCTGTTCTTCTTTGTTTGGTTCACACCACCGGCAGAGTATCGTTCCTTTAGCCCACCCAAGACTGAGGGGGACCAAAGATGTAGAGTCTGGTCAACCTCTATGCTCCTGCGGAGTTCCAGGCAGCGGGATTGACTCGAACATACGACCTCAGGTTTTTAGGACACAATTAAACCTGTAACAAAGCAAAAATAGGGGCTAATTTCTGTCCTCAAGCCCACCTATTTCTAGTGTGAGTGAAATGAGCGTGTCTCCGATGTATGCATGTGGGATGAATGACAACATGGCTCAGTATGATTTAGCAATAGCGAGACAAGACAGGTGTCTACTTGCAAAACATTCTTTCTGATAAACTAATACATGGATACATTCAATAATATAGATTCAATACATGAATACATTTTATACATGAATACATCCCATAATATAAATCAATACATGAATAAATTCAATAATATGTACACCTAGGTGTGATACAACAATGTCCTTCCCCCTATACTATATCACGCCCTCTCTGACAATAGCTGGTAACATATATCCTAACAATATTGTTATGTTCTTATGATAGGAGTATATGAGACGAGGACTGGTTGGTGATATATCAGGGTGGAGTTATAGGAGACAATAGATTGGAGTTAGATGCGACAATAGATTGAGTCCTGACAAGGACTGTTTTGGTTATATATTGCAGTTGGTCTTATCTGAGACAATAGATTGAGTTATAGGAGACAATAGATTGAGTCCTAACAAGGACTGTTTTGGTTATATTGCAGGTTATAGGAGACAATAGATTGAGTCCTAACAAGGACTGTTTTGGTTATATTGCAGGTTATAGGAGACAATAGATTGAGTCCTAACAAGGACTGTTTTGGTTATATTTACAGTTTGGAATTATCAGAGACAATAGACTGAAGTTATAGACTGACAATAGATTGAAGTATAGGAGACAATAGGTTGAAGTATGAGTCCTATTAGTCTTCGTCTATTCAATCATAATAGGAAATACAATCATTATACTTAATTCCCCCCAAGATACAATCAGTAACCTGATAGGTAGTATAAATGACACACAACAAATACCAACGGTTATCGTAAAAATATTTACCCTCCTAAGATTTTAAACTGGCCAGGTTTTGACGCGACTTAGTGAAGTAGGTTGCAGGTCGATGCCCTCAGGTAAGTTACCATAAATCAAGGTGACAGCTTCTCCCTCTTCAGTCTGTATCTCTGGCGTCAAGTTCGGGGTTGCGTGGTTAGCATAAAATCCGCCCGATTATATAGTCAAGTAACTACTTGAGGAAAGCTTTCGGTTGGTTCCTGGCGGAGCAAGTTGATTGGTTTCCTCCGGTTTTGTACCTGGTCTCATACAGCCTAATTTTATTCAGTTTTCATCGGCCATCTTGCGTGAACAAGATGGCCGTTAATTTATTCTGTCTCAGAGACTGGTGAACGTTGATCGTTGATTGGTTGAAGCAAATCTGTATCTCGACATAGTGATTAACAAAGTAGTGGGTTACACTTCGTTTCACGACACCACGTGACAGAAAATCAGACTGATCATATATGCATAAACAAGATTTGCAGATGTGATATGACGTTAAAATAGAGGAATATATGTGGCAACCAATCAAACTTAGAGGGGCATACGAGACAACCAGTTACACTTAGGTGAACATATGTGGCAACCAATCACTCAATATAATAATTTTATGCAATAATATAATTCTCAAAGAGTTTTCAAATTAAAATATTCTCAACTTCAATAATAAGTAATTAATATTAACATTGCATTCAGTAATTCAACACACATACAGGCACACTCAAACATACATAAGAAGACAAAAAGCAAGAGACAAAATTAGATGCACTGACAAGCTGGCGAGAGAGGCAGCATTCACAGTATCTAATTATAAACATGAAATAAAATATGTTGAAAAGTACAAACTAAGTATTACCATGAAACAAAATATGTTGAAAAGCACTAACATCATCATTAAACCTACACTCGATATTATACCATTTGTTCGGAAAAATAATCATATTAGGGGGGCAGATAATCAGAACTCATAAAGTATTCGAAAAGTTTACGATTGTATGAATAGGGACTGAGGTTGTTATGTTTTAGATAATGTGGAAGATAGTTCCAAAGATGAGCAGCAGAGTAAGCTAAGCTTTTCTTGAATAAGTCAAGCCTAGGCTTGGGCACTTGTATTTTGTTAAGGCGTTGACTGCGTCTTTCACTGTATTTGAACATTGGCCACAGATATGTTGGAGCATTCTGTGACAGGATTTTGTGAACAAATTTAGCTTTGTTGAACAGAAAGCGCTTTCTTAGAGGCAGTATTTTGAGATATTTATATAGATCTACACACTGTGTTTGGCAGTTGTCAGAAACTAGACGCACTGCACGCTTTTGTAGTGAATGGAGTCTTTTTGTGTTGGACATAGAACAACCATCCCAGATTGTGGCGCAATAGTCAAGGTTTGTTTGTATGTGAGATACATAGAACAATTTTCGTGCATCTTCATCTAGGAAATGTTTGATTTTAGCTAACTGGTAAACTTTCTGTGCCGTTTGCTTAGTCAGTGCATGAACATGTGAGTTCCAATTAAGATGCTGGTCAACGACTATTCCTAGAGTTTTATGTTCATTAACGTTTTCAATTGGTGAGGTACCAATATAGATCTGAAGTGTTGTTTTCTCAGAATTTTGTAATTTTTGTCTAGTTGATATTAACATGCACTTTGTTTTAATTATATTAATTAGCATGCGATTTCCGATGCTCCACTTAATCAGATTGTCTGTATCTTTTTGTAACGATAGTTCGAGTGTGTTGCAACTTGTATCACTCGTGTAGATAGTACAGTCATCAGCAAATAGGTCACAGGATGCGTGTTCGACGTGTAATGGAAGGTCATTAATGTATATGGCAAAAAGTAGAGGCCCAAGAATAGAGCCCTGAGGAACGCCGGTATTTATTATGGTTGGGTATGAGCAAGAGTTATTGTAAGAAACTACATGTTTTCTGTCTGACAGGAATGATTTAATTATCGTCACTAGTTGAAGGTTTACTTTTGATGTTTCTAGTTTTCTAATTAAAATAGCGTGATCTATCATATCAAATGCTTTTTTAAAGTCTACAAAAACTGCCCCACATATGTTATCGTTATTAATATTTAAGTGCCAGTTGTCAATCATCTTAGTTAGAGCTGTGTGACATGAATGTTTAGGTCTAAACCCCGACTGACTATCAATTAGCAAGCCGTTGTTAACTAGGTGTTGTAGTGTTATTTTATGTATGTGTTTTTCTAGTGGTTTGGATAGCGATGATATTAAGGAGATTGGCCTATAGTTACCAAGGTTATTATTGTCGGAAGAGCCAGGTTTTAAGAGAGGATATACCTTAGCGACTTTAAAGTGCCACGGAAAGTAGCTCCGTGCGATACATTGATTGTATATGTATGTAAGCGAATCACTAATAGCTGGAGCCGCATAACGCAGTATTCGATTACTGACTCCGTCAAGTCCTGATGAGTTATTATCTTTAAGTCCTAGAAGATAGTTATACACTTCATTAACTGTCATAAACGGAATGTTGGATGGAATTGTGTTGGTACATTTGTTCTCACAAAATACTGACAGCCTGCCTAAGTCACAAGGTGAATTTGGTATTGTAGATTTAAGACTGTTTATTTCTGCCTGAAGGTAATTGCTGAAGTCTGTGGGAGTAAATGAAGTATTAGGGGTTGACGAGACTGACAGATTTCGCTTGTTCGCTAAGGTATTGATTGCTTTCCATATATCTTTACTGTTTGTTTTGTTCTGAACCAAATTTTTAAAGTAATTCTTTTTTTCTCTACGAATTAAATATTGCACGTTGTTCCTCTGTTCTCTGTATATGTTAAAGTCCTTGTTTTTGTGAGCTTGATCTCTCTGCCTCATGGCGTCTAGCACTGCTTGTGTGATCCAAGGAGATTTGACCTGTCGTTTCACACGAACTTCTTTAGTTGGTGCGTGGTTATCAAACACACAAAGAAAGATGCGTGTCCAATGGGCAATGGCGTCGTCGGGATCAGAAAGCTGGTAAACACTGGCAAGAGGTGCAGTTCGCAAATCATGTAAAAATAGTTCACGGTTGAAATGTTTAAAACTTCTAAATTTAATACTGATATGTTTATTTCTTGGAGCTTTATATTTATTCTTTGACCACGTGCAACATATAGGGTAGTGGTCACTCATCGCGACAGTAGGAACAGAGCATTCTATAATATTGTCTGCACAGGTGACGTAGATGTGGTCAATTATTGTGGATGATGCATTTGTTACCCTGGTAGGCTGGTTGACTATTTGTTTTAGGTTGTAAGATAGGATGATGTTTTCCCATGTTTGGTTTATGTTGCGCATGTCGATGTTGAAATCGCCTAGAAGAATAATTTCTTTGGCAGTGGTAAATACTTTATCCATCATAGTGGTGAAATCTTCATACCAGATGGCTCCTGCACTGGGATTTCTATAAAGATACTTACTTAGTCGTTCCCCTTCTACCGTGAGGTGTAGAGGTTTGGAAGAGAGAGCGCCAGACCATTCTATCAGCTGTCTTCTTCCTGGCCTGGTTCCATTCTAGTCCTCGGTCCTTCAAAGATTGTCTAATGTTGTCCTCCCAGCGGACTCTGGGTCGTCCTGGAGGTCTGGATCCCTGGCTCTTTGTTTCCCATGCTTGTCTTGGTAGCCGATCTTCTCCCATTCTGCAGACATGGCCAAACCATCTTAGTTGGGACTGTTCTATTTGGGTCTGCAGCGGATGGGATTTTATAAAGATACCCGACTAGAAATTGTCCCTGAGTCGGTAGTTTTATTTCTAACCATATGCACTCGGTCTCTGCTGTCTCTAAATCGCTTCTGCGGCGATAACTAATAGAAGTGGAAATATATACTACAATACCTGTTTCTAGCTTTCTACTTGAGTCTCGCCGAACTGTTTTAAAACTATTTAGGGCAATTTCACCATCTGATATTTTGTCGTTTAAGTGACTTTCGGAAAGTCCAAAAACATGAAAATTTTTATTCAGAATTTGTGTAAGCTCAGGAAGTTTGCCTAATAAATGGTAAATGTTCAGGTGGCCCAGCCGTAGACCATCCTTAATTAGCCATTGTGTCTGATAGGTATGCATTTTATTTTGGCGAGTGGTTTAAAAAGGAAAATAACAAAAGCAATTTTAAATACGAACCCACGAAAATTTAAACTAATTAACGTCACCAAGTAAGTGAAAATGCAAATGTTAGTACTTAACGTACGAACACTTGGTACAAGTATTGCTAAAAAATCACAAGTAACTGAAATTGTCAGTAGTATATTAAAATAGTCACACAACAGTAGGCACGCACGTTTTCACACCACAACACTAAAATTCTAACAAAGTAATTAAGCAATACTGAGAGGATCATCATCATCATCTGAGCCCGTAACCGGTCATGGGTCGTAGGGGTGCCATGGTGGAAGCATCAGCAGACAGGGTCCTCCACTGCTCTCTATCCTCAGCAATGCGTACAAGTGTGGAAAAACCGTGTCCTGCCCATTCTTTGATGTTATCAGCCCAGGATTTTCTCTGCCTTCCTCTTCTCCGTTTACCTTCGACTGTTCCCTGAAGGATCGTTTTCGAAAGGGAGTCATGACGAGTTACATGCCCAAACCAGGCAAGCTTTCGACGTTTCACTGTTGACAAAAGTGGTTCTTGGTGGCCTGCATAGGAGGATACGAATTAAAAAAAAGTAAAATGAAAAAATCTTGCAAATTATGAAAAGAACTGTCGAAGGCCTGTAGCCAATGAAATTAAAGTGTTTTGAGAAAGTAACAAAGTACTTATTACTTTATGCGTCACAGTAATCAATTAATTTTTCAGGGGAGAGACGGCTTTGGTCGCAGGGATTAAGTCAATGAAAAAAAAATGAGTGGATTAATCATCGATAATGGATGTCTCTGTCAGGTACATAGTAAGGCCCGCGTTGCACAGACATCATTAGTGCTTGGCTGAGTGATGCTGGACTGAATTGCATCAGGTAGCCAAGTTCTTTGTTCCACTGAGCACGATCAGAAAGGCTACGGGAGGAAGCTTGACGACTGTAGATTTCGTCTGCAGTGGTTACAACACTTGTAGGAGATTTTTGGGTCTGTGACATTGTGGCACTGCTTCTTGAACTGTCATATAATGTGTTTGTGAGGGGCTGTCTTGTAGGTAGTGGAGGAAACATAACATCGTAACGTTCGGCTTCCTGGCTGTAGGTGGCGTTCTGTTTGTTGTTAGGTACTTTGTTGGTTACAGGAGCGCTTCTTTGAGGGGCGGGTAAGGTGTGTTGTGCATTTTCATGAAGGGCTGATCTCATGGTAGATCGGTTTGCGTTCTCTGTGTCTGGTGGGTTGTCGTGTTGCGTTCGCTGCGGGTACTTGATGTTTTTTTGCTAGAATGCTGCTACCTAGTTTTGATGTATGTATTTGATCTATGTAAAGGCGTTTCTTTGGTGCTCCAGAGTTGCTTGTGAAGAAAGGAGTGTTGTTGATATAGCCAATGTTGTTGTGTTCACAATAGCTCTGGATTGTCTTGTTGTTGGTGTCGGCTACGCGACGTTGGAAGCCATAGCAAGGTGGAATAATGGATGACATAAAAATGGAGGTGTTAGGAAATTTTTGTTTTATTGTTGTGGCCAGTTTGGAAATCGCCGAAGGGTTAACGCTGTGTCCATTCATTATGTCGTTGATCCCTACATGTACTGTTGTTCTTGTAATATTATGATGTATGTCGAACCTATGAATTCTATCAATTAATCTTTCAGTTCCAGCTCCAGGTATCGCTAAAACTGAGACAGTTTCCTCTTTTGAAGTAGACATCCGATCATTGTAAATGCCTTTTAGGAGAGAGTCGCCAATTATAACATGTGTTGTTTTACTACATGGTTGTTGATTCGGCTTTCGTTTTGATTCTTGTTGCCGCCATTGATTTTCCTCGTGTGAATCGTCCTGAATAGTCTGGGTGTTTTCATCGGATGGTTGTGGTGTCAGTATCTGATCTGGTAGCGGCGTTAGTGCTTGTTCATTTTGTACTGAACTCTGGTTAAGGGCGGTAAACCTGTTGCTTACTTTTACACTAATAGGGTAAGCTTCGTGCGCACGTGTATCCTCAACTTTTTTGATGTTACGTTGGTGCTCCTTGCGGCGTTTGTTTGATGTATGTTCTTTGGATGGATCTCCAGAAGCATCAGGTACTATAAGAGTATGTTCCGAGTGCTTTGTTTTATAAATCGAAAAATCGCTTCGTAGTTGCTCGACGACGTGTTTCATATTGGAATTATCTTCTCTCAGATGCAGTATTTCCTGTTTGAGTAGTTCGTTTTCTGTGCTGATTGATTTATAGACATTAGTCGTCAGATCGGCAATTAGTGTTCGAAGGGTGTCCTCCATTTTTAGCATCAGCTCCTGGCAGCACTGCGCATTATCATGTGAGTGACTTCTGGGTGATTTTCACGTGATAATGTTTCATCTGTTTGTGTGCTAGTGTCTTTAGGGCCCATTGGATATTCTATGGCCAGTATAGGTTGAGAAAATGGAGTATTTGCTACTGTGTCGCTCATTGGAAGGTCGCGTGCTGCGGGAGGCAAAGTGGATGTATTTGTGGGAGAGTGTATGCTAGAGTTAATGTTGATGATTTCGCTATCAGCAGATGAGACGCTGTCAGCTGATGATGTGATGTCTATTGCGAGCTGAGGTAAACATATTGTCGAGTCCAATTGTGTGGTACAAATTATGTTTTGTGCAGACTCATTTAAACTGACAAAGTCCGTTGCCAGCCATGATTCAATAACAGTAGGAGTTGCTTGGACCATTATCTTGTTTTTTGTATGATAAAGGTGCACAGATAGTAGTGGTGTTGTGATGAAATCTTCTACAAAGGCACCTTGTTTATCTGCTCTCGTCTCGACATGGTCATTCTGGTAGTGTTTGGTACACGTTGTGCGAAATGCCTCATAATGATATGTATTGTGGAAGAGTACAGTAGCACATTTACCGTCATTTGCTACTTTAAAGGTTAAATCCGACTCTTTGTTACATCCACGCAGTTTAACGCGAACAGCTCTGCTTTGGTCTAGGCTGTAATTTTTCATAGAGGTCGGGCGCAATCTACAGTCCCTAGCGGTTTTCATTACCTGCGAGCCATGACCGATCTCTAGGTGTGACATGTTTACATGCCACTGGGATTAATTGCCAGCGAAATACGTTGCCCTCTGTTCAAGAGGGTCTGATAGTCAACAACAACAACAAAAAAAAATAAATAAATAAATAAAATACTGAAAAATACACTGGCCGACCGTCTCTTCTTTACAGCGGTCAGTAACGAGTCACGGGGTCATTTTTAAAAGCTTTGTCGAAGGCATTTACAGTCCAAAAGTGAATACACCGGTATAAAAATCCGGATACGACGATGCTGTTGTTCCCGCTCGCCATAATCACATTACATTCTTAGTGGGCGGACAAGCCCTGTGTTTAGCGTTCTGGCTATTGTTCCCTGGCCAGAAGGTCACCAACAAAGTTTGGAATGTTGAAGTAGTTTTCCATTTATCGAAAAATGGTGGCAGACACGATGAACGCTCCTACCGTCATTCCATACAGAAAAAACACAATATTTATACGTGAATTTAACACAATTACAAAATAAACTATTTCACTGTATGTCAAACAAAACCGCCAACACATGGATATATAAACCATCCATATTAAATGGGAACAACTTCAATAAAATATCCGAAATGTAGAGCCAAATAAAAACACGTCCGCACAGCACGAGGAGAAAGGTGGAGATATATAGATAGATGGACAGACAGACAGACAGGCATGCAGACAGACAGACAAAAAGACAGGTAGATAGGCAGACAGCCAGATAGATAGATAGATAGATAGATAGATAGATAGATAGATAGATAGATAGATAGATAGATAGATAGATAGATAGATAGATAGATAGATAGATAGATAGACAGACAGACAGGCAGGCAGACAGGCAGGCAGGCAGGCTGATAGATAGAACGAACGAACGAACTTTATTTTCAAAGGGTTGAGAATTGGGCACGCAGGCCCGTCTGACATGCTGCCCTTCCTTTCTCTCGTCTTTTATACTGATTTCATTTATTCTCACATACATTTTACCCATCAATTCAAGGAATTCAATGTTATAAAGGTAAAATAATAGCATACTCACATTCACAGTATCTAATTATAAACATGAAATAAAGTATGTTGAAAAATACAAACTAAGTATCACCATGAAACAAAATAAGTTGAAAAACACTATCATCATCATTAAACCTACATTCGATATTATATCATTTGTTCGGAAAAATAATCACATTAGGGGGGCAGATAACACTGACTAACAAAAAAAAACTTTTTTTTTCTTTCTCTAACATTTCTATATTTTTCTGGTCAATTTTAATGCGCTGTTTTTAAATCTGCAAACCGTTTTTCTCTATCAGGTCGGGATCTCTAGAAATACGCAATTGAAGTTTTTTAACAACGCATACAGTATTACAACATCATTCGTACAAGAAGTATAACAGTTATGTAGGCTTGAATTTCTTTGCAGTCGACTTTCGTCGGTGAATGGCATGTGGTACATCGCGATGAAGCATCCAACAATAATCGGCAAGCATGGTCACACTCCACCGTCCTTGTTAACGTGACTCTTTATGGCAATATCTTGATGGAATCGTTCTCCATGTTCATCGCTGACTTCGCCAAGGTTGTCAGGGAAAAAGTCAAGATGCGAATCGAGCAAATGGATTTTGAGGGACATGTTACAGCCCATAATTCTGTATGCATCTATGCACTGCTTAACAATATGCAACATAGTCGACAGATTTGTGATTTTCCAGAAAGTTATTGACGATCGATTTGAATGCCATCCATGCGCGAAGTTCACTATCATGTAACAAGTTCTCGAATTGTTTGTCTGCAATAACTTTCCTAATCTGAGGTCCTACAAAGATACCTTCCTTTATCTTTGCATCGCTAACTTGCGGAAACTTTTCTCGAAGATAAGTGAAAGCTTTGCTCGTTTTATCTAACGCTTTTATAAAATTCTTCATGAGCCCCAACTTTATATGTAACAGTGGTAAAATGAAGCTTTCTTTGTTAACTAATGGCTCGCGTATTACATTTTTATGCCCGAGCTGCATACGATCCCGGATAGGCCACACCTTTCTTGCATAATGTTCCTGTCTGTTGCGGCTGTCCCATTCACATCGGAAGCAACAAAATTTAGTATACCCAGTCTGCATGCCCGTGAGAATTGCAATGACCTTTAGGTCTCCACAAATCCGCCATTGGTAGTCATTGTACTTTATTTTTTCCAAACGTATAGCCATATTGTCATAAGTTTCTTTCATATGAACAGAGTAGGCGACTGGAATTGATGAAAAAAAATTTCTGTTATGCAATAACACGGCTTTTAGACTAGTCTTGGAAGAATCGATGAAAAATCGCCATTCGTTGACTATGTGCTCATGACCGTTTACATCTTTGCAATAGCAAATGTCATCATCCATCTCAAAGTATTGAACAAGTTCTCTGTGTCTATGACGAAATTTAGATATCGGAGTATTGGGCGCTAAAAGATTCCATTCTTTGAGTCGCGAACTGAGTAATTCCGCTTGTCCTTTGGTAACAGCGAGATCACGTATTAGATCTGAAAGTTCTGAATGGTTAATTAAGTAAACATCATCATTCACCGGTATGTAATCTGAGTCAGAATTAGTTTCTAAAACAGGTAAACTATCACTTTCTGATGGTTCATTTACGTCCAACAGATATTGTTTTGGTGGACTTACTGTTGATCAGACACGTGATGTTGGATCATGAGGCACTGGTTTCGAAACCGATTTCAATATGTTTGGATAAACCAACAGACTTTCTAGTTTTAAAGTGAAACCATAGATATTTGTCAAGCAGAAGTAACAATCAGTAGCGTGATTTGTCGGTTCACGCCATATTACTGGCACTCCAAAAGGCATCGACT
>JAMPIV010018903.1:0-250000 GCA_024509875.1 Oreohelix idahoensis
AGATTAACGCTAAACACTCTTTTTTGCTTGTGGAATAGCCTTGTTCCGCTTTGTTCAACTTGCGGCTAGCATAAGCGACTGGGTTCAGTTCCCCATTGGGTGAAGAGGACCTTTGCAACAAAGTAGCCCACAGGCCTACATTGCTTGCGTCTGTTCTCACCACAAAGTCCTGAGTCAAATCAGGCAGTTTGAGAATAGGCTTGCTAGTGAGTTTTTCCTTTAACTCTTGGAATGGCAATTCACATTGCGCTGACCAAACAATTTTATCTGGATTTCCCTTGCGAGTCAAATCAGTCAGAGGAGCACATATAGAGTTAAAATTTTTGATATATTTTTGGTAAAACCCACATAACGACACGAATGATCGCACGTCTTTTTTTGTTTGTGGTCTAGGTGCTCTCTGCAGTTTTTCCAAGTTCTTGGGGTCAGGGGTCATGTTACCCTGATATACAGTATGTCCCAAGAATTCCAACTCTTTGCATCCAATACAACATTTTGTTGGTCTAGCAGTCAAGTTCGCTTCTCTGAGCCTATCAAATAGCATATTCAGAGAGTTAATGTGTTCTTCAAATGTTTCTGTGGCGATGAGGATATCATCCATGAAATTCGTGATACATGGATTATTCAGGGGATCCAACAGTTTCCGCATCATCCTAGAAAATACACTCGGAGCATTTTTCAGTCCGAATGGTAACATGTTGAATTCATAATGTCCTTCCGAGGTGCTAAAAGCTAAATAAGGTCTAACTTCAGGTTTCACTGGGATCTGGTAAAAGCCTTTGCTAAGATCCACCTTCGAAAAATATTTTGCCTTATTCAGTCTGGCAAATAACTGTTTTGTGTCCGGTAATGGATCCACCTGACCTTCTGTGACAGCATTCAGTTTCCTGTAATCTATGCACAGTCTATGTTCCCCAGACGGTTTCCTCAACAAAACTACACTGGAGCTAAAAGAAGATTCACTGTGAGAAATAATCCCCTCTTTCAACAAATATTCTATCTCTTCTTTCAATGCTTTCTCCTTTGCAAACGGAACAGAATAGGCTCTCATACAGATTGGTGTTGAGTCTGCCAGCTTCATGTCATACTCTAGCAAATTAGTATGTCCTGGTTTGTCTGTTAACACATCCGTATGTTCCTCCAGAACCTGTTGAACTCTCTCCCTCTGAGTTTTAGTCCGGTGCTTACTGACTTTTACCTGTGCGGCTGTCTCACAGGGATGTAATGGGTATTCATGTGAGGTGAGTGGTTCCTTTTTCATTTTAGTTGCGATAGCCAAGGTCAGTAAAGGGGTGCCTTCCTGGATTTGTCTGTCCAGATACTTCTTTAAAAGGTTCACATGATATATCTTCTCCTTCCCCTTTTTGTCAATTTTATAGTTTGTTCTAGGCACCTTCTCTAGAACCGTATATGGACCTTGCCATCCAATTTGCAACTTATTATTGCTGCCGGGTAGTAGAAGAAGCACTTTCTCTCCCACAGCTAATTCTCTGTCCTTTGCCTTCCGATTAAAATAAGCTGCATGTTTTTTCCTGGCTTGTCTCAAATTATCATTTGCCAGTTTCCATCCAGCTTTCAGACGAGTGGTCAGCTCGTTCACATATTGGTAGGATGAGGTAACAGTCTGTTCTGCCTTCTCATCTGTCCAGGTCCTCAATAATGCTTCTAATGGACCTTTTATTGGCCTCCCAAATAACAGGGTTGCGGGTGCCATCCAGGTTGAACTATGTGGTACTTCCCGGTACGCAAACAACGCAGCGGGCAGAAATTGATCCCACATATCAGGTTTCTCATGTGCCAGCTTCCTCAGGATAGAAATGAGAGTCCCATTGAACCTCTCTACCTGGCCGTTCCCTTGTGGATGGTACGGACTACAATGAAAGTGTCTGGCTTGAAATAGCTTAAAAACTTCTTCCGTTAGTTTCCCCTTGAACTGTGAGCCATTATCAGTCAAGATTTGATGCGGGAATCCTAATCTTGTGAATATTGTAAGTAGTGCCTCTGCCACATGTTTCGAATCAATTGATGGCAGGGCTACCGCCTCTCCCCACATAGAACAAGTGTCCACCAGAGTAAGGTAGTAACTGTTCCTCCTCTTGGTCCGAGTGAGAGGTCCCACAATATCCACTGCAACCCTCTCAAAAGGTGTTCCCACTATGGGCATTTCCCCTAGAGTTGCAGGAGCAGTCCAATGCTTTGGAGCTACCCTTTGACATTCTGGACAGGATTTTACATATCTTTTTATATCTTCTGTTATCCCTGGCCAGAAGTAATGACAAGCTATACGCTGTCCTGTGGCGCTGATTCCCATGTGACCACTGAAGGGAATCGCATGCCCTAGTTCCATCACTTTATCCCTATATGAAGTTGGAAGAACCAGCTGGTTGTGACCATTTGTTCCAGTTCCGGCCTTCCTGTATAGCAATTGTTCTTCATAAAGTATTCTCCCTTGCTTGGAGGTGTGTGGCATTTGGGCAATTTTTTAAAACATGGCTTGAGTGTCCTATCCTCAGCCTGCGCCTTCCTCATCTCTTCTGGATGAGCATTTATAGGTTCACCTTCTTCTTCCTTTGACTGTGACCTGGTCTGCACTGTCGCCATGATCACAGGTCTCTCGGGGTTCCCCAAGAAGACGTATCTACACCCCAATATCAGAGGGTAGATTGGTTCATCTATCACTGCTGCTCTGATTTCTCCTTCCACATAGCGAGTTTTCACCGTTATCCTTGCGATGGGAAGTGTCATGAGTGGTATGTCCTTAGTCGCCCCTTGTATTTCCACTGTTTCGGTGGTATACTGACTTGGGTCCACTAGGCTAGCCTTCACAACTGAATCATAATCCAAACCTGTATCATATAGGCACCTTATGGTGACCCCATTACAAATAACATCCTCACAAACTGGGGGGTGATAAGGTTCCTGCTGTCCATTAGGTTTAACCTTTAATCTCTGGTTCCCCGATTTCATTGCAGCAATGTTAGAAGGTTTCCTTTTACAAAATTCGGTGTTATGGTTGTCCTTCTTACACCATTTGCACCACCTCTTTCCTTGGTTAAAAGGTTTTCTTTCATTATATTTTTGGTCATTGAACTGTGAGTTTCTATCACGATAATCATTTCGTGGCCTATCAAAGTTTGTCCTACCTTTATTACCTTGTTCTCTGGTATCAAATTTAATAAAATGCTGTGGGGCTTTAAAATTTTCCATATGTTTCTTTTTAGAGCCAGCTACCTCTGCCTGGGCTTCTTGATACCTCTCAGCGACATTCAATACCTCCCCCAACTTCTCTGCACCTTGTTCCATGAGAAATTTTCTCAGGTCTGGAGCTATGGACTCTCTTAATTGCTCTATCATGATCATTTCTTTGAGATCTTGGGTCTTCCCCAGAGCAGTCCATTTCTCCAAATAGGTTTCCAGTCTGGCAGAGAATTGGTGGTATGTCTCCCCAGACAAATGTTTGACATTTCTAAACTTCTTACGATAAAATTCACCATTCTTTTCATATCTCAATAACAGCGCCTGCTTTAGCATGTCATAATTGTCTTGGTCGTCTCTATCATTTTAGCAAAAACTTCATAAGAAGTACCTCTAAGCCCCTGGGATAACTTAAGACTCCACCTCTCTCTCTCTAACCCATACGTGGTAGCCAAAAGTTCAAATCTACCCAGGTACCCTTCTATGTCATCGTCTTTCTCAACAAAATGGTCTAAATGAAAACCCATAGCTGAGGTTGAGGCTCCCTGACTAACAGTGGCATCGGAGGGAAAGGGGCTGGCACCATTTTCAGGAGCATGGCCTTGTACTTCCAACTCCCTTAGTCGTAATTCGTGCTCCCTTTGCGATCTTCTATCTTCTGCTTCCCTTTCAGCAGCCTGCCTCTTTTCCTCTCTTTCTGTAGCTAATCTTCTTTCCTCTGCTTCTAATTTCTTCTCTTCCAATTGGAGCCGCTTTATTTCAGCCACCCTATCTGCCTCCAATGCCTTAGCCTCTTTGTCAGCCTCAATCTGCAGCCTCTTAAGTTCTTTGTCAGCCTCAATTTGTAACCTCTTCTCTTCAGATAACCTCCTATCTTCCCTTTCAATATACTTGTCACATTCTGAAGTTACATATTGGATCAAAGCCTGACCCTCTATGTTCATCTCCTTAGCAGTCAGCACAGCAGCCGATCTGAATTTGGCTAGATCTGCCATACTATATCACACAATTTAACAATGACTAAGGTAAATTACAAAATCAAATTACTAAGGTAATATACTAATTAATTAATTACCACTGGCTGTGAAGATTCATCAACTTTTACTTTCCACTTTTAATTTTAGGGACACTGTTAAATTTATACAACTTATGCCCCCAATAGTTTAATTCCCGGACCAGGAGACCCTAATATCTTTGATAAATCTAAATCCCGGGACAAGAGCTACCCAATATATGTGGTGTTATGAAAAGTTCAATCCCGGACGAGCCCCCAATATATGTAGTGGTTTTTGATGTTATTGCGTGGTTGCTATGTTACCTAGTGTTCTGGATGAGGTCAGCTGTGAAGGCTCCTGAAGATAACAGTTTATGTGAGTTACAGAATGCCTTTCTGCTACCATTTATGACCTCAAACAGACTTATTCTGCTATTATGTATGTTAGCTACGTTTAATGTCTAGGGTAATGAAATGTGATGTGTAGGTAATGAAATGTGATGTGCAGGTAATTAAATACACAGACACACACATGTAAACACTAAGTCTAATAATATTAAGTTATATGATCAACTCAAGGAACACTGGTTTTAGAATTTAAATTTTACAATTTTTTTAACATTTATTTAGTCCTGAACCAAATTTTCTTCTGGTCAGGACGTATGAAACAATATATATTTATCAATAAAAGTGTATGTATATTGAATAATCAAAATGAAACACTTGGTACATAGATATATGGGTTACATTGGTTAATATTAACACTAACTACAGAGTTTTTGGAAAAAAACTAGCACTGGATGTCTGGTCGTGGTGGTGTCATCACGCCCGATCTCTGTGTACAATAGTCATTGTCTCTTTAATTATGGAACTGAGGTATAGTGTCTATACACAAGGATTGTTTATTTATTTTAGTGTGGAAAAATTTTGATGAATCAACAGCAGGCCAGGTTTTCAACTTATCTGGCCTGTGACGATGTAGTAAAGAATTCAAGTGGCCCACTCCTCACAGTTGCTGAGGTAAAATGAATGGCTTCTAAATCATCCACTCTTGGATCTCTTCACACGCATCTGGCACTAGTGTAGTGCCAGACCAGAAACTCTGAAACCAAAATTTTTGCCATGTGTCAAGACACTGCCTACTTCACCATTTTTACAAACAACAAAGCAAAAAAAGACATTACAAAGACCGGGTCAGATCTCTCTGAGCGACCCAGCACATCTCACCCAGGCGGTATCAAATAGCACTAGTTTCCCATTCCTCCATGAACTGCACTGCCTCAGAAATATTTTCATTATCTCTTTTTTTTCTATAGAATAAGGTGGGTGATATGTTCCCACTGATTTCCTGAAATAAAGAGCTGTCTTTTACATTCTTGGTTATGTTTTTTTCATTTGGTTCATTGCCTCTAGGCCCTGGACTGTCGCTGGGGACCTAGAATAAGTACTCACTTGTCGTAATCATTTTTTTCATTATATGGCAGTATCAATCACTCAGAATTGTTAAATAAAAAGGTTAATGAATTTTTCTCCTTACCACAATTCAAAATTGAAAACACAGTTACGTTGTACTAGCAAAACTCAGCTGAGCTGCTGGCTAGACTATGGCGTCCCACTGGTAATATATAATATTTCCTGGAATAGCACTTCTAGCATTAACGAACTGTGTATATGGACAGTCTTTTAAAAATGGCACTTGCCGGCGTCTTTCTTTCTATAATATGAATTCTTTCGTCCAATCAGCGGACTTCCCCTCTACCTTTCAAATATTTAAACTACAATGTCCAATTTCGGTCCAGTCTCAGTCTAGTGTGTAGTATTTTTCTGTCGGTCTGTCCGTCCCAACTTGGTTTTTTTTTCAAAAATTACACTTGTTTTTGGACTAACTACAAGAAAAAACTACACAAATTTTGTCTCTCCCCTACTTCTAAGATTCTATGCTAAGTTATTTTTAGCTACTATCCTCCTATCCTGCCCCTTGTCCACATGTAGTTTGTTTTTCTGCATTTTTAGTCTCAAGGACGTCAAAATGTAACTCTAGTGAAAGTATGCACAAAAAACTGTCTGCTCGTCTGTATTGAACAATACAGTCTTTCGTCAATATCTTCCGTGTTATCTGTCCGTCTTCGTAATCAAAAGTATATTATTTCTCAGAAAAAGATGGGCTATCAAACTAGCTAATTTTTATTCTCCTAAACTTATTATTAAGAAAAAACATACTTTTTTCAAGGTTAGTTCTGAAAATTGTTTTCACAATTCGTTCACGGCGTTTGCCGCTATATTCAAACTAAAACGACTAATTACCGTAAAACGTCAAAGATACGTCTGTTTCTGATAAGAGCTAAGGTCGTTTTTCGTCCAATTTATTACATTGTGTCAACTAGTGGCGTAATTTTTTTTTTTAAACTACAAATTGCGTCTGCTAGACTTTTAGATTAAAGCACGTGTGCAGACCGCATCATTGTTTTTTTTTTCTTTTCTTTCTTCTCCGTTCTTGCCCCGTTTAAACTAATATGCCGTTTTTGTGTCTTCATGTTATAACTAGTTGGTTTTAAATGGCGCTAGAAAACGCTGGCGTGGGCAAGAATGTATCATCGTATCTTACCTATATTTTTATCCCTACAGGTTATTTTACCTGTTATCTTTATAAATGGAGGAATTTTAACGTTGCATCACTGTAATTTCACCACAGTTCCCCCTTTTAAGGTATGGACAGACTTGATACTCTGCTTTATTCTAAGGGTAAATATTGTTAGCAATAACTTGCATAAAGGAAGTTACAGCGTGTGTGACTCAAACAAAGAACATCCTTCAGTCTACTTTCACTCGGTTCTTTCATCAGGGCCCTGATATACTTACAATCATCGTGCTGTGGTTCGCCGTCTGGCGCAAACTTTGGGACACTCACACACTTTTTATTTGTTACTGTCGTTAATTGAAGCGGATCCCAGCTCTGCAGATTTGTTTGTTGGTGTGACAGACGAACTCATCCGTCCTGAATTTGTTAGGATGATGGTGAGAACCCTCTCATAGCATCGGTACCCCTGAAGTGTTGGATGAGATGATTCGACTCTTCGTAACGACCCCTTGGATAACATCAGTGCCCCCGAAATATTGTAACCTTTCGTCAAACGGGATTTTTCTTTTCACCTGGACTCATTAGCTATGCAACCTTTCCACGCAGATTGGCAACACGCTTGCTGATTGATATGTGGACAGTTTATCTACCGTTAATTCTGGTCGTCGCATTGATTTAAGGAGAGGCTAAATCACGCCCATGGTCATCTCTTGAGCAATCATAGGCAGTAATTTCATTAACTTGGCCAGAGGGTGCGGCGCCAGAATCAAACAGATATCAGCGACCACGATCAAAGACACGGACTGGGGGATCTCAGGAAAGACTAGCGCCACGATCAAAGACAGTAGTGGTCCCTGACGAGCGACGCAAGTTCCCTGCCGGTATTTTCGCATCTCCGTGCCAAACGCAGAACCGATCGCAGTGAAAGCGAACGGTGAAAGCCGGAACGCAAGCAGCGAGCGAAGATACGAGAGACCAGGGACGGCATATCTCTTTAGTTTGGCGGTCAGATCCCCAAAAGTGTCCTGAGATCTAAAAAGGTGTCAAGTTTCTCATGTCCCACTCATCTTTCATTTCATTCTAGATCAGTGTTTCTCAACGGGGGCGGTACCACCCCCTGGGGGGCGTTTTGAAGATGTCTGGGGGCGTTCTGATGGGTCGCAACGATTGGGGGTCGCTGCTTCCATTCAAGGGGGCGTTATGTACATTTTTACAAGAATCAATATGAAACAATTACAAAAGATATTCCCCTTCGCATAGCTTGTAACACGATAGTTTTTATTTGCCTTGCGTCCCATAGAGTGTTTCAAGGATTCCAAACTCAAAACTTTAGTACCTGGGATGTTACCATTGTCAGGAGACAGTAGGCGGAGATTTACGTCCCTTCAACACTCAAAACATTCATTAGCCTCTCGACACACCCAAGCTAACCTCTCTCCACTCTCGACACATATTTTCTTCTGGAAACAAATTTTTGTTGGACAAAAAATTCCTTTTTCCAATATTATCGCATGTGCGACAGACGGAGCACCAGCTATGGTTGGTCGTCATCGTGAGTTTCAGACCTCCTTAAGTGGCACCAGGTGTTTTAACAATTCATTGTGTTATTCATCGACAACATTTAGTCGCCAAGCATCTTAGTGACAGACTCCACAAATCATTGAACTGTTTTATCAGTGTTATTAACAAAATTAAGGCGCATTCGTTGAACGATAGATTATTTCGTAAACTTTGTTGTGATAATGGTGAAGAATAAGGAACGTCTTCTCCTACACACGGAAGTACGATGGCTGTCCAAAGGTAACTGTTTAAAAAGATTATGGGCATTATTTGATTCTGTTGGAGAGTTTTTGTATTAAATCAAAGAAGAATTTAGCATCGAAAGAGAAGTATTGCGAAACGATGTGGCCTATATTTCAGATATATTTGAAAAGTTAAATGAGGTTCTTCTTAAGCTACAAGGAAATGAGATCAGTCTGATTAAAGTGAAAGGAATTATCATGGGGTTCATCAACAAATTGACATTAGGCCTATTAAAAAATAATCTTAGTCGCCGAGAACTTTCTCATTTTCCATGTTTACTACAGTTAGGTGGGGACAGGCTTAAAGATTCTGATTTATAGGTTTATTGCAGTCATTTGGACGCTATTAAAAATGATATGAGCATAAAATTTAAGGACTTGCAAGAACTAATAATACCGGACTGGGTGATTAACCCGTTTGAATCAGACGTGGAACAAGTTAGTCAACATTTACAAGAGGAATTAATTGAGCTACAAAATGACTTCGAGGCAAAAGCACGATTCAGTCACACACATTAAACAATTTTGGATACGGCAGAGGCTTGCGTATCCCGTTCTTTGGCGTGAAACTAAATTGCTAATTACAGCATTCCTAACGTCGTATTTGGTGGAGAAGGGGTTCAGTGCAGTAGTGTTGCTACTACAAAAGCAACGAAACCGACAGCAGATTTGTAACAGGAGATTTGAGACTTCTTTTAACAAACTTGGAATCAAATATTACAAAACTGGCTGAGTCACACCAAGCGCAAGGATCTCATTAAGCTTCATTAGGAAGTGAATTTTTATATAATTATATCATTATTATCAACTAATAATTTTTTCATGTTTAAAGTGGTTACATAAGGAGAGGCTTAAATATTCAGATTTGAAGATATATGCAGTCATTTAGGCGCTGTTAAAATGATATGATTATGATAGTTATAGAGTTGTAAGAACTAATTTTATATCATTTGCTGCGCCAATTTGTAATTTAATGATAATGAACCTGTTGTATATATAATTCCGTACTTAAACACATATTTAATATAAATATGCTTTTATGCAGTTGGGCGACTGCAGCTGTGGTTTAAAGATGTGTGCAAGAGAGATATGAGGGCACTGGACATAAATCCAGCAACCTGGGAGGACGAAGCTGCCGATCGCACCAAGTGGCGATGCTATTTAGACGCCACCTCAGATTGGGCGAAAAGAAGCTCACACAACAAGCCGAAGAGAGGAGAAAACGTAGAAAAATTTCATCAGGAAAATAAGCAGCTGAGAGCTGTCACCTCAAGGGCGCATTCCCATAGTCAGTTATGACTGAAGGGGCTATTATTATTATGCTTTTATAAATGTGCTGTCTTTTTTTTATTTATTTTTTTTAAATGATGTTTTGCCTCGTTTTGGCGAGGCGCGTCCCGTTCAACCTAGTCGGTTATATTAGGGCGCATGTCTCTTTTTCTTTATATTATAAGAAAAGATAACTCATTAACTGCATTGCTTTTTTAAAAGTATGGTGGAATATATGTATCTGTGTTTGTGTGTGTGTTTGTGTATATACGATAATGAGCAAGGGGGTGTTAAAAGGGTGGGGGGGGGGGGCTTTAAAAAATATTAGTTGTCAAAAGGGGGCGTTGCTAATATCAGGGTTGAGAAACACTGTTCTAGATATATACAGACCACGTAGAAATACACTTTATCACTCGCTGGCCAGAACTTAACAGAAGCACTAGCTATATTTGAAATCTTGCTAGATTATCCCATGGATTTTTATACATATTGGCAGTGAATTCTATTTCTGTGCAAAGCGGTAATATATATTGTGTAAAGTGATCAGTGGTCTAGTTCATTCATTCTATTTCACTGGATTTTGTGTTAATTTAAATCTATTAAATTAAACCGTCTCAATAGTTCCAGTTGTAAATGTAATGATATACCTGCTATATTATTTCCAAAAGATAATAGATGTTAAATGCTTAAATTAACTTTTAAAGTCGCGAAGGAATTTATAATTAATAAATTTAGTTAAGTCATATATTTATAGATGTGTGTTTTAACCATTAGAACTCTCGCAGTGTTTTATTAAATACATAATTAAATACGCAAGCGTATATAAATAGTCTTAACGGGAAATTTATCGCGCTTTAGAAGGTTATTGGTTTTTCGGTATATTACATGTCTTTTTTTCTTTCATACAGAGTGATCGTAACCTGCGCGATCCCAGCATTAAGAAAGCAATAAAGCAAATCAATCTAAGCAAAGCAAAGCATAAACAGTGTGTAGAGTTCCCCTGACTCAGAACTTGTTGAGACTGTGTAAATTTTTAATCGTTGAGGCGATTCTATGTTTGGAATTCCGCTATCTAACTTTTAGCAAAGAAAGCACACCCAAAGACAAATTTAACCCACCATCAAGTCAAAAGTCGTAACGGGAAGAAGAACACTGGCCCGAGCTTTTGTTAGTTTACTGACACAGAGAGAGAATACATATTTTCCTGGACAGTGATCTGACTAGTTTTCTCACTGGACTTAAACCATACCTCACGGATAAAGTGTACCAGCACGCGTAAGAATTTTATTATCAGCGGCAAAGTCAAATAGACCACACCATCCTCACCCCAGTATCAGAGACCGTGCCCTCCCATAGAAACTGTTAGTAAGAAAAGAGACACAAATACAGATTCATTTTCCAGCGATTACGGGATCCTTTTTATGTGCTGACCGCCTACCCGCTCATCTGGGGCTAGAACTTGAACAAACACTCATACATTTAGTTTGAGGTGTAACTGCTGTTGTGTTATTCTATGGAGTGCCAGATTTTTTCACAATCGGTAAGTGAGAGCAAGATGAGTGAAGGCCTTTACTAGCGCGTGTATGAATGACATGAAATTAAATCTTTTGTGTAACCATTCTGTTAACTTGCTTACCTGGTAATATATATCTTTTCTGTATACCTACATTGTTCCTTTAAGTTGGATAGTTTTTGATAAACTCTGTTTTAAACCCCCCTCCTTTTCATTTGCTTAGTAAAGGGAAGAACAATTGGGAAGAACAGGATTCTTTCTACCACCTATACCTAATTTTGTAACACCTCTTTTCAGAGTAATTAACTTTACTGTTAGGTTAACTTACCTATGTTCCTGATAACTATCTATCTTTGGACTGGGTTTATCTTTGTCTAATAAGCGGGACAGGCTTAGTCGATACCAATCTTCTTTACCCCCTCCCTACCTTGTTATTTGCAATTTTCTGTAATTTTAATAATTCTTGTTGTAAACAAATGATTATTGTAGTGATTGGTTTTTTTTACTTTTAATAAACAACAGAAACTTAATCGTTATTGTGTCGGACTACCCAAAGCCCAAAATTTCCCCTATTTGTTTAAGATAGTTGTATCCACGTCGTCTGTGTGTTTGAAGCACCAAATCGGTGTGAGAGCAGGTGTGTGTCTGGAAAACTGGCAAATAATTGTTTGACCAGGAGAGTGGAAGAGAAGATTGAGAGAAACGATTTGTCGTAAATAAGTCTATCTTTACTCTCCTCCAGCACTCTGTGAAGCAACTATTTACTCTCTACATTTCTATCACTGAGCTTTTCACCATCATTCTACACTCTAAACCGGACTACTATTTCTAAGACTCTTTCTCTCAAAATAAATTTACGACAGTTGGTTTCATCAAAATGGATCCGGGGAGCTTCATGCTATAGTTATTTCAGACTAAAGTTAGTGTCACTTGACTCACGAGGTAAGAATTAGGCTTAAACGAGCACACAATGTCAGAACACGAGGTTTCCCTTAATTAGGAAGATGACCGGTGGACAACTTCTCTCCACAAATAATCTTGGTTCACCACACACTTGTCAACAATGTCGGAAAGTTAATGTTTTAGATTTCTGTAATATTTCTCGCCACAAGGCAGCATGTACATTAGAGTTAGTGTAGAAATATGCACTGGCTCAAAGGCCCAGTATAAGCATTTATTAGGTATGTCTCTGTACAAAATGCCGGCAAAGTTTGGGTTACCCCAGTATTCACTGAATAAAGAAAAAACACATATGAAATATGTTACATATTATGTATCCAATATAACTTACGTTTTTAAAATGCAAGCGTACAGCTTGACTTATCATTTAAAACTTCCCGTGCAATAAGTAGATATATATATATAAAAAATCATCAATCCTCATGAATTAGGAATACATACGTATTCCGTCAACACTCATGAGGCATCTAGCATTTTTAAGTTAGTTTAGAAAAATTGTTCCCGTCTGAATATTTAGCAGTTAAATTAAATTCGTTATAGCTAAATTGTTGTTTAAGCTAGAAATTATAATTTATTCTGCTTTCCACTGAAACACGTCACTAGAAAATAATACAGACTATATAATTAAGCACTCTGCACCAAATCTAACTAGTGAAATATGAAATAAGCGATTATCACTTTAAACACTTCACAAAATATTAGATAAGTATTATAATATATATACCTCAACACACAGAACTACAGGTAATCGCACACTTTAGAATTATACGCTGATATATTTATTTGAAGTCTAGAGCTCGGTAAATTTCCGAACAAACTAGGGCTTCGCTATACAGCTTATCTATTCACGAACAACCTGTCTACTGCGAATTTTGAGGACTGAATGAAAATAAAGTTTAACATTCTGGTTATATCTATTTCCAGACAAAGTGTCCGAACTTTATTTCGCCAAACGAAATAATCTCCCCTTTCCGTCTAAAACACCTTACATCAACTAGAACGCTGAGCTCGGCTTTTAACAGAAATTTGGTCAGACCACAAAAACTATCTGTGTTTTGTGTTTGCTATGCCTGTTGCACAAGAATTTGAAATAATAAATGTTTTGTTTGTTTCAGCAAAACAAAGCTGGTCTACTCAGTCTGTACGAAGAGATATTCTTACACCAGCGTAGCCTTCAGATGAGAATGTGTGATGTTAGTGGGCAGAAAAAAAGCATTCAAGTTGATTTTGGTGTTAAGTTCTTACCAGAATGGGATAGGTTCCTACAGCAGAAAATGGGCGCTGAGGCCCATCAAGAAATAGAAAATGTCAAGGCAAAATGTTTGTTATGCAAGAAGAATCTCTCAGTCAAGTTACACGTAGACTTCCCTCAGATAGAGATACTCTTTAAGGCCTGTCAAAACTGAGCCCTCTGATAATTTTAAACATGGTTTCAAGGCCCCTATTTTCAGAGTTATCTTTTATACACATTGCAGAAAAAAACATGATCACATTAGAAAAGCAATACAGAAAAATAACTTTTGTTGATTGGAGAGAAGAACCACAGTTTAACTCTTTAAGTCACGATCAACGTTATATCGGTTTTCCGGTTCGACCTGTTTGACCCGATCAACGTTATACCGTATTTTGTATCTTTTGCTCCTTTCTAGTGCTGTTTTCCAATTTTAACAACCCAAAACGTCATTTCCGACAGGTAGACCTTTCTAGTAAATACCACGTGTGTTTAAGAGAGAACGTGTTTTTGTGGTTTTATATTAATTTAAGATTTTTAAGCGCTTATTTTATAAGATCAAATGGCCACTGCTTCTGGTAGACCTCTGAATTAACTTCAGAGTAAGCTAGAAAGTTATTTGAAGAAATTCTAGATAGTGATAATAATTTAAATTGTAGTATTTATAAGAAATTCTAGATAGTGATAATAATTCAAATTGTAGTATTTATTCACAGGATAGCGAAGCAGGAGCCTGATATCGAGTCCTCAGAAACCGAGGATGATAATGGAAGGTCTGATGTCGATAATGAAGTTATGGATACAGGAGCATGTAATCAGACTGTAATAAGTTCATAAAATATGTCATGATAAAGTAATGTTTATACATAGGCCTAGTCTACATATATTTGTGAGTGACCTTATATGATTTCTTATGGATTACACATCATCTTGAGAAGAGGAGCAGGGTAATGATATATAATTTCCTCTTTTTTACAACCATGTGACCTGTTGTTGTAATCTGTGAAATTAACCATTTCATGAGTGTTTATTGATTAAAAACTGATTGTACTTTGTTAGAATACTTCCATTTGTGACATTTTGAAACGTTAGCCTTGGATATTCTCATAAGGAACAATTCCAGAAGAATTTGATTGAATACTTTTGCTCTAACTTTTCACCGGCTTATTCTTTCAGCCTCCATTTTACCTTGGATAACTAATAATTTTTCAATGAATGCTTTTATACTTGTAGCACTAGAGTAAAGTACATCCATTTACCTTCATATATAACAACAAAGTTATTTATGCATATTAACATTTTTTTAAAATTATTTCCAAACAACAACAATAAAAACACACTGGGGTGGCCATTTTTGTTTGGGCCAAACACACTTTTTTGCTTGGGACTGAAAGATGGACTCCCCACAGAAAGTGAACTGTTTTGAAATGGTGTACACCAACATAAGGCATTTAAAGAGCTCGCCGCATATGCCCTTACGTGTCTAATAACCCCAATGAGTAATGCTGTAGTTGAGAGGATATTCTCTCTTGTACCATCAGTTAAGATAAAAGCAAGAAACAAAATGCAACTGCATCTGCTTGAAGCTATTGTAAGAATCAGAGCCTAACTGTTGTTTTCGAATAAATGTTGTAAGGACCTCACTGCATCACCAAACATGTTAAAACACTATAGTTCTGACAAAGAAAATGGCGAAGATTCCAGCACTGATGTCATTGATGACCGATCCGGAATAATAATTTTTTTTTTTTTAAATGTGAGTATGAATAATTTATTTAAATAGTTTGGCTTGTTTTGGGCTTTTTATTTTAAAGGGTTTGGCTTCTTTTGGCCTTTTGTGTGTGTATGTGAAGGTGTTTGGCTTTTTTTTTTTTCTCACAATTTTCATCTGTCAACCCTGCTAGGAACTGGAGCAACAAAAGTACTGTATGTTGTTCCTTGATGAACAGGTTAGTTGTGGCACTGAATTGATTCACCCCCAATTTTTTGCTCACGTGTAATGGAGATGTCAGAACCGTTTAGTTCGCACCGCTTCTTTGAAGTGTCGTAATAATAATAATTCCGCTCATTGCACTTTTACACAATTGATTGCATAATTGTAGGGATTTAGCTGTCAGCTGACCTTCGTTCTACCCTCCTATTATATGGCAATATTCACGTAATAAACCTTAATAAAGTTCCTTTGTGAGCCGAATTACTTATACGTGCTCTAATTATGAGAGATAAAGATAGACCGTAAAGACGAGGTGTTGGGTGGGTAATCAGGGATCGGCTGAATTTACTGCTGTACTGTACTGACAATTGGGGGAAGGGTGGGGGGACCAAAAATAGCAAAGAACTCTTAAAAGAACAAAGAAAACTGCCTACATAACGGCGACGGCCTTCATTAGGGATAAAGAGCAAAAAACATGAAAGAAAGAAAAAAGAAAGACAGAAAGAAAGAAAAGAAAAGAAAGAAAAAGCAGACAGACATAAAAGAAAGAAGGAAAGAAAGAAAGAACTAAGTAAAATACACACAAAATAATGCATGGAAGCACATCTTGAGTCATTCTTATATGACCACCAGCTATGCACGATGCTACAATATGTAGATTTGGATGTGAACCTCTGTCTGTGAAGTTAGTTACACCCTCGTTGACTATTCAGATCACCCACACACTTCCAGGGATTCTTCCTGTGGTAACACACGTTGGGAACCCAGCCTTGCATACTAAGCTTGGAAGAATCACTTACGTAGATGTGCCAATCAACGTGCAGCCATTATACAAACAATCATCTACATTTTCGATATCCTCATGATCCAGGAGACAAATTTAAAAGCCAATAGTGTTATCAATTGCCCAGGCTACAGATGTTACTCCAATCCACGTGGGCCTGGTAGACGAGGGCAAGCTATATATGTAAAACATGAGCTCCCTCATATGTGGCTGGACACAAGTTCCCAAATTAGCGAGGATGCGGAATTGCAGGGGATTGCTGTGAATATAGGCGGTCGGGAGTGGCGAGTCTACAGTTTATATGATGTCGACTATCTTACAGCAGAGAGTAATTGGAATTTTCTGCAGGAATTCTCTGAAGATTCTAATATAAGGCGTTTAATTGCTGGCGATTTCAATGCTAGATCCAAGGAGTGGGTGTGGGTGGGGGGGGAGGGGGGGGACGACACACATCACAGAAAAAAGGCAGGGTACAGCTTTGAGCCAGGCATTACTTAACATGAACCTTACCATCTTGAATGATGGACGCCCAACTAGACTGGCAACTAAACCTGGGAATGCAAATGGTGTCATAGATCTGGCATTCATCTCTAGTGCTGCCACCACCATGGCACGTTGGGATTATTAGGTGCACAGGAAAGTAATCACCTACCTTGCGTCATACTCATTGCAAAGGGTAGGACCACTAGACACAGGAAACCTAAACAGACTTTCAAGTATCCTACAGGCCCACTCGACTGCAACAACCCTTTACATACATTGCGTCAAAATGCCAAACAAAAGACAGCGAGAACACCTTTCACCCAACCTCCCTGGTGGAATAAGACAGTGGAGGAAGCATGGATAGAAAAGGAAAGAGCAACACAGGAATGGCGTAAACCACAAAACAGAAGAACGATGAATAAGGGAGAGGTTGAAGAGATGAAGGAGAAAAAGCAAAGAGCCGTTAATAGATTCAAGAGCTTCGCAAGGGAGGCCAAGGATAAAGTGTGGGAGGACTTTGTGAAACAGGTGGGCACGGAAAAAACCCTACAAAAATTAAAGTCCTTACATCGACGAATGAATAGGAAAAGTGCAAGCCAACCCATCCCTAGTATCAAAAGCTCTACAGGACAAAGCCTGAAGACGGACGAAGAGAAGGGAAGAGCATTATTCAATCTATATGTGGAGCAAACGGATAAAGGTGACAAAAGTGCCCACCTAAAAATAAAGCACAGTGTTCTGGAAAATGCCCTAAGGGGCCAGATATACTTCGATCTCATTTCTGAAGAGGAAGTGGTGTACACATTGAAAACCAGCAGAAACACTGCTCCGGGTCCTGATGATGTACTATACCATCACATTAAACAGCTCGACGACACAGCCATTATAAATATGGTGAGCGATTTCAATATCAGCATACAGAATGCTGAGGTGCCGGAAAGCTGGCTACACAGTTACCTTCGGCCACTTCCTAAACCTGGCAAAGATCCAACACTGCTCAGCAGCTATCGAATTATCACACTACAGAATGTCTATGGTAAATTACTTGAAAAGATAGTTGAAAGACAAGTAATGAGTCACCTCGAAAATGCACACAACTTTCCTGATACCCAGGGTAGCTATAGACCTATGACAACAACATGGGGTAACGCTGAACGTTTGCGTACGATGTGTACGAGGGATTCCGAGATAAAAGAGAAACGGTGGCTGTCGCAGTTGACCTAGAGGATGCTTAAAACAGTGTGGATTTTGCAACCCTAATAGACTGTAATGGCATGTGGTGTAAACCCTTGAATAACAAGGTGGATAGCAGCTGCCTTAATGGGGAGATCAGCTGTATTTCGTTTGGGAACTTGGACATCAGAACCAATGTGCATTTGCCCGGAACTACCCCTGGGTTCGCCACTATCACCAGTGCTGTTTAACATCTACACAGCAAACGTAGCAACCTTTCAACCAACAGGACTGGGACGAACATTAACTTTCGCAGATGACATACTCATGTACAGAACTGGCTCAGGCAGACAGGAAATGGTCCAAGGCATACAAAAGACACTAGTGGCGGTTTCTAAATAGTGTGATGAAAGCGGATCAAAGGTCAATACTAACAAGGCCTGTGTGATGTGGTTCTCTTTGAACAACTCCATAGTGAAAGCAGACCTTCCAGACATCACTTTCAAAGGCCAGAACATTGAAAAGCAAGACAGGCTGAAGTATCTGGGAGTAACGTTTGATCGTGGGCTATCGTTCAAGTATCATGTCGAACTGATCATACAGAAGTGCAAGCGAGGACTTGCAGCCTTAAAAACAATGGCTGCTCCGCGCTTGGAACAGAGCCTATTGTTTCTCCTGTATCATCAGCTCCTGATTTCAGTAATCGAGTACGGGATAGGAATACTCACTCTGTCAGTGTCACAATGTGAACGACTGGAAAGCATTCAAAATGAAGGGATGTGACTAGTTTTGGGCTGTACGCGTGATACCCCATTGTGACAATGAGATACATGCTCGGATTGCTGTCGATTAGACCCAGATATGCGATGGCCCAGGCAAAAGCCTATATGCGGGTAACCACAGACAAAAGACACCCACTACATGAGAACGTAGCTGACATCAAAGGAGCAAGAATCAAGAGTGGGATATCATGGATGGCATAGGCAGAGGTTACGATTGTTCGGGTGACCAAGGTTGAAAATGTATCCAGAGGGGAGGAATGGAGTAAGTCAGGGGAGAACTGGATAAACTACCAGCAGGTCACCATTGGCCTTGGCAGAGAGTGCAGATCTTGGGGCAATGGCCAAGCAGAGCTGGAGATTAATCAGCTGATAAGTGATCATGCTGGGGATGATGACGCCATTGTGTACACTGATGAGTCTGCAGTGCGTGGGGAGAAATCAGGATGGGCTTCTCTGCGAGAATAGAGAGCAGGGTCGTCGTTGAACAGAGTGGAGCCCACATGACAACAACCTCCAGCATGAGAATGGGGGTAAAGGCAGTTAATGCAGCACTGAGGTGGCTGTCTGAAATTCCATCAACCAGGGCAGTTATATTGTCAGACTTTCAAGCCATGCTTCGGAAAGTTCAGAACAGATGGCTGCGGCAGGAATGGAAAACATCAATAGAATGCTCAAGTCTTGAAGAACTGGAGTGGATCTACTGTCCTGGTCATGCATCGGTACGTGGCAATTAGAGAGCTGACAGACTGGCCTCGAGATCACCCATAGTGGGGACACTTGACATGGATAAGGGAGAGATACTAAGGGTAATTAATGATGGCCTGCTGGATAATGACACTGCAATGGATGAATCAACAAGACTGAGACTGTTGGAGTTTGGCATCAAACGTGGGACTAGCAGAAATGGACATGAGAGAGGATGCATCGTCGAATGTACAACCAGCGTTTTACAGATACAATTAGCATTCATACTCTTCGACATTTGCTGAGGGAGAGTGAGCACCTATGGGTTTGCCCGGAGTGCAGTGAGGTCGATTCTGATTAACGATAACAATAACTTACGTAACTCTGGCATTTATCTGTATGCAGGAGGATCTCACTGTCACGCGTTGCCTCCCCTTTGCTCTGCAGTGATTGCCCAAACAATGGCCAAAACCTAGAGTATCTAATGAGGGTCTTCAAAGGTATCTAACTTCGCACAAGATTACTCTTGGCAGAGATGCAGATAGAAGCATGATGATGCTTATACCTTGAGGGAGTATTCACAAGATATTTCAGAAGTCAAGAACAATGCTGAATGTGTCTTAGCGATATTAACTTTTATCTGCCCGCCGCCTTTCGTGAAGAGGTATTATATAATTTAATGTAGCTCGTACAAGCCACCCCCCCCCCCCACTCCCCACCCCCGAATTTGTAAAACAACATATAGCAAATTTAATGCTCAATTACTTTTGAACAAATGTAAATAAATATGAGCTGGTGATTAATAAAAATGTAGGTATCTTCATCGAAAAGATGTCGGCTTTAGAAAGTTTAATGTGGAAACGAAAAAAGTGTTCTTCTGCATTTGGCCAGCTAGAAATGTCAGCTGCCAAAACGCTGAAATGTCGATGCTGCTATTTCAGCCAATTCGTCTCTGTTACAAGGGCACGTCTCCAGATCAGTTCAAGAGGTAACCTATTCTGGTCAAGGCAGGTATCTTCACCACCGGTACAACGTAGGTTTCCAATGTCGATCACAAGCTATGAACCACAGAATAGTAATACAACTGGTATCTAGAGTAGTACCTCAAATGGTCTCTTCGTGTCACAGGAGTAGTGGCATACGGTTCGGCATGAAGTAAAATAGAAAAAAAAATAGGTTGGCTATGAGAAGGAAAGCAATACTCTCAGTGCTGGTTATGGGGAAGAAAAAAAATAGGGTACCACGTCAGAGAACAACGATGACGACACACAGAGAACACCGAGACGCAAAGAAGAAAAGAACATGAAGTTAACCTACAGAGCTGAGAAATAAAATACTAGTCAGGTTAGAATGACTAACGGTCGAAAAGAATGTAGAATCTTCCAACAATAATCAAGGGGATTATGGAAAATGAGTACCTACGGGATACGCCCGAGTATTCAGCAGGCCGACATAGTAGATAAATGAAAAGCTATTCAGGAGATTTCGGTCATGAAGGTCGAAGCCGAACTGGACGAGGTTCAACAAAGCGAGAAATTTCAGAGAATGTCATGCTCATCCTCTAAGGTTAGTAGATAGACTTCAATAATCGCCTCTTCGTAGGGAAGAAAGGAGATATTAAGGATATTCAGTTGAGAGAATGAATCGCGAAGTTAAAGGGGAAATTGATTCAGTGAGATTCCGTAAATCTTGCGGAGTTGAATGTTGAGGTCACAAGATATCATCTAAACTCTAAACGATTCTCTGGACAATTAGGGTAGGTTGCTCACTGAACTTGTCAGTCATTCTTTGTGTTGATTACAAACTTGCGTCCTTCATTTTCTAGTGTAACTGTAAAATCTGAAGTTGTAAACTGATAAAAAAAGAAATAACCGAAACGATATGGGGGAAAGACTATGTCCATGTTAAGAAGAAAATCAATTAAATTATTGACAGAATATAATGGTGTATGATTTATAATTATGATAGTTGGAAAGAAGTTCAGATTTCGTTGCCTAACATTGGTTCCAGTTTTTTAATTGAGTGATCCAGTTATTATTTAATGAATTCCTTTATGGATTAATTCATAATTCCAAGAAAGAATTATACAGGAGAAGATTGTCAAGTTAGCGATGAAGTTAACCTTAACGAAGAGAGAGTGAAACAGAATTAATCAGAGAACATTTAAGATTAAAACTGAGTCGTTGTCACGGGGTGGTTTTCTGCTGTCGTCCATTAAGATTAAACCCGCGTCGTCGACACAGGGGGGAATTTCACCACTGTACGATCAATAAAATAAAATAGAATACACTGAGGGGAATTGAAAAAGAAAAATTAACGTTCTCCTCGAACGGCCTACAAAGCATAGTTCAACGCGAAGTACACGAAGAGAGATTCCAGCACGAGCATTCTGCTGCGACATTCGATTCGTACCACAAACTTTAGAGGAAATAAAAGAACAAAACCTCTACTAAGTTTTTGCTTTCCGTATATTACTCAGGCGCCTCTCTCCCGCTGTCTATCAACCAATTCCTTTCTCTTAATTTTTTAATTTCCCTGAGTGTACATCCTATAGGGGATATGATGAAAAATTACCAAACTTTTAGTTAATTTAATTGAAAAATTGCGACTGGACAGCGGCAAGTGCAATGGCTTGTGCCTGGGTGAACATGTTTAAGTATACATACAACTTATTACAAATGATAGTAAATATACGTATGATGTCATCATCATCCACTCCCTGCTCCACTTGGAGTCTGGGGTTACTTCTGCTTTTTTAATCAATCGCCAGCGTTTTGCTGTGGTGGTTCATTAATATATCATTTTCACATGCTGAGGTTTCCAGCCTCATTTGGACCTGTATAACCCTCAGCAAGTTCAAACATGTCAAATTCAAAGTATATAAAATATGTTACAACTCACCCAAATAATTGGGACCGCTAGACTGCTCAGTGGAATAGTCTTGGCAATTTGATAAAGATGCCTCGAACACGCACCAGGGGTATTATTTCTAGTTAGAATCGCTCTGTGACTTTGAGTAGGTCCTGTTTCCGTATTATAGGGTAGGTTTTCCTTGCTGTAGTGTTCAGAAGGAGTTCCGATATGTGTTTTGTCCGGTTCTATAAGGTCAGAATCCACTCTGTTCTTTCCTAGCTTCAGTCCGAGCTGTATGTTTGACGATTCTGGAATGCAGTGTGTTTTGGTCTCCGAATTTGCTAGGTTATATTGCAACTTTCCTGCCCACACTTCCATTTGGCGTTTCCGACAAAACTTCCAATCAGAATAAATGTTTATTTCTGACTCTCCTGTGATCCAATCCGTGAGCACAATGTAGTGGGTCGGGCGTGTCAGTTATTTTCTTTACCCCGCGCGTTTTAGAATATGATTTTAAAATTTAAACACGTGACCTCATCTCCCACATATGGCCCGACTTCTTCCATACTCTTAGATAACCTTTCAATTACGATTTGTAACTTCGCCTGCAGATAGTGTCCTCGCTAATTTGTCTACTTAGACGGGTTTCTATTTAATAATTACACAGACAATGTCTGGACGGAAGTGATTTAAGCAATTATCACCTGTACTTTCCTGGTCCCCAGAAGGATAAACCACGACATATCGCAGACAACATTTGGTCTTCCTTTTGTATTATCCGTCCAAGTGTCTGAACGCGGTTGTAGTGAACAATGCGCCTAGACGATCGTTTTCACGGTTACCGTAGGAGGTGTCACATAGGTTTTATGATCATTAAATTGCCTTTATCTTCTTCTTTTCTGTCACCTGTATCCTCTATTTTTATTATCGCTCTTTACCTTTTTTCCTGTGTTTTTCGCATTCGTTCGTTTGCGACTATATACATTACTATTTTCCCATTCTAACGTTTACCTGTTTCTTTTCTCAAAACTGAGAACGCAGTTATGATGTAACGTGTCAGTCTCTGCAGAGACGGGACAGTGTTAAAATGCATTTCTATTTGCATTAGATGTCAGGACACGAAACTGTGACTTTCGCTTATCTCAGACATACGAGCAGACTATGTCTGCACTTTCAGCTGACAGGCGCAGCTTCTTCGGCTGAGCGCTCAGGAAAAGCGCGATAACTGACACCTCTACGGTGCAGTTCAAGACATTTGTCTGGAAATTTCACCTGACACGACACTCATTGTGGGCTATGGTCAGCGTGAGGTGCGAAAACTGCCCCTGCATTGCAGACAAGTTGTCTACATTTGCATCTGACACTTAGCGCTACGGCAGTTTCTTAGACGGAGGTGTCAGAGACGCAGAGTGTCAGTTTTCGACAGCCTCTTGGTGTTAAACGTAAAGTGTTATAGACGGAAAGGGGGATTATTTCGGTTTGGCGAAATAAAAGTTTACCTCTTTGTCTGGTAATAGATATAACCAGAGTTTGAAATTAGATTTTCATTCTCGCTCCTAAATTCGCAGTAGACAGGACGTTTCGTACTCAGCCGCTGTGGCAAGCAAAATATCAGTAACATCCGACAGAGTTTGACTAGTAGTGTGGTGACCAAATATAGTCATATACTGAGATAGGGCACCCGACCTGACATTCCTCATTTCTAGAAACCTACGCTAGTGACACTGTGCTCCACTAACTTTCGTGCCTGGACAAATTTTAGGTGACTTAAACAGACATCCGAAAAATAAGAACACCCAAGGAATCGTTGCCGGAGACAGAGAATTCAGTACGTCTTGTTGGAACTGGGGATTTCTTGGTCTAGACTGCATTTACGGGTCTGTGTGAAGGTCCTAAAACAAATTATGTTCCCAGAGGCAGCGATCAAAGCTGTAAGTATAAATGTGCGCACGTGGCCACGGCTGAATGAATAGAGTGAACGCAGGTCTGAGTGTTATTGTTACCGTTGTATTTTGGCACCTATTGCTGCCATAACGTTCTTCATGCAAGTTTGTTTTGCTAACAATATTTTCCCTTAAACTAGATTATAGTATCAGGTCTGGTCATACCTTAAACGGGGGAAACTCTTACTCTTAGACTCAATCATATGTATCTGGGACTCTTTGTGCTATCATCTTTCTCCTAACGGGACTGTGGGCTATCCATCGAAGGAAGATCATAACTGTGGGTCTACCAGTTCTTGTAGCATTCCTTGATTTGTTTATGACTTTGTGTATATGCCTTTTTGATGTAATTTTACATGTTGTGACGTAAGTTTACAATGATAAATAAACTTAACAATAAATTAATCAGCATGTTGGTCAGCTCGTTCTAAATATCTATATAATCTTTTGATATAGTTTCCCACGTCTGTGTGTCTACCTGTCGTCACTTGAATGTGCGTGCACGTGAGTGGATATAGATATATTTAATGTATATGTGTTAGACTGTCTGACTACTCTAGATCTGTCGTAGAAGATAGGTGAGAGAGAGAGAGAAGATTTCTCGCTCTCAGAGACAGCCTCTATCACAATTCCACCACCTCACTCGTGGAAATCTATTTTTTTATTTCTATCTCACACTGTGGCTATCACTCATTCCAACCCATTCAGAAGGGACCAACACAAGTCTTAATTCTCCTATCAAAAATCTACGACAGGAGGTCAGTCTGGTTTAACAACTTAGGCTATTACAATTAATCCTTAAGGATGGTCACTTAGCCGTGAAATAACACTATTGCAGTATAAACAGAGGTCAACAAATCTAAGGGGCGGCGATTAGGCAGGTTTATGTGCGTAAAATGAAGAAAAAATGGAGAAAGTAGGAGGGAAAGAATGGGAGTATAAGGACACAACTAAATTCCGTCACATTCACTATGGACCCCATTGTCGTAAATTTATTTGAGAGAGTTCTTAGAAAATAGTGGTCCCGTTTAGAGGGAAGAATGATGGTGAATGCGCAGTGAAAGAAAGGGTTAGAAAGTAAATAGTTGATTCACAGAGTGCTGGGGAGAGTAAGGAAGACTCTATACGACAATCGTTTTCTCTCACTCTACTCCTTAAACTCTCCTGGACAAACAATTATTTGCCAGCTTCCAAACCCACATGCGCTCACACCAGTTTGGTGCTTCAAACACACGGACGGACGTGAATACAAACTACGAATATAACAAGTATGGGGTAAGTTTGGGCTTGGGCCTTCCAACACAATACTAGAAGTATTACGTGTTTATTTATCATTTAAATCAGATCACAACATTTATCAAAGTACAGGAATAATCAATAGTTACAGCAAAATACGAATAACAAGATGGGGGGGGGGGGGGGGGGTTTGAAGAATGGTGTCAACTATGCCCTTCACGCTTGAATAGACAAAGAAAACAACCCCAGTCCAAAGACAGGTGTTTTATCAGAACAGATAATGTAACCCAACCCGTAAATTAAATTTACTTCAAAGAGAGGTGTTACAATACTAGGTATGGTGGGAAAAAAATCCGATCGTTCTCAAACGTGTTTCCCTTTACTAAGCAGATATAAGGGAGGGGAAATAACAGAGTTTAAGAAATTCCGCTTAAAGGACAATGCAAGACATACAATAAAAGGTATTTATCAGGTAAAGCAAATTAACAAGGTTTGCAAAATAAATCCCATTCATTCATGCACGCTCGTGATGGCCAGCACTCAGTCTCTCACACACACTTACCGATCGTGAAATCTGACACTTCATAGAAAATACACAACAGCAGCTTAAACACTTTGCATAATAAACAAATGTCTTTCCTTCGTTTCTAGCCCCAGATTAGCGGGTTTTGTGTTGCACAGATTTGCCCAAGAATCGCTAGAAGATGAAGCCTCAGTGTTCTGTTGGTTTTATATCAAAAGGTTTCTATAGGATGGCACAGTCACAGATACGGGGGTGTGAATAGTGTGGTCTCAGGTATTATTCACCGCTGGTGGTAGACAATATTCTCTAGCGTGGTGACGAAAAAACTGTCAGAGTTCTTAAATGTTATTTCTTATTTCCACAGTAGAACAGTAAAATTATATGTATCGTTTCTGGCAATGTTCTGCTCCAGTTTTATCTTTAACAGACAATGTTTATTTTAAACCGTTCTTGGGGGTGCTTTGTTTCTGGAAAAATTCAGTTAGCTGGATCCCAACAGAGGATCGCCACAAGAGTTAATTTAAAATGTTTATGTAATGACTGAAGGTAGAACCGAGTCTGGACTCTCTATAGAATTTATTCTTTGCTGGGAACGCAAAGGTTGTATGATCATTCTATAGGAAAAGATAGAAAAACATGACATCATAATTTCCAATTTTAATTACATACTGGCGCGTGATAAATTTATAGTCAAAACTATTTTAAGCACTAGCGTCTTTAATTATATAAATTCAAGAAAAACTCCCCGCGAGTCTAATAGTTAAAACACACACATCTATATATATACAGAACTAAACTGTATTAAATAGTTAAAAATCCCTTAACGGCTTCCAAAATTAATTTAAGCATCTAGTTGTATTGGGAATTAACTTATAGCTATATCATTTAGTTTACAACTGGAACTTTGAAATGGGTTTATTTAATAAGTTTAAATTAACACACAAATCCAGTGAACTAAAATGAAAGCACTTGACCACTGATCACTTTAACAAATATATTATACCATCTGCACAGAACAGAATAGCACTCCAATATAGCCGACAATTCAGGTGAAATCTAGCAGGATTCAACTATACGCTAGTGTATTTTAAAATCTCTGGCAAACGAATGATAAAATGCATTTCTTCAGGGTCTCTATATATAGTAAGTGGAATGTAAGATTAGGGGGACATGTTAGAATCTAACACCTTTTTAGATCTCAGGGACTTTTCAAGGTTCTAGCCGCCAGACCAAGGAGAGATGCCGCCCCTGGTTTTCGTATTTCCGTTCGCTGCATCCGCTCGTCTTTCCCCGTTCGTCTTAGACTTTCGAGCGGTTCTCTGGTTGACACAGAGATGTAAAATGCCGGCGAGACTCTGCTTCGTCTGTTTGGGGACCAACGCTGCCTCTCTGATCGTTAACCGCTTTCATCGTTTGATTTAGGCAACGCCTTTAAGGCAGGTACGAAAGAAAAGTGTAGCGAAATGCTTGCTTCTGATCGCTCTAGAGGTTTCGGTAGGTGTGGCTTTACCTCCCCTTTAGACAAAGCAATCTCCAGAATGCACGGAAGATAACAGTCTACGTATTAATAGCAAACGTGGTGGCGAGTCTACTCTGCTCTGACGCATACTAATGAGACCACTCAAGAAGTCAGCTCCTACATTCTGTTTTCCTGGAATGTATTCCACTTTGAAGCAATAAACACTTAATAATAAAGCCCAACGCATGATCCTTGCGTTGAATTCCTTATTGGCACAAAGAAAAGCTAATGGAGCGTGGTCTGTTTGCACCGTGAAAGATGTACCGTAGAGAAACTCCTGATGGCGTTTGATGCCGTCAATCAGAGCGAGACATTCTCTTTCAACTACGCTGTAGTTACGTTCAGTCGTTTTTAATTTTCGACTGCCATAAGCAACTGGGAATAGCATATTCGGGTCACTCTCCTCTGCTTGCAGCAGTGTTGACCCGATGCCCTGACCTGACGCGTAGACCAGCAATACGAAAGGATTCTTAAGGTCAGGTAACCTCAGAATGATGTATGCAGACAATTGACATTTTAAGGTGCTGTACGCGTGTTCGCACTTTTGATTCCAAATGACTGTATCAGGACACCCTTTCTTTGTGAGGTCGGTCAGAGGTGCTGTCAGTCCGTTGAAGTTCTGGATGTATTTCTGATAATATGCACATAGTGATAGGAAGGAACGTACGTCTTTCTTCGTTCGGGGCCTTTTGGATGCAACTATTTTCTCCACGTTCTTCTTAACAGGCCACATGGAGCCGTGAGAAATAGTATGCCCCAGGAAGTCTAGCTTTTCAAACTCGATGAGACATTTGCTAGGTCTGGCTGTAAGACCAGTTTCCTGTAGTCTCCTGAGGAGCATATCAACCGTAGCAATATGTTCGTCGTAGGTCTCCGATGCAATTAAGATGTCGTCCATGAAATTATGGATCTGGGGACTTTGCAAAGGTTCTAGAAGCTTCCTCATCATCCTAGTGAACACTCCTGGTGCGTTATGCAATCCGAACGGCATCACATTAAATCTGTAATGTCCTTCACTAGTGCTGAAAGCTAACAATTGTTTAACTTTCTCCTTGACTGGTATTTGATAATAACCTTTACTCAGGTCAATCTTGGAGAAAATTCTTGCTTTGCTAAGCTTGGTGAACAATTCAGAAACAGTCTGGAGAGGTTCGGGCTGGAATTCCGTTACAGCGTTTAGCAACCGGTAATCTATACACAGCCGAACTTCCTTATTGGGCTTCTGCAACAGCACTACACTCTAACTGTAAGGAGATGTCGACTCACTGATAATTCCTGCCTGACGCAGCTTGTCTATTTCTCCGCGAAGTGCATCAGCTTTTGCGTACGGAATGGGGTAAACTCTGGTTCGAACAGGGGTCTCGTTTGTTAATTTCATATCAAATTCGATGAGATTTGTTCGACCAGGTACATCCGTTAAGACTGCACTGTACTGCTTCAGTAGCGCCCTGGTTTCTGTTTGTTGTTCTTGTGAGAGATTGTCGCCGAACTTGACATCTTTAAAGGATTATGTGGGTTGCAATTGGTACTCCATGCAACCATCATCATCTTCCTCGTCTTCCGTTGCTATGGCGACAGCCAGGAGATGCTCGGAGGACGGCACTGGTCTTTCCAAATATTTCTTAAGGAGATTTACGTGAAAGACCTTCTCCTTTCCTTTAATGGAGATCTTGTAGTTGGTGCGTGAGATCTTTTTAAGGACGGAAAACGGCCCTTGCCATCCGATGCGAAGTTTATTGCTTCCGGTTAGAAGTAGCAACAAAACTTTCTCCCCTGGTTGTAGTTCTCTCTCTTTTGCAGCTTTTTTGTATCTTTTAGCATGTTTAGCGCGGGCTTTCTTAAGGTTGGTCGTAGCTAGATCCCATCCTAGCTTTAGCCTTTCCTTGAGCTCAGATACGTATTTGCTTGCAGAGACGACTGTCTCGACAGCCTTTTGGTCTGTCAGGGACCGAAGTAAGGCTTCTAGTGGCCCCTTAATAGGTCTGCCAAATAAAAGTGTAGCTGTCGCGAATCCTGTAGACGCTTGGGGAACCTCTCTGTAGGCGAATAAGGCAGCAGATATATATAGGTCCCAGTCTTCCGGTTTCTCCTGACCCAGCTTACGTAACATCATGGTGAGGCTGCCGTTAAAACGTTCCACGAGCCCATTTCCGGCCGGATGGTAGGGACATGTGTGGATGTGTTTGGCCCTCAAGATCTTAAAGATCTCCTCCATTAACAGGCTACGGAATTGGGATCCATTATCCGTCAAAACTTGTTGAGGGAATCCCAACCGTGTAAAAATTTGCACGAGGGCTTCTGCGACATGCTTGGAATCCGTGCATGTTAGCGGTATAGCTTCGGCCCACATTGTGCAAGTGTCGACTAAGGTCAGGATGAACCTGTTCCTTCTTTTGGTCCTTTCCAGGGGTCCAATGATGTCGACAGCAACCCGTTCAAATGGAGTCCCTACTATTGGCATTTGCCCCATAGGTACTGGGGGTGTCAAGTGCTTGGGTGCTACACGTTGGCACTGGGTGCAGGATTTCACGTACCTGATAATTTCAGAGTTCATTCCTGGCCACCAATAGTGGTTTTTTATTCGCTGAATAGTGGCCTTTTGTCCCATATGTCCGCTAAAGGGAAGAGAGTGCCCCATTTCTAAGATCTGGCTTCTGTACTGCGTCGGTACTAGGAGCTGGTTATTCCCTGTATCAGGGTCGCCCGTTCTACGATACAATACGCCATCCTTCGAAAAGATGTCTCCGTGCTGTCTGGGGTCCTTAGCCATGGGCAGTTTTCTAAAACAGGGCTCCAGAGTAGGGTCCTTTTGTTGCGCCTCCTTCAGTTCATTCGGCAACAAATTTGGCGCAGGCTCCCTCTCCTTCTTAGTTTGCCCTCTTGTGGTTACCGCTGCCACAATCGGCTCCTTTGGTCTCCCAACAAACACATATCTACATCCCAGGATAACTGGGTAGATAGGATCATCCATTATGGCCGCTTTAATAACACCTCTGACAAAATCAGAGTGTATTTCTACCAGTGCGATAGGAAGCGTCCTGGGTACATCACTCTTGAAAACTCCACCTAGTTTGACGGTTTTCTCTGTCTCCTGACCGGGTTTGACTAGGTGCCTGGCGACAATACAATCAAAACTTAATCCAGTGTCAAAAAGACAAGTAGTAGAGGTATCGTTCAAAATTACAGTTCCTCGAGTTGAGGGTCGGTCCCCCTCAGGTTGAGAATCACTCACATTGACTCTACCTTGCGAGGCTGTATGCAAGCATCCGATGCGGTTTGGACCGGTATGCTTGCCCTGATCAGACGTTCCTGTTGTAGGGGTCTTCCCTTTTCCTTGACCTTGGTGGCCGCGCTGCCACGTAGGCTTGGTGGGTTGATCAGAATTGTTATTCGGGGGATATCGGGTTTTGTAGAATTTCGATTTTTCCTGGGGAGGTCTCTGGTTATTAGTTTCTCGTTGGGTATAATGCTGAGAGGAGTTGGAAGAATAGGATGACTGCTCTAGATTTTGCTTTCGAGATGGCTCATCTGTGGGTTTACGTTTTGTGCTGGGAAGTTCGGCCATTGCATTGGTATAGCGTTCGGCCTTATTGAGGATGTCTTCAAGCATGACTGCGCCCTGTTCAGCCAAAAATCTACGGATTTCGTTTGACAAAATTGTCTTTATCTGCTCCACTAGAACAAGTTCAAGAAGTCCCTCATATGTAAGAGATAATTCAGATAATTCGATGCACTTTGTCAAATAGCCCGTGAGACGTGAAGAGAACTGGGGAAATGTTTTCGTGCTCTCTTTTCGGCTGTTTCTGAACATTTGCAGAAATTTTCGGGCGGTCATCTCAAACCGCTCTAGCAAGGCCTTCTTTAGCATGTCGTAATCATGTTGGTTGCTTCCCAGCTTTGTATATACGTCATAAGCATTACCTTTCAACGCAATTGAGAGTTTAAGACTCCAACGGGAACTCTCTAACCCATACAGATTTGCTAGCCTCTCGAATTTTTCTAGGAAGGTGTCAATTTTTTCATTGGGGCTGGGAAAAAGACTCTAAAGTAAAAGACATCGCAGTTAATTGGGCAGATTCAGTGCTGGAGAGATCCGTTGACTGAGACTGGGGCGAAGACGGCTCTCCGTTATTTGAAGTAGAAGCGCACCGACTCTCTAAAGCCTTAAGCGCCAACTCGTGCTGTTTCTCCCTTTCTTTCTCTCTTTCCCTGCGGGCTTCCATCTCTGCCTTAATTTTATTCTGCTCCAATTTCTCTGCTCTATCCTGTGCTTCTTTCCTCTCTGCTCTCTCTTGCTCCTAGTCATACCTTTCAAGTTCCGTGTTTACAAACACGTTCGCGGCTTCTCCTTCTAACCCTGACTCCTTCGCCTCCTGTCTCAAAATGGATCTCATCCTAATTCTCTCTGCCATGACAAAGAACTGGATGCTTCTAAGACTAGAGTATAAGAAGAAGAAACAAGGAGGGAAAAAAATCAAAGCCGCTACGAGAAAAAACACAAAGTATAAATTTACTTGAGATACCTCCTACCTTGTAATGTGCTAACTTATCGCTGCTATTATCTGTCAATTAAGACTCTTAATGCAGGCAACTATGCCACGTTAATGGTAAGTCAAACACTAGAAAAAAAATCTACTTTTACTAACAGTAGAGAAAAATTTATAAAAAACAATTTAAAGTAAAAAAATGTTTTTCCTAAAATTTGATTCTCCGACAACAAAACTCCACCCCTGAAGTCAGTTATGAGATCAGACGTTGTTAACTTGACTGAAAAAATCAGAACAAGGCGTCTTTAGCTTAGCTCAACTCGCTAACTTCAAAAAACCTTTGTGACTGTTGTGGTGAAGTGGGATGTTATAAATACTTATAGGGAACTTAGTGTACTGACTGAGATCAGCTGTGAAGGTATCTATATCTATTAAGAGTAGTGTATTATAGATAACCTTACTTGCTACCACATATCTATATATCTCAGTCAGAATTATTCTGGAATAGTGTGATGCTACGTTATGTGTCTAGGGTATGAGTATGGTGAAGTGTAAGTCACAACAACAGACAGATAAACAATTTAATTTAATCCACTACTCTTGACAACACTGTGACACTCACATACATATAACACTCTACAAAGATATCTTAAAAGAGTCACTGATAAACTTTCAAATAACAATATGTATTCATTACTGGCATGAATGAATATGTGTCCTGATTCAACTACAAGGGAACCAGGAATCACAATCAATTTAAATTACAAGTTATGTACAGAATGTATTTAATATGAATATTGTAGTGACATATATTATTACAAATGTTCTATGTGTGTCAGTTGTGTAGTAGTAAAATGAGGTAATACTGGTTTTGTTTTGTTCAAGCTCTGTTGGTATTTGTCATCATGACTTCAATAGTTTGTCTTTAGGGACTAGTATTGGAGATGTTCACAGTTCCTGATTTTAAGACAAGTAAATTCCCCTCTTAATGTTAATTTTACAAATTCAGTTCAAGATGAGGGGACATAATGTTGAGCTCAGCTGGCCAAGTTAGCTTATCTGGCGTGATGGCGGCAGGAAAGGACTCCTCTGCTCGAATTCTCCTCTGGGCTCTGGAGACACCTCACTGATAGCTAAAAGGACCAAGGAGTATGCTGTCCGACACTGGATTCAGCAAAGCTCTGACCAGGTGCTGCTCAGTACCATCAAGACCACTGTCCCTGAAATCAAGAAGGATGTACCTTCTACTTCATAACTAACTTAAACTCTCTTATTACATTGATCACAACACAGCACAAACATTGAGTTCAGAGCATTAGGCCAACTGTCAGCTTCATTTGAAATACTTTATTCCAGTATTACCCTTCTTAATGGTTACTACGCCTCTGCACTTCCAGCATTATTTCTTTCTAGTCAATCATCCAGGTGTCAGTGTACTGTTTGGCCATTCCATGCCGTTTTACTTCTCTCCGACACCCTCTGTTCAGGCTGGAGCATTACAGGCTTTACCTCACGTTGGCCACTGAACTACACATATATATACAGGCATAAATCAACAATTCACATTCAATTTTCATTAAAAGATATTGAATGGTTCAAGCTTACCACAATTCATACGAATAAACACAGATACGTTGATTAGCAATGAATTCTGGCACAAACTGGCACAAATTCCCATCTGCTTATCTTCCAGGCTTTTATTTAGCAAAATATATGCTGGCTTCAACGCACTGATGCTTTATCAAGCTATTTTAAACAAGTGGTTTCGAACTAACGCTCCCAAGTGTGTATATCAGCGAGTCTGACCAATGAGCCCCGTTTCGACAAGTGTTTGAAAAAATGTTACCTTTCCCCGTTTCCCCTAACAACCAAGATAGTATTTATAGCCCGACCAATCGTGGTTAGGCTTTCATTTGTTGCGCTCCAATCAATTTGGCGTTTACATGGTAGGCTATTTCTGTAACGTAAATTTTTTTCAAACACGTTAAAAAAAAATCTTATGAGCAGAAATGATTTTATGCTGTCAGGCACCCCCAATATTTTATTTTGGGTATAATTTATTAATTCCTGGACTATTTGCGTAACGTTTTACATATTATTTGTCAGCAAGCCCTAAGGAACCCAAAAATACAAATTTAAAGGAGCTACGTGGCTGCATTCAAAATATGCAATTTCTTCTACCTCCTGTTTCGAAGATGTGCTGTCTGGGTACTGTTATGTTCTCAACCGTAAACCCATCTAATGTTATCTTTTCTAATAAGAGTTTTTTATGATTTATAAACCTAACTCTGGGAAAGGGTAGTGTATTTTATCACTGTCCGTCTGAAAAAAAATTAGTGCATGTAGACTTACACGCGTGATGCATGCGTTCCTGATTTTCAGCCCTCCCCTCTCTCTTTATCCTTTTGTCCATCTGTTCGTTCGTTTTGGTAACGCAGTATAATTAATGTTAGGATTAATTTAGGTCATTACGCAGTACGTCTCAATGTTTTTCTTAGAAATGCAGCACACGTTTCATTGAAGAAGGCGGGTAATAATACAGTAAGCTTTTATATCAACGTGAAAGCGTTACAATTTGCAGACGAAGCAGAAAACAAGGGGGATTTCGAGTACATTCTTTGTGACAGCACTGTTATTTTACCATTGCTCTTCTCTTTATTAATTTTATTTGTTAGGCTTCATATTTACCTAATAATTTATATATGTGGATTAGAATATTTCATGACACCTCCCCTCTTAAAACAGACATTATATGTCAGTCCTTTATTCTATATACACATAGAGAAATTTATTATTATTTCTGGGGTTTACGGTGATTCTCATCACACGGATGGCGGCTTAAAAAATCAGCTCCCAAATTGGTTTTTCCAGATATATACTCAATGCTAAAATTATATGGAGCCAGAAGCAAAGACCATCGGAGTAACCTAGAGTTCTCATGCTTAGCCTGTGCTAAAAACGATAAAGGTTTGTGATCTGTTTGCAACTTAAATGCCTTCCCATATAGATAAATATTGAATTTCTTTATTGCCCATATTACTGCAAGACATTCTTTTTCGCTAGTTGAGTAGTTGATTTCAGCTTTATTCAACTTTCTGCTAGCATATGCCACTGGGCTTAATTCCCCATCCAATGCATCTGATTTCTGTAGAAGAGTTGCACCTAACCCAATATTACTTGCATCCGTCCTTACTATGAATTCTTGACTTAAGTCAGGTAATTTCAAAATGGGTTTACTTGTGAGCTTTTCCTTCAACTCTTGGTACGTCATTTCACATTGTGGAGTCCATGTAATGCGATCTGGATGTCCTTTACGTGTCAATTCAGTTAACGGTGCACATATGGAATTAAAGTTTTTGATATACTTCTGGTAGAAACCACATAAGGAGACAAAGGATCTCACGTCCTTCTTGGTTTGTGGTCTCGGGGCTTTCTGTAGTTTCTCTAAATTCTTTGGGTCAGGGGTCATGTTTCCCTGATAAACTGTGTGTCCCAAAAATTCCAATTATTTACATCCAACGCAACATTTGGTTGGTCGGGCTGTTAAATTTGCCTCCCTAAGTCGATCAAACAGCATGTTCAGAGAGTCAATGTGTTCCTCAAATGTTTCTGTTGCTATAAGGATATCATCCATAAAATTTGTTATACAGGGATTATTCAGAGGATCCAATAATTTTCTCATCATTCTAGAGAAGACACTAGGCGCATTCTTCAATCCAAATGGCAATCTATTAAACTCATAGTGTCCTTCTGAGGTACTAAAAGCTAGGTATGGTCTAACCTCAGGCTTTACTGGAATCTGATAGTATCCTTTACTCAGATCCACTTTTGAGAAATATTTAGCTTTATTTAGTCTGGCAAACAGCTGATTTGTATCCGGCAATGGATCCACCTGTCCTTCTGTAATAGCATTCAGTCTCCTGTAATCTATACAGAGTCTATGTTCTCCAGAGGGCTTCCTTAAGAGTACCACCCCGGAACTATACGAAGACTCACTGTGCGAAATAATTCCTTCCTTCAATAGATAGTCTATCTCTTCCTTCAAAGCTTTTTCCTTAGCAAACGGAATCGAATATGGTTTCATACAGACAGGTGTGGAGTCTATGAGTTTCATATCATATTCCAATAGGTTTGTATGCCCTGGTCGGTCTGTTAACACCTCTGCATGATTATTTAGAACCTGTTGCACTCTCTCTTTCTGAGTTTTCGTTAAATGTGTACTGATTTTCACCTGTGCTGCTGTCTCACAGGGGTGTAATGGATATTCAAATGATGAAAGTGGTTCCTTTTTCATCTCCATGGCGATGGACAAGGTCAACAAGTGTGTCTCTTCCTGATGTTCTCTTTCCAAATATTTCTTCAGGAGATTCACATGATAGATTTTTTCTTTCCCCTTCTTATCTATCTTATAATTTGTTCTAGACACCTTCTCTAGAACTGTATATGGACCCTGCCATCCAATTTGTAACTTATTCTGACTCCCGGGCAAAAGAAGCAGTACTTTCTCTCCCACAGCCAAATTTCTGTCTTTCGCCTTCCTGTTATAATAGGCAGCATGTTTCTTCCTGGCTTGTTTCAAATTTTCATTGGCAAGTTTCCAGCCAGTTTTTAACCGAGTGGTCAGCTCATTCACATATTGGTATGAAGATGTAATGTTTTCCTCTGCCTTTTCATCAGTCCACGTTCTTAACAAAGCTACATATGGACCTTTAATTGTGTGGACCTATTTGTCCATGCACCGGTATGGTCTCTTCCACTTGAAGCTTTATAGTGATGATTTTTCCTCCCAGAATTATCATTCACAAAACGACCGCTACCAATTTTTCTTTTGGGGCTTTCTCCCCTCTTAAAATTCTTGATGAGAGATTTCCTCTCTACATCTTCTTCCTCCAGTTTGTTTAAGTCCGATTGAGGGATTTTCGGCTTATCCTGGGGTAAGACATCTTTTTGCACTCTCCGCATAGTGGCCATTGTAAAACAGTTAAGTGAAGCTTGTCCGTTAAAAGGGGCTTCCCATTCCATTTGGTCCACTTTATCAAATCTATTTTTCTTTTTATTATCAGGCCTAATTTTGCCCCGTGGCGTGTCCAGGTCCTGATCCATGTTCCCACTTGTGGGTGTTCCCTCATGTGCTATGCTACACCTTTCTACAAAATTCTCAATGTCCCATCTTGCTTTGGGCCAATAATAATTGTGAGCCACCTTTTGAATGATGGTACCTATCTTCTCATGGTCCCCATCTGGTTTCACATGTAGGCTCCTTATTAATTCTGTCCTATATCTTTTTGGAAGAACCAGCTGTCCGTGACCATTGGATCTAGTTCCAGTCTTCCTATACATCAACTTGTTTTTCATGTAAAAATCTCCCTTGCCTGGAGTTGTATGACAAGTTGACAATTTTCTGAAACAAGGCTTGAGTGTTTTATCCCCAGCCTGTGCCTTCCTCATCTCTTCTGGAGTGGTATCTAACATAATATCCTCCTCCTGTCTTGAGGTCGACCTGACCTGAAGGGTTGCCATATACACAGGTTTCCTTCTGCAACGGTCAGTGTCATGATTGTCCATCTGACAATTCTTACACCACCTTTTTCCTTGGTTGAAAGATTTTCTTTCATTATATTTCCTTTCATCGAATTGTGGGAATTTATTTTTATTGTCATACCGTGGCCTATCAAATTGGTGCTTACCTTTATTTTGATCCCTAGGATCAAATTTATTAAAGTTCTGTGGTGCCCTAAAGTTATCCACCTGTTTCTTTTTATTACCTGTTACCTCTGCTTGAGCTGCTTGATACCTTTCAGCAACATTTAGCAACTCATCCAGCCTCTCTGCACCTTGTTCCATGAGAAACTTTCTCAGGTCTGGAGCCATGGACTCTCTTAGTTGCTCTATAAGGACCATTTCCTTAAGATCTTGGGTTTTCCCCAGAGAAGTCCATTTCTCCAAGTATGTCTCTATTCGTGCAGAGAACTGGTGATAGGTTTCACCTGACAGTAGTTTAGCATTCCTAAATTTTTTCCTGTAAAAACTCTGCATTCTTTTCATACCTTAACAAAAGAGCCTGCTTTAGCATGTCATAATTTTCCTGATCACCTCTGCTCATTTTTGCAAAAACTTCATAAGCTGCCCCACGAAGTCCCTGAGATAACTTTAAGCTCCACCTTTCTCTCTCTAACCCATACGTGGTAGCTAATAGTTCGTACCTATTTATATAGCTCTCAATATCATCGTCTTTCTCAACAAAATGATCTAAATGAAAGTTCATAGCTGAGGTCGAGGCTCCCTGAGTAACCGTAGCATCAGAGGCAAAGGGACTGGCACCATTTTCAGGAGCATGGCCTTGAAACTCAAACTCCCTTAGTCGTAACTCATGTTCCCTTTGTAATCTCTTCTCCTCCTTTTCTGCTTCCCTCTCTGCAGCTAATCTCTTCTCTTCTCTTTCTGCAGCTAATTTCTCTCTTCTCTTTCTGCAGCTAATCTTTTGTCTTCTCTTTCTGCTTCCAATTTCTTAGCCTCTTTGTCAGCCTCAATCTGCAACCTCTTAGTCTCAGCCTCAGCTTCAAATTGTAACTTCTTAATTTCCCTTTCAGCCTCTAACCTTCTTTCGGCTTCTTTTTCTAATCTTCTTTCTTCGCGTTCAATAAATTTGTCACATTCCGTTGTGACATAGGCAACCATAACTTGCCCATCTAATCCTAACTCTTTTGCAGTCTGAACCGCAGCAGATCGAAATTTGGCCAGGTCCGCCATTGTCTATCAGGTAAATTTTTATAATGTCTACCCAACAATTCAATTTCTAACTATATATCTAATGGACAACACAGGCACCGTGAGCTCAACCTTATTTAATTCCACCCAAGGATACCTTTTAATTCTTATATTCCCTGAAGTGAATTACCCCCAATATTTTTAATAGTTTAAAGATTCAAAATCCCAAGAGCGAGACCCCAATATATGTGGTGAAGTGGGATGTTATAAATACTTATAGGGAACTTAGTGTACTGACTGAGATCAGCTGTGAAGGTATCTATATCTATTAAGAGTAGTGTATTATAGATAACCTTACTTGCTACCACATATCTATATATCTCAGTCAGAATTATTCTGGAATAGTGTGATGCTACGTTATGTGTCTAGAGTATGTGTATGATGAAGTGTAAGTCACAACAACAGACAGATAAACAATTTAATTTAATCCACTACTCTTGACAACACTGTGACACTCACATACATATAACACTCTACAAAGATATCTTAAAAGAGTCACTGATAAACTTTCAAATAACAATATGTATTCATTACTGGCATGAATGAATATGTGTCCTGATTCAACTACAAGGGAACCAGGAATCACAATCAATTTAAATTACAAGTTATGTACAGAATGTATTTAATATGAATATTGTAGTGACATATATTATTACAAATGTTCTATGTGTGTCAGTTGTGTAGTAGTAAAATGAGGTAATACTGGTTTTGTTTTGTTCAAGCTCTGTTGGTATTTGTCATCATGACTTCAATAGTTTGTCTTTAGGGACTAGTATTGGAGATGTTCACAGTTCCTGATTTTAAGACAAGTAAATTCCCCTCTTAATGTTAATTTTACAAAGTCAGTTCAAGATGAGGGGACATAATGTTGAGCTCAGCTGGCCAAGTTAGCTTATCTGGCGTGATGGCGGCAGGAAAGGACTCCTCTGCTCGAATTCTCCTCTGGGCTCTGGAGACACCTCACTGATAGCTAAAAGGACCAAGGAGTATGCTGTCCGACACTGGATTCAGCAAAGCTCTGACCAGGTGCTGCTCAGTACCATCAAGACCACTGTCCCTGAAATCAAGAAGGATGTACCTTCTACTTCATAACTAACTTAAACTCTCTTGTTACATTGATCACAACACAGCACAAACATTGAGTTCAGAGCATTAGGCCAACTGTCAGCTTCATTTGAAATACTTTATTCCAGTATTACCCTTCTTAATGGTTACTACGCCTCTGCACTTCCAGCATTATTTCTTTCTAGTCAATCATCCAGGTGTCAGTGTACTGTTTGGCCATTCCATGCCGTTTTACTTCTCTCCGACACCCTCTGTTCAGGCTGGAGCATTACAGGCTTTACCTCACGTTGGCCACTGAACTACACATATATATACAGGCATAAATCAACAATTCACATTCAATTTTCATTAAAAGATATTGAATGGTTCAAGCTTACCACAATTCATACGAATAAACACAGATACGTTGATTAGCAATGAATTCTGGCACAAACTGGCACAATTTCCCATCTGCTTATCTTCCAGGCTTTTATTTAGCAAAATATATGCTGGCTTCAACGCACTGATGCTTTATCAAGCTATTTTAAACAAGTGGTTTCGAACTAACGCTCCCAAGTGTGTATATCAGCGAGTCTGACCAATGAGCCCCGTTTCGACAAGTGTTTGAAAAAATGTTACCTTTCCCCGTTTCCCCTAACAACCAAGATAGTATTTATAGCCCGACCAATCGTGGTTAGGCTTTCATTTGTTGCGCTCCAATCAATTTGGAGTTTACATGGTAGGCTATTTCTGTAACGTAAATTTTTTTTTCAAACACGTTAAAAAAAAAATCTTATGAGCAGAAATGATTTTATGCTGTCAGGCACCCCCAATATTTTATTTTGGGTATAATTTATTAATTCCTGGACTATTTGCGTAACGTTTTACATATTATTTGTCAGCAAGCCCTAAGGAACCCAAAAATACAAATTTAAAGGAGCTACGTGGCTGCATTCAAAATATGCAATTTCTTCTACCTCCTGTTTCGAAGATGTGCTGTCTGGGTACTGTTATGTTCTCAACCGTAAACCCATCTAATGTTATCTTTTCTAATAAGAGTTTTTTATGATTTATAAACCTAACTCTGGGAAAGGGTAGTGTATTTTATCACTGTCCGTCTGAAAAAAAAATTAGTGCATGTAGACTTACACGCGTGATGCATGCGTTCCTGATTTTCAGCCCTCCCCTCTCTCTTTATCCTTTTGTCCATCTGTTCGTTCGTTTTGGTAACGCAGTATAATTAATGTTAGGATTAATTTAGGTCATTACGCAGTACGTCTCAATGTTTTTCTTAGAAATGCAGCACACGTTTCATTGAAGAAGGCGGGTAATAATACAGTAAGCTTTTATATCAACGTGAAAGCGTACAATTTGCAGACGAAGCAGAAAACAAGGGGGATTTCGAGTACATTCTTTGTGACAGCACTGTTATTTTACCATTGCTCTTCTCTTTATTAATTTTATTTGTTAGGCTTCATATTTACCTAATAATTTATATATGTGGATTAGAATATTTCATGACAACTGTTAAACAATCACTCGATCCCAGCAATTCTTATTTTTAAAAAATTTTCAATTATCTCTGCCAGAAAATAATGAAAATAACAAATATTTTGGTTTTCCTTAACTTTCTACTGCTGTGGAAAGAAACAAATCCTGCAATTTATGTTGTGTGGTCGGCCCAAATACTGAAGACGTTGTCTAGAGGGTGTAATTATTTTTATTATACCCTACTTCACAAAGACAAATCACTCTCACACTCTATCTAGACAGACCCAGACTTAAGATAAGACTCAGAATGGGCTACCCGTCAAGTGGTACTAATTCTAGATCAGACTCAAAAATCCCGGCGAGCGCCTCATTTTATTGTCATAAATTTATTTGAGAGAGTTGTTAGAAAATAGTGGTCCCGTTTAGAGGGAAGAATGATGGTGAATGCGCAGTGAAAGAAAGGGTTTGAAAGTAAATAGTTGATTCACAGAGTGCTGGGGAGAGTAAGGACAGACTCTATACGACAATCGTTTTCTCTCACTCTACTCCTTAAACTCTCCTGGACAAACAATTATTTGCCAGCTTCCAAACCCACATGCGCTCACACCAATTTGGTGCTTCAAACACACGGACGTACGTGAATACAAACTACGAATATAACAAGTATGGGGTAAGTTTGGGCTTGGGCCTTCCAACACAATACTAGAAGAATTACGTGTTTATTTATCATTTAAATCAGATCACAACATTTATCAAAGTACAGGAATAATCAATAGTTACAGCAAAATACGAATAACAAGATGGGGGGGGGGGGGAAGAAATGGGGGTTGAAGAATGGTATCAACTGTGCCCTTCCCGTTGAATAGACAAAGAAAACAACCCCAGTCCAAAGACAGTTGTTTTATCAGAATAGATAATGTAACTCAACCCGTAAATTAAATTTACTTAAAAAAAAGGTGTTACAATACTAGGTATGGTGGTAAAAAAAAATCCGATCGTTCTCAAACGTGTTTCCCTTTACTAAGCAGATATAAGGGAGGGGAAATAACAGAGTTTAAGAAATCTCGCTTAAAGGACAGTGCAAGACATACTGTCAAAGGTATTTATCAGGTAAAGCAAATTAACAAGGTTTGCAAAATAAATCCCATTCATTCATGCACGCTCGTGATGGCCAGCACTCAGTCTCTCACTCACACTTACCGATCGTGGAATCTGGCACTTCATAGAAAATACACAACATCAGCTTAAACACTTTGCATAATAAACAAATGTCTTTCCTTCGTTTCTAGCCCCAGATTAGCGGGTTTTGTGTTGCACAGATTTGCCCGAGAATCGCTAGAAGATGAAGCCTCAGTGTTCTGTTGGTTTTATATCAAAAGGTTTCTATAGGATGGCACAGTCACAGATACGGGGGTGTGAATAGTGTGGTCTCGGGTATTATTCACCGCTGGTGGTAGACAATATTCTCTAGCGTGATGACGAAAAAACTGTCAGAGTTCTTAAATGTTATTTCTTATTTCCACAGTAGAACAGTAAAATTATATGTATCGTTTCTGGCAATGTTCTGCTCCAGTTTTATCTTTAACAGACAATGTTTATTTTAAACCGTTCTTGGGGGTGCTTTGTTTCTGGAAAAATTCAGTTAGCTGGATCCCAACAGGATCGCCACAAGAGTTAATTTAAAATGTTTATGTAATGACTGAAGGTAGAACCGAGTCTGGACTGAAGGTAGAACCTCTACTCTCTATATAAATTTATTCTTTGCTGGGAACGCAAAGGTTGTATGATCATTCTATAGGAAAAGATAGAAAAACATGACAACATAATTTCCAATTTTAATTACATACTGGCGCGTGATAAATTTACAGTCAAAACTATTTTAAGCACTAGCGTCTTTAATTATATAAATTCAAGAAAAACTCCCCGCGAGTCTAATAGTTAAAACACACACATCTATATATATATACAGAACTAAACTGTATTAAATAGTTAAAAATCCCTTAACGGCTTCCAAAATTAATTTAAGCATCTAGTTGTATTGGGAATTAACTTATAGCTATATCATTTAGTTTACAACTGGAACTTTGAAATGGGTTTATTTAATAAGTTTAAATTAACACACAAATCCAGTGAACTAAAATGAAAGCACTTGACCACTGATCACTTTAACAAATATATTATACCGTCTGCACAGAACAGAATAGCACTCCAATATAGCCGACAATTCAGATGAAATCTAGCAGGATTCAACTATACGCTAGTGTATTTTAAAATCTCTGGCAAACGAATGATAAAATGCATTTCTTCAGGGTCTCTATATATAGTAAGTGGATTGTAAGATTAGGGGGACATGTTAGAATCTAACACCTTTTCAGATCTCAGAGACTTTTCGAGGTTCTAGCCGCCAGACCAAGGAGAGATGCCGCCCCTGGTTTCCGTATTTCCGTTCGCTGCATCCGCTCGTCTTTCCCCGTTCGTCTTAGACTTTCGAGCGGTTCTCTGGTTGACACAGAGATGTAAAATGCCGGCGAGACTCTGCTTCGTCTGTTTGGGGACCAACGCTGCCTCTCTGATCGTTAACCGCTTTCATCGTTTGATTTAGGCAACGCCTTTAAGGCAGGTACGAAAGAAAGGTGTAGCGAAATGCTTGCTTCTGATCGCTCTAGAGGTTTCGGTAGGTGTGGCTTTACCTCCCCTTTAGACAAAGCAATCTCCAGAATGCACGGAAGATAACAGTCTACGTATTAATAGCAAACGTGGTGACGAGTCCACTCTGCTCTGACGCATACTAATGAGACCAGGTGGAGTTCCACGTTTCTGTTGTGCATTGCTAATGAGCCCAGGTGGAAGAATTCCCCGTTGACGAAAAGTTCCAACAATACTGATGTTATACAAGGGACGTATCATCCTCTAACAATTCAGGGGTACTGATGTTATGAGAGGGTTCTTACCATCATCTAACAATTCAGGGACAGCTGAGTTGTCCGTCACACCCATGATAGGCAGGGGGAGATGAGAAGTGGCTTTGTGTAGGACGTAACGATTCCTTGGCAGAGCTCAGAACCAGAGCATAATATTTTAGCTCTGCATATTTAGTCTCAAGGTAGGAGGAAGAAGGGGTTGCGCGGAATGCGCAGTATGCCACACGCTTCTTTCTCCTAGCTTGGGACCAGTTGTGATGGTCCTTTAAATGCAAACCAAGCTGCAGAAACTGGAGCTCATAACTTCAACTCAACACGTTTCTGAATGGCAGAAAAGCCACAGAAAAAGCCTAGATCTACAGTGTAGATAATACAAAGGAGTCTTCAACTTGGTATTGGCTGCATAAGAGCGAGAAGCTCAGCAGCCCTAGTTAAACAACAACAACACGCAAAATAAAATAGTACAACCCTGTTAACGGTGGTTTCTCTTTACTGGACAGTCACTGATGTTGTCAGGGCTGTCGGGCTTACAACAGGGGGCTGACGTATTTCTTAGTAACGCGAATATAATGTGGGCCGTTTCTTTGGCGTATGATGATAATCTGGTTAATATAATAGGACCCGGTAACGAAGCAGGATGGGTCAATATAAGATGACCAGTTGGCACGGATAAACACTATACTCGTTGGAAGAGTTAGTTTTAACAACATATTTATTCATGACGAAACTTTACATCAGTAGTTTACAGACATTCTTCATCAGCAATGGTCATGGCAGGAAAATGTACATAGCACAATTACAATTCACCAAAGACGTTGACCGACTGCACTAACCGTTACCACATCAAGGTTAACATCAAGGTAGTACACATGGTTCTGACGAAGTGACGATGTTAATATTCTTTACGTAGTTATCTATTTTCTTTTACGCTTGAATCAGCTCCTAGCATTAGTGGGACGCACTAGCAACTTTACATATCTGGTCAAGTTGAAGCTCAGCCATAACGTTACAGAAGACCAAGTATCGGAGGCAAGATACTTAAAACGAGCCGTTTCTGGCTAAATATTCAAATTATAAGCTTCTTGGCATAGCTCCCTCAAGAAGAGTGTATTCATCTTTCAGATGATCAAAATTGCTACATACACGTGTCTTCCCTTGACTTGGGTAAGAAAACCATAATCAATCACATCTATACCCGACGTTAGTTATCTGGATCTGCCTCGAGTACGTTGCCCGTATGGCAATAAATCACCTCGCCATACCGCGCCATACCCGTTTAATAATGGTGCACGGTCGTACGCAAACAATATAACATACAATTAACCTAGATGCGCTCAAATGTGCGTCTACAAAATACTAGACGTGCACGTGAGGATCTCAAACATTTAACTCCCCCTCTATGAATATGAAATAACTTAACAGTTTAAATCGACCCCCGCGGGAAAAAATCGAAGATTTTTTTGTTTGTTTAATAATAGTGAGGTCAGTCAAGTTCCATCAAGCTAAGCAATAGACAACTATCATTAACATAAGTGTAATTATGAAGAAAGAAAGTAATAATAGAAGGACATAATATGTGGAATGAGAATAAAAGACCAAATTCAAAGAAAAGATGAAAGGTTAAGAGACATAGATCAGCTATGTACTAAATATGAAATGATAAGTGAAAAGGGAAATGACATGAAATGGAGAACGATTATAAATGGTGACAAAATTAAGATAAATCAACAAAGATGATAAAACATGTCAACACTGTAAAAACAAATGAGATGTATCGTTCGTTTGTAAAACGCAAATGTGGAAAACGAAATGAAACTCAAATCAATTCCGCCCCCCTCCCCTCCCCTCCCCCCTCTCCCCCCTCCCCCAACAAAAAACGCGAGAAGAAAGCAACACAGTCTAAAGTAGTACGACGTGAATAAACACTAGGTAGACTATTTAAACTAATAAGTACTACGTATGGTATCATTAAATAGCTATGCGCATAAAATATATATCAGGCGCGAATGATGCGCTACCATACGATAAGGAGTCTATACCTAATGTATATAGCAAGTGTGTAGATAAATTGAACAGCCTAAACAATGCACTCGTGTCATGTGAATGACTGATAATTAAACTAATCGCATAGAGAAGAACCGTGGTTATTGAAAAGTTTGATAACTAATACTTAAAAAGTGTCACATTGTTCCATCCTAACACAAAAATGTCATAAACTCGCGAAAAGTGTCATGGCGGATAGTCTTATATATCTATAGAGGTGCGCTATCAAGTCAATCACTGTGAATGAGCGAAAATAAGTCAGAAATGTGCTGAAGAAGCACCATAATGTAATATCATAATATGTCATAAAAATCTAGTTAGTTATGTTTAAATAAAAGTTACTCCGAGTTAGATCATGAAGATGAGACGTAAGCGAGTTCATCAAACGAAATGTAGTACATGTTGTCATCAATCACATCGAGTAGTACAAAAGTGTTGTTGCAGCGTAATGGTGGTATGAGTATCAATTAGTGAAGTGATCCAGCGTCTCAGAAGATTCTTGTGGACAACGGAACAATTGATCAGCCACCACGTTGTTGGAACCCCGGATGGCTTTGACAGTAAAATTAAAAAGCTGCAAGGCAATTGCGTACCGTGCAGATTTAAAGTTTTTCAAATCCTTACTCTTAAGTGCAGTAAGTGCACGTTAGTCCGATTCGACGACAAAGTGGGCGCCAAGTAGAAAACGCTGTAACTTGAGTATTGACCAGACCATGGCCAAAAGCTCGAGGTCCACCCCAGAATAGCGTTGTTCAGCTGCAGTTAACTTCCGGGAGACGTATAGCAATGGGTGGAGTGTTCCTGAATAATCTTGCATCAGGGAAGCACCAATCCACATCGACGAGGCGTCACTGCGAATTATGAAAGGAATATTTTTGTTTGGCAACCGCAAGATAGGAGCAGAGAAAAATAATAACTTAATCCTATCTAAAGTGGCCTGGCAATCATGTGACCACTGAACCATGTTAGGCGACCCTTTCTTTGACAGACTAGAAAGAGTGGCAGTGATAGTTGACAAGTTAGAGATAAAGCGATTAACGATATGGGACGACAGAATTGTCCGCGTAAGGGAACAGAGTGATATGAAACTCGTGCTGAGAAAAATGCGATGTATACAATACAGGCACAAGAAACAGGACGAAATAATCTGCTGAATGTGCGAAATGGCATACAGAAAAGTCATGAACATACAAATTATACCCACGTCAACAGGAAAATTAATAAGAGTGAAATGATGACTGACTATCTGAGTCGTCGTGCATGATAAAGTAAACTCAGTTGACAACGGCATATCTCTAAAAGGTTGAACTAATGTCTTAGCCTGGATTCTGTTCAATGAAAGAAACAATTGATGTGCAATAACGACACAAAAACAGACATGAATGAATTTGGACACGCGTCGAATTTGAACAGTAAAGCAGTGAGTACGACAAAGAGTCGTGGACCAAGAAGATACTGACCAAACCGGCCCAATAAGAAAGGTAAATATACCCACAAGAATATAAATGCACAAAGAACTAAGTCCGTACATGTGGCTTATTGCACAAGAGCAGTTGCAAACAACGTGACTGGATGTAGATTCAGCCATGGTAATAAAGTTGGCGTGTGTGTCAGACAATACAGAGGGATCGTCCTCCTTAATTGTACTCAAAGAAGAACTGTAGTTTAAGCAAAGAAGAACTGTAGTTTAAGCAAAGACGAACTGAAGTATGTTGTCCTGGGCTCAAAAAAGCACCAATATTGGTATTATGAACATCAGTATTATTAGTAACACAATATCCCACCACATTAGCAGAATGTATCTGGGGATAAGATTGTGCCATAGTCGTAAATCTCTATAACCCTCCACTCCCAAAGGAGCATAGGCCTTCAACAAAAAAATGCCAATTCTTCCTGTCACGTGCCATCATTTCAAGTTCTTTCCACGTTCTCCTTATCATTTTCATCTCTGTTTCCAGCTCTCTTCTCCAAGTACTTCTTGGTCTACCTCTGCCTCTCTTGCCCTGGAGGTTCCAGAACAAGGACTGCTTTGTAATGCTATCAACAGGTTTCCTCAGTGTGTGTCCTATCCATCGCCATCGTCTTCTTCTCATCTCTTGTTCCACTGGCACTTGTCTAGTTCTTGTCATCAGTTCCACGTTGGTAACCGTGTCATACTATTTTAATCCCTCTATTCTACGCAAGCACCCATTTATGAAAGTCTGTAGCTTTTTGGTTGTTGTCTTTGTTGTTCTCCATGTCTCAGAGCCATACAATAGGACTGACTTCACATTTGAGTTGAAGATTCTCATTTTCGTGTTGGATCCGATTTCTCTTGATCTCCATATATTTCCCAATGCAATGAAAGCTCCTCTTGCTTTTTATATTCTTATTTTGATATCACTGTCTGTCTCTCCAACTTTGTCTATATTGCTGCCAAGATATGTGTACGATTCTACATCTTGTATTAGTGCTTCTTCAAGTTCAACCCTGTTTTCATTACCTGCATTTATTCTCATTATCTTTGTCTTTTCCCTGTGTATTTTCAGACACAATTGCTGTGACCTCTCATCGAGTGTTTTCAATTTGTCCTGCATCTGATTACGGTTATGGGACATAAGCGCCAAGTCATCTGCAAAATCCAGATCATCCAACTGCTTAGTCAGAGTCCACTGGATTCCATTTCTGTTGTGTGTTGTTGATGTTCTCATAACCCAGTCTATTGCTAGTAAGAAAAGAAATGGAGACAAGAGGCATCCCTGTCGCACTCCTGTTCTTATCCCAAATTGTTCTGTAAGCTGTCCTTCATGAAGAACTCTGCATGTCATGTCTTCTTATGTTTTCTTTATTAAATTAATTATCTTCAGGGGAATTCCATAATGCCTCATCAATTTCCAAAGTGATTCTCTGTCTACACTGTCAAATGCCTTTTCGTAGTCCACAAATCCGATGTATAGTGGTGAATTCCATTCCAGACTTTCATAACCCTCCACTCCCAAAGGAGCATAGGCCTTCAACAAACACATGCCAAGTCCGCCTGTCACGTGACATCATCTCAAGTTCTTTCCACGTTCTCCTCATCATTTTCACCTCTGTTTCCAGCTCCCTTCTCCATGTGCTTCTTGGTCTGCCTCTGCCTCTCTTGCCATGGGGATTTCAGAACAAGGACTGCCTTGTAATGCTATCAACAGGTTTCCTCAGCGCATGTCTTATCCATCGCCATCGTCGTCTTCTCATCAAATCCGATGTATAGTGGTGAATTCCATTCCAGACTTTGTTCAACTATTATTCTCAAAGTGGCTATCTGGTCTGTACAGGATCTATTTTGTCGAAAACCTGCTTGTTCATCTCTTAGTTTCTTGTCTATGGACTCTTTTAATCTCTCTAGGATAATCCTGTTTAATACTTTTCCTGGCACTGATAGTAACATTATTCCTCTATAATTTGTGCACTCTTGTAAATTTTCCTTCTTAGGCAACTTAACCAGATATCCTTCCTTCCATTTTGCTGGTATCTCTTCCTTTTCCTAGACTTTACCAAGTAATTTATATAACATCTCTGTAGCCGTGTCGATATCTGCTTTGATGGCCTCTGCTGGAATGCCTTCAGGTCCAGACGCTTTTCCATCTCTTAGAAGCTTTATGGCTTTCTTTATTTCTTCCTTCGTTGGTCTTTCACCGTTAATTTGTAGCTCTTCTTCTGCTGGCTGGATGTCAGGGGGGTTTTGTGGAGCTGGTCTATTGAGAAGGTCCTCAAAATATTCTGTCCACCTCTTCATTTGCTCTTGTATATTGCTGAGCAGTTTTCCATTCTTGTCTTTTATGAGGCAACTTGTTTGCTTGTATTTCCCTGTCAGCTTCTTTGTGCTGTTATACAGTTCTCTCATATTTCCTTTGGCTGCAGCATCTTCTGCCTCTCTTGCCAACTCCTCAATATACTTCCTCTTGTCTCTTTTGATACTTCTTTTTTACGTTTGCTTCTGCGTACACTTCTTGAGCCTTGGCTTTGGAACTTCTGGTTTTGCTTGTGTTTAAATCTGCTTTCTTGTTTTTTCTGTCTTTTATCTTATTGATGGTTTCTGTTGTTATCCATGCTTTTTGTTGTCGTTCCCTTTTCCTCAGTATTTCTTCACATGTCTTATTCCATACCGTTTTGATTTGCTGCCAATAGTCTTCTGTATTCTCTACATCTTCCAGCTGTTGGAGCACTTGGAATTTGTTAGATATTGTGACCGCAAATTTGTCTCTTGTTTCTTGATTTCTTAGATGTCCTACATTAAATTGTTGTCTATAATTTTGCATTGTTGCATATCTCTTGAGTTTCATTTTTACTTTGGCTATCAGAAGGTGGTGATCTGATGCCACATCTGCTCCTCTATATACCTTTACATCCTGCAATGATGATCTAAACTTCTTGTTTATGCATATATGATCAATATGATTTTCTGTTCTGTGGTCTGGTGATATCCGTGTTGCCTTGTGTATTCTCTTATGTGGAAACATGCTTCCTCCTATAGCCAGTTGATTTGAAGCACTTAAGTTTGAGAATAGTTCCCCATTTTCATTCATTATTCCTAACCCATGTTTTCCCATGACTTCTTCAAAGCCGGTGTTGACTATACCTATCTTTGCATTCATGTCACCCATCACAATTGTGATATCTCTTCTTTCATTTTTCCATAATTTCCTGTAGTCTAGTATAAAATGCTTCTTTGACAGACTCTTCTTTGTCATTAGTTGGTGCATAACATTAGATGACATTTACATTTATTTTCTTTTTAGCTGTTTTAAAAGTAACTGTTATTATTCTGGGTCCAACGGCTTCCCATTCAATGAGTGCTTTCTGTGCTTCTTTAGATAACATAAGAGCTACCCCTTCACTGTGGTGTGAATTTACGTCTTCATGTCCTGAGGACAGCACCAATTCACCTGTGATGAGTTTCTTCCTGTCTACCCCATTCCACTTTGTTTCGCACAGTCCCAGAACCTAATTTTATATTCTCTCATTTCTGCTGATTCTTGTGCCACTTTCCCTTGTTCGTTTAATGTCCGAACATTCCAGGTGCCAAATCTGGAAGTTCTCCTAGAAGAAAGAAGGTTAGTCAGTAACACAGACTCCTTTCGGCTTTATCTGTGATGCATCATACGCCTCCCTGCGAGAGGACCTTCCCCTGTCTTGGATGGCTGTGTTTTATTTTCCTTAATTGACTTGTCCATATTTGTTGAAGTTTTTTGAGGTTTAAATTTGTTACAGGATGGGGTAACCAGCCCCATGCCCAACCCTCCTTAGTCGCTTTCTACGACATGCATGGCAGGGAACAGTGTTACTATTCTTTGCTCCCCTTTCGGGCCCCGGTAACACACGGGTGATTCCAGACTTTGTTCAACTATTATTCTCAAAGTGGCTATCTGGTCTGTACAAGATCTGTTTTGTCGAAAACCTGCTTGTTCATCTCTTAGTTTCTTGTCTATGGACTCTTTTAATCTCTCAAGGATAATCCTATTTAATACTTTTCCTGGCACTGATAGTAACATTATTCCTCTATAATTTGTGCACTCTTGTAAATTTCCCTTCTTATGCAACTTAATCAGATATTCTTCTTTCCATTCTGCTGGTATCTCTTCCTTTTCCCAGACTTTACCAAGTAATAGTCGTAAATTTGTAAGCAGTAAGTTGATGTTGCTGTTCCCAAGCAGCAATCTGTTCCGAAGTACATACCTTTACCCCGTATATTTGTCCGACGACAAGGTCGGCGATCGGATTTGGGAGCATGCATACGTTTATATACCCCGTAAAAAATGGAGTGGCAATGTGGACGATGGCAGTAGGAAAAGTCTCAACTGTGCCACCAAACGTTACGCATTTTACGACATTACCTGTAGCACAAGACGGGTGAACCAGTGACTATCTTACTCCAACAGTCGGGCAACCCGAGTCTTGAAGTACCTGAACCGGTATGTTATTGACAAACCCCTTGTGTAGTGTAAGAGAACCCGTTCCTTCATGAGCAGATAAGGCTGGAAGAGTCGGGAGAGGATGACCGCAACTCAAGGTAGTAACTTCAGGCTGAAATAGAGTCGTGCACGATAATAATCAAAATAACAAGAAGCAGCGGCATTAGTAACAGTATTATTGCTACCCTGATTTAAAATCTCTTGAGGCTCATGTTCAGCTGAGTTAGCATGTCGAAGAGATCTATCATGATTTGGAGATCTACCTCTATATCGGGTTCTTGTGTGTTTATTCACCGGCAGATTAAAATTGTTGAAATTTCGAAGCCAAACCGAGCACCGTACTTTTTCTTAAATTTTTTTCTTACAATTTTTTCTTTTCTTTCGCCTGCGCGGGGCTAGTCCATTTTGCAGGTAGGGGTTGCGGGTTAGTCTATTATGCATTTTTGCAGGTAGGGGTGGCAGCATGGCTCATTTTTCAGCATGTCACATTTTTTATTTATTTTTTTTTATGTAAAATTTTTGCCTCGTCTTGGCGAGGCGCATCCCGTTCAACCTAGTCGGTTATATTAGGGCGCATGTCCAAATATAAAAGACCCTTAGGTCTAAGGAACGTCGTTAAGCCGTAGCAAAACATGCTATGTTTTATACAGTGATAGCATGGCACATGAATGTATTAAGCATAAAAAAGTAGGGCAGTGATGATAAAGATATACGACCTATTTTCGTGTCTCTTTTTGAATACTTTCAACGATTTAACGTGTAGTTCTCGAAATTGTCTTGATTGTCAATAAATTTTTAAATTTTTTTTTTTTTTTTGGGGGGGGGGGGGAAGGACAACAAGACTATTCATCATCATCAGCAGACATATCAATATCTTAGATCGGCTGCAATGGCTCTCCGGCGTCTTCTGCCTTTTCTCTTGATATTGTGATGGAGTCTTTCTTGTCCATCTCTTGATGTTACATTTCCACTAATAGCTTCCCTTTGCACGTTTGCCTTTAACTCCGCCTTCTATTATGGTCTTTAGTAAGGTGCTGTGTCTTTTTACAAGGCCACCATATTTTTTACTGTCTAATGTTAACCTCCGTCATTAATTATCTTTTCATCCCTAGGTTGTCTGTGACCTCTTTATTTGTTTTCCTCTCTATCCATGAGACGCACCCCACTCCTCTATATATCCCCATCTCAAATGCCTCAATTCTTTCCTCTAACTGCTTGTTCATTGTCCATGTTTCTAAACTACTCCATGATGAAGAATATACGTAGCCCTTGATGATTCTCGAGGGTATTACCAGGCAACAACGTCTTGTATACTTTGACATGCATCCTAATATTAGCTGGTCTGAATGCACACAGCTCCAGCCTACCTAGCTATAAATGGGTACTTAACTTTGAGTTAGGGAAGGAAAAGACAGTGAGGAAGGAAACTGGTCTCCCCACCTCTTGATGCTGGACCTAGTATGGTGAAGTCTCTAACACTCCACTACCGCAATAAGTTACCGGGTTTCGGGTTCAAAGCTTGGTAGTGTCACGCATCAGTCTAACCAGCTGTAAAAGGGTACCTGACTCTGATCTTGAGTTAGAGAAGGCAACGGCGGCGAGGAAGGGAACAAGCCACCCCACCTCATAAAGCTGGGACCCAGTACATCGAAGTCTATAACACTTCACTCCCCTACGGCAGAATCTGCTACGTGACTACCCTTACTGTTTAATTTAACGGTAGGCGTGTTTTTTTAAAAATGTATTTCTTGTCCTTGTCACCTGTTTGTAACTGTGGCTGACGAAGGGTAAAACCCGAAACGTCCCTTGTTTCCTGTGTACCGTTAACTTGTAGAACTGATTCAATACCGTTTTATTGGTTTATATACTTTAAAAAAAATACGGGGCGGGGGGGGGGGAGGGTTGAGGGCGGCAGTGAAGGGTCTGTCGTAAGCGTACGCACAGTTCGTGTCAACTAAGAATGCACGAGGAACGCATTTTTTTTAACTTGCCCTCCCAAACAACGGGGGAGCTCACTGTCGGGGGGGGGGGGGGACTTAGGAAGCATCGTATGTCAAAAGGCAAGGATGGACAACTGAAATGCCCGACAAAGCAGACAATGTAACCACAAACTACCTTTTTCAGTCAAGAAAAAGTACGGTGCTCGGTTTGGCTTGAAAATTTCAACAATTTTCATCTGCCGGTGAATAAACACACAAGAACCCTATATCGAGATCGATCATAGCTATTTTCTCTAATGGGACCTCTGTTTTGATTAGAGCTCAATTGGAATGCTTACGAGACCTATTTTCCCTTTGATTAATATGTCCATTACCTGAATTGTGTTGGCTTCTATAAGAATTATCGTAAGGTTGTCAATTATTTGCGTGGTTATCACGCCTACCATTTCCTGAATTGTTTTCACTGAAATGTTGTGGTCCATTGAACTGTCTCCAGTCCCTTGGAGTAGGAAAATTGCTACGGAATTGACTCCCTTGGTGAGATCTGTATTTCCGGTAATCTCCCCTACCAAAATTACGATCAACGCTTTGTGACCTAGGTCGCAAGTTATTATTGTAAGAAATAGCTGATGCCACTGGTAATGCTTCCCTGACATTAGAGTTGCTAACAGCAATGTTTGGATGTGCGGTAAGAAACTGACGACCGATTTCCTCTGTAATAGTCAGATTAGCAGGCCTTCGTTTATGCAGGAAGGAGAGGAATAATGGGTTGACTGATGACATCACTTTATCCCTCAGCATCAAGTCCATAAGAGCTTCGTATGTGTGCTCTATTCTTGAAAGTTCAACCCAGCGAGAAAAAGTAAGACGTATAGTTGCAATGAAATCAGAGAAGTCCTTTCCATTCTCTGGCAGTGAGCTTTTGAAACGGAGCCTATAACCGTCTTCGTCAAGTTGATATTTTTTAAGTAAAATACCCTGATAGTTTTGTAGTCATTTTTGCCAGGTTCTTCCACCATACAAACTGTTGTTAAAGCTTCTCCTGTGAGAAGTTCCATAAGTCATGTACAATATTCTGATTTATCTATCTTTTGAGACTCACATATGGCTTCGAATCTATTTAGAAAGAATGATAAATCGTCGGAATTAGACTTAAATGCAGGAAACCTGATCTTGTAAGAACCAGAATGGTCTTGTATGTACTTGATTAAGTTTCAGGAGCATTTTGTGCATTATTCCCATTCATTAACTTGATCCTCTCAAGTTCTAAAGATAATAATTTATGTCCGTGAAGTCTATGATTTTCGTTTTCAGTAGCTTCTATTTGCATTTTCTGTGTTTCAACGTCCATCTGCTGTTTATGTTTTTAAGATTCCATCTTAAATTTCTGTAAATCATGTTCCTGGGTGTGGTAGGAGGTTTTAGAGTATAGAATATAGGTTCCCTTAGACAATTAGATGTGTCAGATGACACTAGAATAGTGCCAGGTAAGGAACTGGTCTTATGAGCAATACCCCCTTCTCTGAACAGAGTAAGGGTGTATAGACAATCAAGGTGAGGTCAGACTATGCAAGTCCCCATATATATATATAGTTTTATTCTTCCTGTACCTAAATGTTTTGGACAGGAAGTATCAACTCAGGAAAAGTTTTTATTTTACAATATAGAAATCAATATGTTGGAAAGTGTTCATGACTTGTATCACCAAATGTCACTTTCTTGGGCACCTCACAGTCTTTTTTAAATACTTGAACTTGTAACTAAACTATTGGTTGAAGATCTGTTTTCTACATTTTTCCCAGGTCAGGAAATCTATGTTGTGGATTGTTATTTTATTTCTGAGAATGAGCTCTCAAGTGCCCAGGTAAGGCACTTATCTTAATACCTTGTCTGAGACTAGTTGCTCCAAACTGTATTTATGATCACATAGATAGTGCTGCCCTCTGGAAGAAAGACGGCCTGTAGCTCAGCAAGTATTGTGAGCGTCCACTGCCTGCAATTTCTGTCTTCTCCAGGATAGTTGCACAGCTTTTTACTGGTGATATGACCTGTAATGAGAAGGAACATTCCATCCCCGATAATGCCTGTCTTATAACAATTCCACAACTAATTGACAGTACGCTTACCTGGGTCAGACACGTGTGCTGACCATTTGCACCAGATCTTATCTCCATTTTCTACAATCAGGGATGTGTATTCTCATCTGTTACACACAACTTCACAACCTCTGTCCCTGAAGCCTTGCTTGTCTTCCATACTATCAGTAGGGGTGCCCAAATCCTGTGACTGGTCATTTATTTCTTTTCAACTTCTAGGTATGGTGTCAGATGTTAATTGAACACTGTGGCACTCCAGAAGCCACTATCACTTTTCTTCTCTTTTGGACTTACAGTCGTAAAATGTTATGGCAAATTTACAAACACATTTGACCCAATTTCACAATAAAACTGCATTCCTACTTAAGGCGTCATGACATTAATCTTTCCCATAGGCAGTATCCTAATATGGCGCACAATAAACTATGTGGCCGACATGTTAATTAATTTCTACAAATAAACTTATTCTGCCTTACCCTCAAGTAAGAATATATCACAATATGCACAAGCTTGACTAGCATTAAATGGGTAGTTCAGAAATGCTCTAGTGTCCAGACGGTGAAAGCCTTTGTCACGAATGCTCTCCCGCTGATCTCAAGTTGGCAAATAGTATTTTTCAAATGGCGGACTGTGGCGGCAAAATGTTAATTTTATTGCCCCTATGCTCACTCCCCTTAACCAATCAGAAACGCGTCGAGAAATTTTAACTTTTTCCCCTAGGCTATAAACTTGAGCAGTTCAGAAGTGTGTTTGTTCGTCTGTCTCAATTTTATTTATACAATATCTTTGTTATTAATGGGTCGATTTTTAATATTGAAAGTGATTATTAAACAGACCACTGTCCTCTATCTTCCTATATAGGTTTCTTTTAATTATATGTCCCCGTTTTCATATGTGTAATTTTTTTATAATTAATTGTGCTTTTTCCCAACTGAAAAGATTTTTGGTCTCTACCCAAAAACGAGGTAACAATACTATTGGTTGTTAATTTTTCGGCGTTCGTTAATAAATATTGGGAAGGGTAGTGTGTTAAAAGGGGGTAGTAACTTTTAACGCGTGGTGTTAGAAAAAAATTCAAATTCTTTAGTTAAAATGTTGGCGGTAGATGTGACCTTGTCCTTGACAAATTACAAATACTGTAGCTATTAATAGATTTTAGGACTAAGTTAGTTAATTTTCAAGCGGAGAAATTTGAGCGGGGTGTCACACAGATGTACTTTACTACACTAGGCTTTCGCATATTCAGAGGTTGCGAATCGCTTTAAGTCCATTTCAAGCACCTTAACTTGCTTGATAAAATAGTCCAATGTAGACATCTTGTCCAAGTTTATGAGTTGCTAACTCACTTAGTCAAATATTTGTTTAATAAATTAAAAGTATCACCTAATTAATGTGCGACAGGTTCTTGTCCACCGAACCTATGTTTAAATTCCTCTTAATTTCAGGAATGTTAATATTTCAATATAAGTAATTATCAATCAATAAATCATGCATTAGAAAAAAAAATTAATAGAGCATATAAGTCAGGCAATATATGATGAAGATACTGAGAACAACTGATAAGAAGACGAGATACCAAAGTACGAATGAAAACGTTCGCAGAATCAACTAAAGAAATAAAGCAGAATTAAAGTAAAAAGGTATTGCAAAATGCAATGAGTTTGCGAAAAGAAAAATTAATGAGACAAGTGACTGCACAATGTATAGACATAAAATGTGTATACAAATAAGCAATAGTAAGGTAGATGTGACATATTATGATAATAGCTTTCATATATCTATTTCATTATCTTCGTTTTTCTTTTACCTTTCTTTCACCTACGCACGTTTGTTAACATAAAACCCTCCTACACTCAGATATCTGTTCTTTTTCTAATTTAGCACGCATTTTTTATTGCTGTTCGCTATTTGCTTTGATGAATTTTCACGAGCAGACCTATTAGCTAACGCTGAGCGGGGTATCTGTAATTTTTAACGCCAGCGATTGAAAATCGTTGGATAGGATCAGAAAGCGATCAAGGGGGAAATAAATATTGGAACTAAGGGCAGGCGGTACATAGTGTGATTTTTCGATCGAAGAAATCTCGCACGGTCTGGTCAATTACGTTACGCCTGATCTAAAGTGAGACCGTTTCGCTCGGTGCTCGAGTTTGCAGCAGTAAAGGGTGTAGATTTCTTTTCATCTAGAATTTGAGCAGAGATTTCCCCGTAGGTGCAAATCTGGCAGAGAGTCTGGTTTTCGGTGTAAAGTGTTACACTCCCTTTGATTTCATATATATATATATACCCCAGCATTCTAACTCAATTTATCCAGTACTCCATAGATTCAGAAGACATCTAGCTACGATTATAGAATCACTTGTATTAAGTAGAGTTCTTAGTTTTCGGTGGAGATAGTCTTAGAAGTTTGTGTGAAGGTAAATACTATACTAGTAGTTTTGAGTGATTTAAGTGGTAAAATCGTCGATTATATTTCACTAGATTTTGTGCAGTTATTTACTAGATAGGTCCGTCATTTATATTTCTCTAGGTTTTACTGTGTTACATTGGCTAGCAGAATAAATAATAATTTCTAGCTAAACTTCCAGCTATAAAATAAATTTAATTAATAGCTGGTAACCAGTCAGAGAACATTTTAACCAACTAGTAAATGCACTGTTCATCATGAGTATTGACGAAATATGCATTTATTTCTAATTCGTGATGATTGATTTTTTTAATGACTAGAATTTATTTCACGGGAGTTTTAAACGATAAGACAAGCTTGTAGTTTATAATTTAAAGTTAAATAACCGAAGTGGATAAATATTATATTTTACGCGGGTTAAGGATAGGATTGAGAATACTATATTATGGTTAAGTGTTTATATTTTTCTCCTTTACACAGTATTGGGTCAAACCCTAAACCTTACCAGCGGCTTCCATGTAAACCTGAGAGTAACCATACAAAAGAACAATTTAATTAGTAACTGGGTTTTTCCAAGGTAAACCTGTCTGAGGTTGTGCTTACACCCAGAAAGAGACAGAATACCAACCAAAAGAACATTAAGAGTGACTTTGTAACTGGGCATATAGACCCAGATTCTGGTTCCAATTTTTTTTCATTTACATTCCGCCAGTTGTGGCAACATAACCAACAGTAACAGTTCCCGACGTTTGACCATTTGTGGTGTGACAAGGAATTTTATACTGAGAGAAGTTACCAACCGGTCATTTCTATGTACTGGAAATCTCAAGCTATTGACACTGTGAGCGCTGTTAAATTTCTTACCTGGACAAATTAAATGTGACATAAACAGTAATCCTAAATAATAATATCAAATGGAACGCTCTGTCACGTGGGTTTTGTTCATTAAATTACCTAGATCTTCTTCCTATTCTCTTACCCGAATTTTTTTTATTTTATTATCTTTCCGTACTTTTTTTTCCTGTATTTTTCGCATCACTCGGGTGCGAAAAATATTTTCTTCAGTATTCTCAAACTTTACCTTGTTCTTTCTCATACTGTGATACGTAATTCTATTGCGTAGATGTCAGTGAAAACGAAACTGGGACTTTCGCTTATCTCACGATAGAGCAGACCTAAGTCTGCAGCATTCCCCGTACTGGTCGATATAAGCTGTGAATATTCGTTTCGCGAGACCTAGAGGTGTCATATTGTCTGCATCTTTCACCGGTCACAACGAAAGTGCCTCGGCCGAACGCTCAGGTAGGAGCGATAATTTACACCTTTTAGTCGCAGTTCGAGACAACTGTCTGGGAATAGCAGCGGCAAACGGCACCCACTGTTGGCCTGGTCAGCGCGAGGTGGGGGAAACGCAGAAGTGTCAGCTATGTAAGACGTCTAGTAATGGAAATGTTAAATGTAAGGTGTTGTACACGTAAAGGGGAGATGATTTCGGAGTTTGAGAGAAATGTGGGATTGTTTGCCCTTGTTTTCAAATATCCATCCTAGAGCTGAAATCTGATTTTTGAGTCTCCAACATCTCAGTAGATGGAACACGCGTGCTAGTGAATGAAGCTTTATAGCGAATTTCATAGTTCTCGTCAGATTTGTGACGAGCTTCTAACTACCTATCTAGTGAATTATCCTAGTCGTGGTGTTACCGTAGTGCTGGGGTGAGATAAATATAATAGATATCTAGTATTTTGTGAAGTGATAAAGTGTTAAGTCGCTTATTTCATTTTAACTAGTTTCTTTTGAAAAGAGTGCTTAATTTATATAGTCTGTATTATTTTCTAGTGACGCGTTTCAGTGGAAAGCAGAAATATTATAATTTCTAGCATTAAACAATAATGTAGCTATAATGAAGTTAATTTTACTGCTAAATAATCAGACGAGATCATATTTTTCTAAACTAACTTATAATGCTAGAAGCCTCGTGAGATGTTGACGGAATACGCACGTGTTCCTAAATTCATGAGGATTTATGATTTTTTTAAAATATAACTTATCTCACGGGAAGTTTTAATAATAATAAGTCAAGCTGTAGGCTTGCCGTTTAATATGTAAGATCTTAACGAGTACATATTCTGTATAGTATATTGTATGTTGTTTTTCTTCATTCAGTCATTTCTGGGGGTGAACCCAAACTTGCTGGCGTTTAGTAAAAAGGACATACTTGTGAGAAGCATAGACATTTCCTATCTTTAACCACGTGGGGTTTTTTTTTCAAGTAACACTCGTCTGACAGTGCATATGCCATCAGAGATAGACAGTAATACAAATCCCACAAACGGTTCCTAAAGATTAGAAATATATATTGGGCTTTTGAGCCAGTTCATATTGCTCCACAAATTTAAATGTATATGCTGCCTGGCGGCGAGAATAATTGCAAGAACTAACATTTACATTTCCAACACTATTGAAAGAGTGGATAGTGAACCAAGACTATCTGTTGAGAGCAGTTGTCCACTGGTCATCTTTTCCAAATTAAGGGAATCCTCGTGTGTTTTTTTTTTCGGAACTCTGTGTGCCCGTTTAAACTTGCTTATCAAACCTGATCAAAGTGACATTAAAAGTAAATCTAAAGTTTAACTGGTGAAGCGAACGCTCCCCGAAAACAGTGGAAGAAAACCTGTATTTGTAGAGCTGGGATTCGCTTTATCCAAAGAATCCAGATTCACTGTAGAGAAGTGTCCTAAGGTTGCGCCAGACGGTGAACAACATCAAGTTTTAGGTAAGGGTGAGAGAACCGAGTGAAAGTGACGGAAGGATGTTCGTTGGTTTAATGCATTCATTCTTTTTTTTTTGTAATTTTTCCTGAAGAAAGATTTGCTGCTTAATGTAATTGTTCCTTTAGAATAGATACTGCTGTCATAAGTCAGTTCTTACCTTCTAGAAAGGGGACAACATTAGACCCTAACCATATGCATCTCTAATTCTTTGGGCCATCATCTGTCATCCTAACGGGGCTGTGGGCTAAACCTAGAGTTAAGGGCATAACGGGGCTATCATCCTTGTAGCATTTTCTTGATTTTTATGACTATTTGTATATGTTTTCTTTTGATGTAAAATTTATATGTTGTGACGTAAGTTTAATAATGATAAATAAACTTACCCATAAATTAAATCAGTGTGCTGGTCAGCTCGTTCTAAATATTTATATAATTATTGTTATAGATTTCCCACGTCTGTGTGTGTAACCGTCGTCACGTGTATGTGCGTGCCCGTGAGTAGATATAATATATATAATATATGTATATGTGGTAGACTGTCTGATTGCTTAAAAATCTGTCGTAGAAGATAGGAGAGAGAGAGAGAGAGAGAGATTTTCTCGCATCTCAGAGACAGCCTCTATCACTATTCTATCATCTCACTTGTGGTATCTATTTCCTTTACTAACTCACACTGTGACTCTCACTCATTCCACTCTATTCAGAAGGGACCAAACCAAGTCTTAAATTCTCCTATCTAAAAAAATCTACGACAAATGGGTTCTCGTCCGTAGGATTTTTGAACTTAGAATAGGAAGACGAGTACGACAAATGGTTGCTCGTTTCCGGTTTTTGAACTTAGAATAGGAAGACGAGTACGACAAACGTGGACTCGTCTATCTGGATTTTGAACTTAAGATTCTGTATTCTGTAATAGAGTAAGAGTGTGATGTCTTGTGAGTTTTGTATCTTTTTAAAATAATTTATCCCCTAGACTAACGATCTGTTTACGAGCGTGATGACCACACAAACTGATAAGTTTTTTTTTCCACAGCATTAAGAAGCATTATACATTTGGTTTACAGGTTGATTTTGTCGGAATACATGGTAATTAATGTTGATTGTAATACTAAACGCTGGTAAAGTTTTGTGAGTGTATAACATTCACAAGGGTTCTGAAGCAGGAAGGTGTTTGAACTAAAGTTAAGGAGTGCGTTTCGGACTATCCGTCCAGATTAATTGCCTCCCTCACCCTAACTGTCTTCAGGGGTAAACTTATAGTGGATTTAAAAATTAAGGGATTATTTTTCTCTTTAATTTTTGCTATAATCATTGTGTTTTCCACTGTAGCAACTTATTTTTCAGGGATTAATCCTAACTACCATTTAGTTGGCGTAGTCGTGTTTTGCATTAAGTGCTTTATTGCCGATAATAGCAGCGATAGTTAGATTTTATTTTGGAGGAGGTATCCCAGGGTTAAATATATCATCTTCTGATTTTTTTGGTAAATTTTTTCTCGTAAGTGTTAGGAACCAGGTTATTCTTTTTCCTATTTTCTATCTCCACGTGTCTCAGTCACTGACATAATATGGCCGAGAGGGCAAAGCTTAGACAACTCCTCAGGGACGAAGCGAGAGAGGAGGGACTGGAAGGAGAGGAAGCGAAAGCTTTTGTCAGAGACGAACTTGAGAGATATGACGCGGAGAGGAAAGCAGCTGAAGCTAAAGAGGAAAAAGAAGCAGCCGAAGCTTTACAGCAGAAGAAGATGGATGAGGAAATGGAAATTCGCAGGATGCAGCATGAGGAAAGGAAGAAGGAGAAGGAGAGACAGCACGAGAAGGAGAGGGAGGAGAGACAGCAGGAGAAGGAGAGGGAACAGAGACAGCACGAGTTGGCGCTTAAAACTCTAGAGTTCCAAAGTCGTGGTGCTGCCTCTACCTCCAGCAATGGAGAGTCTTCTCCTCATTCCTCCTTAACTGATCCTTCTAACACTCAATCTACTCATCTCACTGCTATGTCTTTTCCGCTAGAGTCTTTCCCATGTCCTAATGAGAAGATTGACACTTGGCTAGAGAAATTTGAGAAAATTGCAACTCTGTACGGTTTAGAGAGGTCGCGTTGGAATATGAAGCTTTCCCAGGCTTTGAAAGGTTCTGCTTATGATGTTTATTCTAAGCTGGAAAGTAGCCAACAAGACGACTACGATGTGTTGAAGAAAGCGTTACTGGAGCGCTTTGAAATGAACGCTCGCAAGTTTTTGCAACTGTGTCGTAGATTTCCGATAGGAGAATTAAGACTAGGTTTGGTCCCTTCTGAATAGGTTTGAATGGGTGATAGACTCAGTGAGAGTTAGTGAAAGGTAATAGAATTTCCACACACGTGAGATGATAGATTTGATATAGTGGCTGTCTCTGAAAGCGAAAAGAATTCTTCTCTCTCTCACCTATCTTCTACAACAGTTGTTACAGCGTCAGACAGACTACACCAATATACATATTACGTATATTTCTATCACTCACAGGCACGCACATACACGTGACGACAGGTAAACACACAGACGTGGGAAAACTATAACAATGATATATATATATTATCTAGAACGAGCTGACCAAACACTATTATTAAGTTCAAGAGCGATTTTATTATCAGGAAAAATCGGCTCACAACATCAAAGAAAGTACATCAAGGAAAATACATATACACATAGTCATAAAAAAATCAAGGAAATGTTGCAAGGATGATAGCCCCGTTATAGTGTTAACTCTAGGTTTAGCCCGGCCCCGTTAAGAGAACAGATGATGGCGCCCGAGTCACCGATACATAGGGTTTGATTCTAAGAGTTGTCTTTGTTTTATCTCGTAATTATATGCACAGAGTTTGAAAAAAATCTGATTTAACCTAAGACAAAAACACAAGAACTCTAGCCTTAGCAACAAATTATGCAGATTGGGGAAAAAAAAATGAGGACAGCAACAGGGTGTCAAAGATAAAATAGTGAAAAAATATCACTCAAACCAGCGTACACTCATTCATTCCGCCATGGCTTCTCATTCAGGTACTCACGACTTTGCTCGCTGCCTCTTGGAACACATTGATTTTAGATTTTCACACAGACTCAAAAAAAATGCAGTCTTCTGCCAAGAAGTCCCCAGTTCCAAAAGACGTATTTAACTTGGAGTCTCCGGGAACGACTACTTGGGTATGCAAATTTGTTCAAATGTCTGATTAAGTCACCTAACAATTATTCCAGGCGCGGGAGTTAGCAGAGCACAGTGTCAATAGCGTAGGTTTCTAAAAAATGATGAATGTCAGGTCGGTGCCTTCCCTCAGTATAGGATTCACTTTAGTCACACCACAGATTTGTCCACAAGATATAATCTAGTCGGGAAATGATTGTTAATATTCACGCCACCAGGCAGCAAATTATATAGAGTTTCTAGAAGAAATTAAGTGCTGGCTCCAAGGTCCAGTATTTATCATTACAGTCTTTGAAAACCCGTTATAGGGATATTAGTATTTCTGTCTAACTTGCACCGTCAGATCAGTGTTACTTGAGAAAACCCACGTGGTTCAAAATAAGGACTGTCTATTTCTTCACAAGTATGGAAACTACTACTAGGTGCTGGTAAAGTTAGGGTCACCCCAAAACTTTCACTGTGTGGAGGAAAATAACACATATAATATAATAAACAGAATCTGTACTGGTTAAAACTTACATTTAAACTTGCAAGCAGAGAGCTTTGCTTATCATTTAAACTTCCCGTGACGTAAGTTATATTTAAAAATCAGAAATCCTCATAAATTAAGAACACGTGCGTATTCCGTCACCATTCATGAGGCTGGATTCTAGAGTTTATACGTTAGTTTAGAAAAATACACTCGACTGAGTATTAGCAGTTAAATTAAATTTATAAATAGCTACAATTGCCGTTATAAGCTAGAAATTTTAATTTTATTCTGCTTTCCACTGAATGCTTCCCTAGAAAATATAATAGCCTACCACTTTATTTCTCTTCTGCGCTAAAGAAATAGATTAAAATGAATTAAGCGATTTAACACTTTAACACTCACAAAATCTATATATCTATCATATTAATTACCTCAACCACAGAATTACAGGTAGTCGCACAACTTAAGAATAAAAATGCTGAAAAATATTTCTGGAAGTCTAGAAGTTCGACAAATTGCCGAAACAAACTGAGATCTTCGCTAACAGCTATTCTGTTTTCGAGCGACCTATCTACTGTGGAGTCTATGAGCGAGAATGAAATTAAAGTTTCAAACTTGGCCAATATCTTAAAATCAGACACAGGGCCCAAACTTATTTCGCCAAGCGAAATTATCTCCCCTACTCCCAACATTTACGTCCGCTTAACGCGTGTCGTAACTGTCACCTACTGACCACGATGTACGCGTGTCAGTTTCAAATCCCAGACAGCCTGACTCCATTGCAGGGCAGTTTTCACACTACAGCTGACCATGGCCCAAGTGAGCGCCGTGTCAGTTTGGGATTTTTCCAGACAAATGTCTGGATACTGACCGGTGCAGATGTAAAGTATCACACCTCACCGGGACTAATGCCGAGAAGAAGCTCGCGCGCTCGGTGAGAATGTAGACGATTTGCTACGTCCTATGTTCAGCGAACCGACTTATCACGCCTTCTGACGCCCTGCAGCCCTGACATCTACGTAATATCGTCCTAGCGCGATTCTCAGTTTATGAGAAGGGAAAACAGGTAAAGTTTGCGAATTATATGAAAATAATATTCGCAAAACGAATGGGTGAAAAAAATACAGGAAAAATGAAATACAGAGATAATAAAAGAGAGAATTTGGGTGAACGAATAGGAAGAAAATGTAGGAAATTAAATGAATATAAACCCTACGTGACAAACTGTTTCGCAAAAGCCGGAAAGAGAATTCTGAAACTTTTCACCAGTTCTCATCTCGTCTTAAGGGATATCTAACAAAGTGCCTTGAGCTTTCGCAGCTCCCCTCTACCTATGAAGGTCTTGAGGAACTTGTTCTAACTGAACAAATAAAGAACACTTTGTCTGCTGATACCCGGAGATTTCTCGCTGAGCAGGGGGCAGAAAAACTGGAAGACATTTTGGAAAAGTCTGAGCGTTATCACAATGCGCTGGCTGAACTACCGGCCACAAAGCGGAAACTGACAGAGGAGCATTTTCGAAAACATAACCTTGAGCAATCTTCTCAGGCTTCTAACCTAAACAACCACAGAGAAACTGGACCTCAAAACCCCCCTCCTGAAAAATCCAAGTTCTACAAGAACAAGTACCCCAACCACCCCAAACAGTCTGATCAACCCGACCGCCCTACATGGCAGCGTGGCCAGAAAGGACAAGGTGGCAAAGGGAGAACCCCTGAGCACGGGACATATGATCAGACCGAGCACACCGAGCCTAAACGCATCGGATGCTTATTAACAGTCTCGCAAGGTGGAATTATTGACAGTGATTCTCAACCTGTTGGGGATGGACCCTCAACGCGAGGTACGGTTACTTTGAACGGTTCTCAAACTTCTTGCTTATTTGACACGGGGCTTTCTTATGATTGCATTGTTGCCAGAAACCTGGTCAAACCCGGTCAAGAGACAGGAGAGACCGTCCAATTTTGTGGAGTTCGTAAGAGTGATGCACCTACAGCGCTTCCCATCGCACTGGTGGAGATACACTCTGACTTTGTCAGAGGCGTGATCAAAGCGGCTGTGATGGATGATCCCATCTACCCAGTCATACTTGGCGGGAGATACGTGTGTATTGGGAAACCGGAAGAGCCGATTGTGGCAGCAGTAACTACAAGAGGGCAAACCAAGAAGGAACGGGAGCCTGCGCCTAATTTGTTACCCATGGAACTTAAAGAAGCGCAATACAAGGACCCTACTTTGGCCCCCTGCTTTAGGAAACTGCCCATGGCTAAGGAACCCAAACAGCACGGGGACATTTTTTCTGAGGATGGCGTACTTTATCGGAGAACGGGCAAGCCTGACCAAGGTTACAACCAGCTCCTAGTACCGAGACAGTACAGAAGCAAAATCCTAGAAATGGGGCACTCTCTTCCCTTTAGCGGACATATGGGACAGAACGCCACAAACCAACGTATAACCACTCATTATTGGTGGCCAGGAGTAAATACTGATATTATCAGATATGTCAAATCCTGTGCCCAGTGCCAACGTGTGCCACCCAAGCAACGGGCACCCCCAGTCTCTTTGGGTGAAATGCCAATAGTGGGTACACCATTCGAACGGGTTGTGATCGACATTTTAGGGCCTTTCGAGAGGACTAAAAGAAGGAACAGGTTTATCCTGACCTTAGTCGATACATGCACTTTATGGGCAGAAGCTATACCGCTAACATGCGCAGATGCCAAGCAATTGTCGCAGAAGCCCTCGTGCAGATTTTCACTCGGTTGGGATTCCCTCAGCAAGTGTTGACGGATAACGGATCTCCATACCGAAACCTGTTGATGGATGAGATCGTTAAGATCTTGAGGACCCAACACATCCACACTAAGCCATATACTCCGACCGGAAAGAGGCTCGTGGAACGTGCTAATGGAAACCTCAACATGCTGCAAAGTAAACTGGCACAAGTGAAACCTGAAGATTGGGACCTTTGTATTCCTGGAGCTTTATTTGGCTACAGAGAATCTCCTCATACTTCCACAGGATTTCCGCCAGCTACACTCTTATTCGGCAGACCCATTAAGGGCCCGCTTGAAGCCTTACTTCAGTCTCTGACAGACGAGAAGGCTGATGAGACAGTTGTCTCAGCCAGTAAATATGTGTCGGTTTTAAAGGAAAGGTTGAAACTAGGGTGGGACCTAGCAACGACTAACTTTAAGCGAGCTCGCACAAAGCACGCTAACCGATACAGGAAAGTCGCGAAAGAGAGAGAACTGGAAGCAGGAGAGAAAGTTTTGGTGTTACTCCCGACCGAGAACAACCAACTGAAGATCGGATGGCAAGGGCCGTTTACCGTCCTGAAAAAGATTTCTAAGGCTAACTACCAGATCTCTATTCAAGGAAAGGAGAAGGTTTTCCATTTAAATCTGTTAAAGAGATACTTGGAAAGACCAGTGCCAACCTCCGACCATCTCCTGACGATCGCCAGAGCTGACGAAGATGATGATAGTGGCAGGGATATTCCACCGCTATCACAGGAAATCTTTCAAAAATGTCAAAAGCGGCGACGCTCTTTCAAGCGCGCATGGGAGACATTCCAAAGGAAGGAAACGTCGGGACAGACTTCATGAGTAGGAATTGGAAAGAGATGGAGGGGGAAGATGAGAGGGAAGAAGACAGACACCCCGAAGCTACGGTTATAGGAAATTTAATTCCATAACGTAGACATGGAGTGCTTCCATATCTAAAGGGGGGACGTCCTGTCACGTGGGTTTTGTTCATTAAATTACCTAGATCTTCTTCCTATTCTCTTACCCGAATTTTTTTTATTTTATTATCTTTCCGTACTTTTTTCCTGTATTTTTCGCATCACTCGGGTGCGAAAAATATTTTCTTCAGTATTCTCAAACTTTACCTTGTTCTTTCTCATACTGGGATACGTAATTCTATTGCGTAGATGTCAGTGAAAACGAAACTGGGACTTTCGCTTATCTCACGATAGAGCAGACCTAAGTCTGCAGCATTCCCCGTACTGGTCGATATAAGCTGTGAATATTCGTTTCGCGAGACCTAGAGGTGTCATATTGTCTGCATCTTTCACCGGTCACAACGAAAGTGCCTCGGCCGAACGCTCAGGTAGGAGCGATAATTTACACCTTTTAGTCGCAGTTCGAGACAACTGTCTGGGAATAGCAGCGGCAAACGGCACCCACTGTTGGCCTGGTCAGCGCGAGGTGGGGGAAACGCAGAAGTGTCAGCTATGTAAGACGTCTAGTAATGGAAATGTTAAATGTAAGGTGTTGTACACGTAAAGGGGAGATGATTTCGGAGTTTGAGAGAAATGTGGGATTGTTTGCCCTTGTTTTCAAATATCCATCCTAGAGCTGAAATCTGATTTTTGAGTCTCCAACATCTCAGTAGATGGAACACGCGTGCTAGTGAATGAAGCTTTATAGCGAATTTCATAGTTCTCGTCAGATTTGTGACGAGCTTCTAACTACCTATCTAGTGAATTATCCTAGTCGTGGTGTTACCGTAGTGCTGGGGTGAGATAAATATAATAGATATCTAGTATTTTGTGAAGTGATAAAGTGTTAAGTCGCTTATTTCATTTTAACTAGTTTCTTTTGAAAAGATGCTTAATTTATATAGTCTGTATTATTTTCTAGTGACGCGTTTCAGTGGAAAGCAGAAATATTATAATTTCTAGCATTAAACAATAATGTAGCTATAATGAAGTTAATTTTACTGCTAAATAATCAGACGAGATCATATTTTTCTAAACTAACTTATAATGCTAGAAGCCTCATGAGATGTTGACCGGAATACGCACGTGTTCCTAAATTCATGAGGATTTATGATTTTTTTAAAATATAACTTATCTCACGGAAAGTTTTAATAATAATAAGTCAAGCTGTAGGCTTGCCGTTTAATATGTAAGATCTTAACGAGTACATATTCTGTATAGTATATTGTATGTTGTTTTTCTTCATTCAGTCATTTCTGGGGGTGAACCCAAACTTGCTGGCGTTTAGTAAAAAGGACATACTTGTGAGAAGCATAGACATTTCCTATCTTTAACCACGTGGGGTTTTTTTTCAAGTAACACTCGTCTGACAGTGCATATGCCATCAGAGATAGACAGTAATACAAATCCCCCAAACGGTTCCTAAAGATTAGAAATATATATTGGGCTTTTGAGCCAGTTCATATTGCTCCACAAATTTAAATGTATATGCTGCCTGGCGGCGAGAATAATTGCAAGAACTAACATTTACATTTCCAACACTATTGAAAGAGTGGATAGTGAACCAAGACTATCTGTTGAGAGCAGTTGTCCACTGGTCATCTTTTCCAAATTAAGGGAATCCTCGTGTGTTTTTTTTCTTCGGAACTCTGTGTGCCCGTTTAAACTTGCTTATCAAACCTGATCAAAGTGACATTAAAAGTAAATCTAAAGTTTAACTGGTGAAGCGAACGCTCCCCGAAAACAGTGGAAGAAAACCTGTATTTGTAGAGCTGGGATTCGCTTTATCCAAAGAATCCAGATTCACTGTAGAGAAGTGTCCTAAGGTTGCGCCAGACGGTGAACAACATCAAGTTTTAGGTAAGGGTGAGAGAACCGAGTGAAAGTGACGGAAGGATGTTAGTTGGTTTAATGCATTCATTCTTTTTTTTGTAATTTTTCCTGAAGAAAGATTTGCTGCTTAATGTAATTGTTCCTTTAGAATAGATACTGCTGTCATAAGTCAGTTCTTACCTTCTAGAAAGGGGACAACATTAGACCCTAACCATATGCATCTCTAATTCTTTGGGCCATTATCTGTCATCCTAACGGGGCTGTGGGCTAAACCTAGAGTTAAGGGCATAACGGGGCTATCATCCTTGTAGCATTTTCTTGATTTTTATGACTATTTGTATATGTTTTCTTTTGATGTAAAATTTATATGTTGTGACGTAAGTTTAATAATGATAAATAAACTTACCCATAAATTAAATCAGTGTGCTGGTCAGCTCGTTCTAAATATTTATATAATTATTGTTATAGATTTCCCACGTCTGTGTGTGTAACCGTCGTCACGTGTATGTGCGTGCCCGTGAGTAGATATAATATATATAATATATGTATATGTGGTAGACTGTCTGACTGCTTAAAAATCTGTCGTAGAAGATAGGAGAGAGAGAGAGAGAAGATTTTCTCGCATCTCAGAGACAGCCTCTATCACTATTCTATCATCTCACTTGTGGTATCTATTTCCTTTACTAACTCACACTGTGACTCTCACTCATTCCACTCTATTCAGAAGGGACCAACCTAAGTCTTAAATTCTCCTATCTAAAAAAATCTACGACACGCTCCCCGGAGAAGTGGACTTAAATCTGTCTTTTGAGGAGCTGTGGTTCCCTTTGCCAAAAATAACACTGGATTTGCTGTGGGTGTGTGTCCTAAAGATTGTCCCAGAAGATACCACACAAGTATTAGGTAAGAAGGAATGCTCGTGGCCACGGTTGTCTGAGAAGAGAGGAAGAATGAATGAATAATTCTCACATATATCTTGTAGAATCCATGTACTCACTTTGTGTATTTTTTCTATGCAAGTTTTACTAATGCTGTCCCTTTCAGAATAGATTAACGTATAAACTCTATTCTTTACTGTAGAGGGAAATCCTAGACCATAGCGTACAAACCTTTGACTCTTTGGGGGTTAATAACTTTTCTTCTAACGGGATCTTGTCTCAACAGAGGGAGGGAGGATTACACCTATGAGTCTAACCCTTTAATTAATTCATTAACTTATGTTTAGTTGTATTTGACTTGATATTCAAAATATTGCTGTTGTGAAGTTCTTTATGATAAATAAAATTTACATAAACTTTATTTACGTGTGTTGGTCAGCTTGTCCCAAAAGATCGCTATTCCATTGATATAGTTTTCACGTCTGTGCGTCTTTTATTGTCGTCACTTATCTGTGTGTGTGTAGATGTCAGTGGTTGAATATATATATATATATATATATATATATATATATATATATATATATATATATATATATATATATATATATATATATATATATATATATATATAGGAAAAACTGTCTGATCTAAGAATCTCAGTCGTAATCGATAGGCTGGACAGATTATCTCTCAAATCCAGGGACAGACTTTACCTTTCACCACTTCACTCGTGAATAATCTATTTCTTTACCTTATCTCCCACTGAACTATCACCTGTTCTAGTTCTATTCAGACCGGACCATAATTGATCTTAAATACCTATCAAAAATTTACGACAGTAGAGAAGGACGGTCACAAACAAAACCACTCAAATAAACTAAAGCACATAAAATACTACGATAACAACAATAAAACAGTACGTTACTCCTAAACACTAAGGTGTCACAGACAACCAAGCACAGTGTACCGAAATCCTTCAGCAAAAATAAGCCTGAATTTCCCCTGCGGGAAATCTGCAAATGTCCCTAAAGAACGCCTAGCGTGGGCCCTGGTGTGAAGCTGTGATGAATCCCACGTAGGTCTCCGCCCAACCTTCTTGTATGGCACATAGAACATAGAACATTTAGATTAAATGTGGACATAATAAAAGAAAGGCTCGACCAAAACATGCAGCAGTGACAAGGTGCACAAATACAATTAGCCACTTATCTGAAAAAAATCCCGGTCTTCGCGAACGCAATGTCGATAGGTATCGGGCGCTGCATGGTGAGCAAAAGACTATCCGTACTACGATCCATCGTCGACCCTCACAATATGGCTTGATAAGATGTACAGGTTGACCACGCAGAGGTCAGAGAGGTCGACCGTTAAACGGCAAACCTCCACACAACGGTGTCGTGGAAGGTAAATTCTTGTCGCAATAGTCGACGTATCTTGAAATAAACGTTGTAGGGATTTTTTAGTAGCATTTTTACTCGAAAAAATTTTCCCCGTACACTGGCTGCCAAACTGTTATCGGTGGTTTTTCTTCACTGGACTGTCACTGATGCTGTCAGGGCTGTCGGGCTTACAACATGTGGCCGACGTATTTCTTAGTAACGCGAATATAATGTGGGCCGTTTCTTTGGCGTATCTCCAAATGACACAATCTTGACTAAAAATCTAAAAATAATGGAAAAAATACTGAAATTGGCAATGCGCAAAGGAAAAGTGTAATACATACCTTAAAAATAAAATATAGACTAAATAACCTGCGGAAGGAACCTGTTCTCCTACCAGGCGCGTCATCCGGGAGGTGGATGTTTGATACAATAGTGATAGAAAGTGAAAATAAAGGCCTTAGCCTTTACAGCAAAAAGACAGAAGTAATGGTCGTCTCAAAGAAAAGGGCTTACCCAGAATGCACAATCAAAGTAAATGGAACCGTTTTAAAAGAAGTCAATAAATTCAAATACCTGGGAACATTAATAACAATGGATGGAAGATGCATCTCAGAAGTGAGAAGCAGAATAGCAAAAGAAGCATTCTATAAAGTGAAGATTATTTTGTGCAACAATTCTTTGTCACTGGAAGTAAGAAAGAGAGTTCTTCACTGTTATACAGAACCAATCCTGACACATGGGAGTGAGTCATGGACAATTAGTAAACAAATACGGAAGACACTAGAGGCAACAGAGATGTGGTTTTACAGAAGAATGTTAAAAATACTCATCATCATCATCAGTTGCCATCTCCACAACGAAGGTTGGCTGTAATGGATCTCCAACGTCTTCTGTCTCTTGTCTTGGTGGTACACTCTGATAGACTCTTTCCCGTCCATCTCTTGATGTTATCTTCCCACTTATAGCGCTGTCTTCCCCTTGCACGTTTGCCTTCAACTCTCCCTTCTGTTATGGTCTTCTGCAAGGTGTTATGCCTTTTTATGTGGCCAAAGTATTTTAGCTGCCGAACTTTGACCTCTCTCATTAGTTCTCTTTTCATACCTAGATTTTCTAGGACCTCCTTATTTGTTTTCATCTCTTTCCATGAGATACGCCCCATTCTTCTATATACACATTTCAAGAGCCTCAATTCTTTCTTCCAAATGCTTATTCATCGTCCATGTTTCTGCACCATACAGAAATGCAGAATATATATAACACTTTATGATTCTCAGTTTTAATTTATGAGATAACTGTTTGGATGTCAGTATATGTTTCATGTTGTTGAATGTAGCTTTGGCCATTCCTATTCTCTTCTTGATTTCTGTTTCACGTCTGCCATCTTCTGTTATTATATGACCAAGATATACGTAGCTCTTGACTTGTTCCAGGATTTTCCCATTTACGCTTATCTTTAATGTGGGTTTATCGTCTGTTTTGCTAATTATCATAGTTTTTTTGTTTTCTCAATATTAATGTCGAGTCCATATTCATGACTTATACTGTTCACTTGCTTCACTAGTTCTTGTAACTCCTGTTCGCTTTCAGCTAACAACACGGTATCATCTGCATATCTAAGGTTGTTTATTGATCTTCCACTGATGTTCAGTCCTGGTATTTCCTGTATCTGTTTGAAAATTTTTTCGGTGTATAAATTAAATAGGCAGGGGGACAGCACACAACCTTGTCTGACACCTCTTTTTTATGTCTATGTATGGTGAATAATTCCTTCCCGATCTTACTGTGGCAGTTTGCTCCCAATAAAGGTTACTGAGTATTCTTATATCTTTTCCATCAATACCTATGTCTTTGAGGCATTCAATTATTTTCTCATGATGGATTCTGTCAAAAGCCTTCTTATAGTCAATGAAGCACATATACATACTTTTTTGGACCTCTGTATATTTTTCTGCTAATCTTCTTAGGCAAAATATTGCCTCTCTTGTTCCACTGTTCCGTCTAAAACCAAACTGTTCTTCTTGGATTTCGCTGTCTACTTTACTTTTTATTCTTTCCTGTATGATTTTGAGCAGTATCTTAATTGCATGACTCATCAGGCTGATTGTTCTGAAGTCTGAACATTCTGTTTCATTTGGTTTTTTGGGCAATGTTATAAAAACTGATGTCTTCATGTCGTGTGGTAAATATCCTGTATTGTATATATCATTGCATATTTCTGTGATTGTATCTATACCAAAGCTCTCCAGAGCTTCTATCATTTCAATGTTTATGTTATCCATGCCTGCTGATCTTCCTTTTTGTATCATATGAATGGCATTCTCTACTTCTGATCTGAGAATGTTTGGGCCTTCATTAGAATCTGGTGATGGTTTTTTTACCTCTGTTGTCCTCGAATAGTTCTTTTACGTATTCTGCCCATCTGTTTGATATGTCTTTCTCATCAAGTAATATTACACCATTTTTGTTCTTGATACAGCTTCCTCCTTGTGCAAACCGCGACCGATTTGATAATTTCTTTATTTCTTCATGCATATCTCTTGTCATGTGCTTCGCTTCCAAGTCTTCTATTTCCTTACATTTTGTTTCTATCCACCGTTCTTTTGCTTCTCTACACATAGTACGTATGTCATTGTCTATTGTTTTATATTCTGGAGTGTTTTTTGCTTTCTTTCTTTCTGCCATTTTATTCAAGATGTCATCTGTCATCCAAATTTGATTTTTCTTAGACTCCTTTTTAGGTAAATTTGCATTTGCTGATTGTATGCTTGTTTTTAAGCATTCCCATTTTGCGGTTGCTTTTTCTTCTGGGTTTTCTCTTCTATACTGCTCCATGCTTTCTGTCAATAACTGTTGGTATTTATTTTTGACGTCGATTAAATATTTCTGTTTTATATCTGGTTGTTTCAGCGCTGATATTTCTATCTGGGGTTCCTCCTGTCTTCTGTTTCCTGCTCTTTTCAGCTTTATATTTACTTTGATGACAACTGGATTGTGATCTGAATTTATGTCGGCGCCAGGATGTGTCTTTGCACTTGTGACACTGTTCTTAAATCTATGTTTTATCATGATATAGTCGATTTGATTACGTGTTACATCTCCTGGGCTTTTCCATGTGTATAATTTCCTTGGGTGATGTTCAAAAAAGGTGTTACATATGACCAGCTGGTTTTCTTCACAGAACTGGATAAGTCTGTCTCCTCTATCATTTCTTGTCCCTAATCCATACTGTCCTACTATTTTCTTGTATTTTCCTTTTCCTACTTTTGCATTCATATCACCCATTACTATCAACACATCTGTAGATTTGACTGGTTTAAGTGTGTGTTGTAGCTCTTCATAGTATTCTTCTATTTCTTCCTCGCTGTAATCTTTAGTTGGTGCATAAGTTTGTAAGATTGATATGTCGAATGGCTTTGCTCTCATCTTTAGTAACATCATTCTGTCATTGTGTGTCCAGTATCCACATACGTATTTTTCTAACTCCTTCTTTATCAACATTCCTACCCCTCTTTCGTGTTTTTCTCCTCCTGAGTGTATAAGCGTGTACTGGTCTCTTGTTATGTAGCCTGTATCCAAAAGTCTTGCCTCTGCAACTCCCAGTATATCGAGTTTCATGTCGGTTGCCTCTAATATAAATACTATGGACAGCCAAAGTGAGTAATGTTGATATCCTGAAAGAGGCCAATGCACAAAGAAAACTTATTTCACAAGCTAGAAAGAAGCAATCCACTTTTTTAAGCACATTATGAGAAGAGGAAAGCTGGAATATATCGTAACAACCTGTAAGATTGAAGAAAAAAGAGATAGAGGAAGACAAAGAGAGCAAATACTGGACAGTTTGACATCGTGGCATGGAAAAAAGTCAACAGCAGAATTGATAAATTGTACTGGAGACAGGAAGTTGTGGAGAGACATGATCTCACAAGCCACTAGGCACGGTGCTTGAAGAAGAAGAAGAAGACTAAATAAACTGTACTGATGATTAAAATTAGATTTTTGAAAAAAATAAAAAGTTTTCACCATCCCGACAACAGCCCGATGAGATCAAAGACACACCAGTTAAGCGAATAGTGCGAATGTATAAATATTTGTTCCTTTTTTCTTTTCTGTGTGAGAAACATGCATTCCGCTAGGTAGGGCAAAGGTTAGACACTGCTTCGTGCTGGGACGCAGCACAAGAAAGGGAAGATCTTTGAAAAAATCTGATTAATGAAACATTATCTTACTTAAAAGATTGTTATTATGTCTGCACTTATTCAACTAATTTACATTCGGTTAAATTCTCTCTTTACTGTATTAAAAATTTGGCAACATTTTTAAAAAAAGCAGGAATGTAAGGGGGAACGTAAGAGATTTGACACGTCACATAAGAAGGGTCTGGGTTTTGTTTGTTTGTGACGAAGTGTGACAAATGGTGGGTTAAAAATTGCGTGGCATCATCTCGTACTTCTGTTACTGTAAATAGTTTCAATCGACTCTGCTGGCACAGCAATGCTTGTAGAAACAATGAGCACAATAAAGTAAGCACGTTAAAGACAGCAATAATAATCATACACATACTGGAGTGAATCAAAATAACAATACAAATGGTTAGAGGAGTTTTCGTTGCTTTAGGAAATACCGTAAATGGAAATCAAAAGAAGTCAAGGTCAACATACATATCTGAATCTTCAACTCAAATATCAAGTCAGTCCTATTGTATGGCTGTGAAACATGGAGAATATCACACACACAAAAATACAACAACCAACAGGTTACAAACGTGCATAAATGGGTTCATGCATATATTTGAAGGGTTGAAATGGCAAGACAAGGCCATCAATATGGAACTGATTTAAAAAATGGTCATGGGTCAGTGGAGCAGAAAATGGGTAGAACACACTGGCGATGGGTAGAACACACTGGCGAAGGGTAGAACACACTGGCGAAGGGTAGAACACACTGGCGAAGGGTAGAACACACTGCCTATTGGGTAGAACACACTGACGATGGGTAGAACACACTGGCGATGGGAAGAACACACTGGCGATGGGTAGAACACACTGGAAACTTATTCATATCATTACAAGGCAGTCCTTGTTCTGGAATCCACAGAGTTAGAGAAGTTGAGGGAGCCCCCCCCCCCCCCCCCCCCAAAAAAAAACCACGGAAATTAAAGTGATAAAAGAAAATGGGTGTTGAATGTGTTGAAGGCATATCCTCGCATGCCAATCTGGGTAACGATGAAGTCATAACGACTTTAAATGTATTTATAGACGTTCGGACATTGGCGTAACTACTGCCCGTGTGGACCGGACACGTTCCGAGAGGCCCCAGCCCCTAATGTGCCTGGGAAAGTAGTAGTCGGAAGGGACCGACGCCTTTTTACATTTACTTTTAATTTCCTTTGTTTCTATGCTTAAGCGTCACAGCAGTCGCCGGTTTCCGGAGACAGAAGTGATAGCAATTTTTTTTCCCCCCTATCCAGCGGCACATGGGCTTCAGCCCTTCGGCCCAATGACATGAAACAAATATCATGGCATTGCAAAGCTGGGGAGCCTGTGGACTTTCTTTCCCACCCGGTCGGGAGCCAGATGTCCGTGCCATCTTCGTCCCTCCCCATCCACAGAGGGTTTGTGCTCAGGAGCCGCTCAGGTTATTCCAGTCCCTGGTCGAAGGCACTCTTTCAAATGTCTTCGCCAGGACTCCTATTAATCCAGTCCACGTCCCGGTCGAAGACACTACATCAAATGTACTCGCCAGGGCGCGAACCTGGATCACCCGCGGAGTGTGGTAACCATTACGCCAGCGCGGCTCCCAAGTGATAGCAATAGAGAAGTCATGAAAAGATCTTGAGCGGATGGCATATAATAGAAGGGACTGTGTTGAGAGCGCATCATGGGGCGAAGCGATCTTGAAAAAGGTATATACCTTAGAGAGATCACTGTGCACCATGATGTGCCTCACCAAAACACTAAAACTATGGTCATTGACTATGAAAAAAGAGTGTAGCGAAGCATGACGAAGGGTCCATAGCCACGCTTTGTAGTATTGACCAGTGTCGGCTTATGTGGCGTGGTCCACTCACGATGTGTAGAGAATTCTACTTACAAAATGTGTTCGAGTCCAAATTTTGACTCAGAAATCAAGTAAGATTATAATTCAATACGGGACAAACCCATTTCGTCAGGATATGTGTAATTCACGGTAAGGAATAGGCGCGATTGCCTGAAGTATGTATTGAGAGACATGTCAAGGTTAGTATAACCGGCATGTATAGCTATAAACATTTGAGGAACACGTTTATTAGCTGACTAAAAGAAAGTGTGCACGAAAGCACAAAACTATAATAGTATGGACATGATGAAAATTATAATGTGTCAAGAATGACTGGGAAAGAATAAAGTAAACGGACAAAATTATAAATGTGCTAGAAAAGCACAGGCGTATTATTATGAATAGGAGGAAGAAATTAGCAGAAGCGTGGAACTATTTATAAAGAAAATATCGAAGGAAGTAATCAGTATTCAATTTCAAGATGTTGAATTATGTTGGAGCAGTGTGTCGCTCATGGAAGTCTTGTGTAAAATAAAATGAAAGTCGTTCAAACAGAGGTCTTCAGAGAATCTTTGAAAGTTTTAGATTCTCTATTTATACATTTCAACAATTAACAGTTTGTTCCAGTTGGTTGATGAATACAACTATAAATACGCATTGGAACGATTACACAGAAACATTCTAGCCAGTTTTTAAAACAAGTTGAAGAAAAACATTTTAAGGCGGTCGGCAATCTTATTAGACAATTTTATTGAGTCAATAAATCAGTAAAATGGAAATAGAGAAAACCCTAGACAACCTATAGACAACCAACAATTTGTTCTTAACAGACTGGCACAAATTTGTTGAAGATATATGGGGGTAATTGAGGGGTGGTGACGATGAAGATGATGATGACGACGATGATGGTGATAAAATAGTTAAATTATTGATACAGGTTTGCTGCAATTTGTTCTCAAAAATTGCCCAGCCCATGTTGACCTAAGATGCCAGACCTGGCCAGATGACGATGAGCTAAGGCAGAAGCTATTGGGCTGCCACGTGGACCTGGAAAAGACTGACGTTTGTCCTAATGACAGGCCTGCAATTTTAGCATGACTATCAAACAGGACGAAGAAGAAGAGGAAGAAACAGGAGGAAGAGGAGGGGAAGAAGAAGATGGAGGAGAAGAAGAAGATGGAGGAGGGGAAGAAGAAGATAAAGGAGGAGAAGAAGAAGGAAGAGGAGAAGAAAAAGAAGGAGGAGGGGAAGAAGAAGGAAGAGGAAGGAGAAGAAGATGAAGGAGGAGGAGAAGAAGAAGAATATGAAGGAGGAGGAGAAGAAGGAGGAGGAGGAGAGGAAAAAGAAGGGGGAGGAGAAGAAGATGAAGGAGGAGGAGGAGGAGAAGAAGAAGAGGAAGGAGGGGAAGAAGGAGGAGAAGAAGGAGAAGAAGATGAAGGAGGAGGAGAAGAAGAAGAATATGAAGGAGGAGGAGAAGAAGGAGGAGGAGGAGAGGAAAAAGAAGGGGGAGGAGAAGAAGAAAAGGAAGAAGAAGATGAAGGAGGAGAAGAAGAAAAGGAAGAAGAAGAAGGAGGAGAAGAAGGAGGAAGGGAAGAAGAAGGAGAAGAAGGGGGAGGAGAAGATGAAGGAGGAGAAGAAGAAGAAGGAGAAAAAGAAGAAGAAGAAGATGAAGGAGGAGGAGAAGAAGATGAAGGAGGAGAAGAAGAAGAAGAAGAAGGAGGAGAAGAAGGAGGAGTAGAAGAAAAAGAAGGAGGAGAAGAAGAAGGAGGAGAAGAAGAAAAAGGAGGAGAAGAAAAAGAAGATGAAGGAGGAGAAGAAGATGAAGGAGGAAATGGCGAAGAAGGAGAAGAAGAAGGAGGAGGAGGAGATGAAGGATGAGGAGGAGAAGAAGAAGAAGAAGAAGAAGAAGAAGAAGAAGAAGAAGAAGAAGAAGAAGAAGAAGAAGAAGAAGAAGAAGAAGAAGAAGAAGAAGAAGATGAAGATGAAGGAGGAGAAGATGAAGGAGGAGAAGAAGAAGAAGGAGAAGAAGAAGGATAAGGAGAAGAAAAAGAAGAAGAAGAAGGAGGAGGAGAAGAAGGAGGAAAAGAAGGAGGAGAGAAGAAGGAGAAGAAGAAGAAGGAGGAGGAGAAGAAAATGAAGGATGAGGAGGGGGAATGAAGATGAAGGAGGAGGAGGAGAAGAAGGAGGAAAAGAAGAAGGATGAGAAGAAGAAGAATAAGATGAAGGAGGAGAAGAAGGAGGAGGAGAAGAAGAAGGCGGAGAAGAAGAAGAAGGAGGAGAAGAAGGAGAAGATGAAGGAGGAGGAGGAGAAGGAGGGGATGAAGAAGATGGAGGAGGGGAAGAAGAATAAGAAGATGGAGGAGGAGGAGAAGGAGGAGGAGAAAAAAAGAAGAAGGAGGAGGAGAAGACGAAGGAAGAGAAGAAGATGAAGGAGGAGGAGGAGAAGAAGAAGGAGGATCAGAAGAAGAAGATGAAGGAGGAGAAGATGAATGAGGAGGAGAAGAAGGAGGAGGAGGGGAAGAAGAAGGAGAAGAAGAAGATGAAGAAGGAGGAGGAGAAGAAAAAGAAGAAGATAAAGGAGGAGGAGGAGGAGGAGAAGAAGAGGAAGAAGGAGGAAAAGAAGATGTAGGAGGAGGAGGAGGAGAAGAAGGAAAAGAAGGAGGAGGGGAGGAGAAGAAGATGAAGGAGGAGGAGAAGAAACATAAGAAGGAGAAGAAGAAGACTGAAGAAAAAGAAGAAGATGTACACTAATTATAGTTGCTGATAAGGAAAGCCCCATACTTAAATTGTGCCCAGGGCCATTACGTTATAGTTATGTCACCGCATCCGGACAATAAAACGCATGGAAAGTTTAGGCGGCGACATAAAGTGTGTTACTGTTGGAAAATGGGGAAATGTACCAAAACCAGTAATCAATATCCCAAACTGAAATCTAGTAAACATGCCAGAGACAGGAATCACACATAATACATAAAAGATTCATGTTCATTTACGCCATTTTGTTAGCGTTAATAGTTTCTCTGGATCTTGACACAATGTTTTCACGAGTGTTTACTTTTCGATATTATAGCTATAATTGTCAATATGTAATTACTTCACCTCTCTCTCGTTCTCTCTTTACATCTCTGTGTGTATGCATATGTGTGTTCTGTTACCGAATGGAATATTAATATTTAATAATTATTAATGAAGGTAACATTAATAATGTACTAATTTTGAAAACACTTTTGAGAATTGTATTATTTCAGGGCAAAAAAGCAATAATGCTTTTTTCTTTTGAAGAAATAAACATTTCGTTTGTTCGTTCATATTTTGTTCGTTCCTCAAGTGGCTACTTGTACTACAACACTCTTTCATTCCCTAATCACCTGTGCCACCTCTATTTCTCATCTTGTTATTACAACAACATCACTATCACATCTCCTAATCATTTTTGCCACATACTACAACCAGTGGCGTATTCTCTATGTGTGCTGTGCGTGCTGCGCACACCTATGCCCGAAGGAAAATAAAAATGTAATTTATTATTCTATAAAATATTTCTCTTCTAATGTTCTGCTTTCGGACCGCACGCACCAGGATAACGGATTTTCCCGCATAGAATCTACGAGTATAATCTAGTTTCAGTTTCCCCAGACGCTTTTTATAGTGCAGTTTTTATTGGTTGGTAGCAATCGCCCGAAGTTTCTCGGGTAATTCCGTCACAATGCGTGCGGCTCTTTTCGGATTCACGTCTGAACACTGGTTTGATTGGATCGGGGTCATGGCCAGATACGTAAATACAATGCGAACATGCGTGCGGTGGTCCTGCAGCTCTCGAGTTGTAAAAATCGGTTGTGTCCGTCCAGTGTTTTTTGTGATTAATTTTTGTTAGTTGCCGGGAATGCAGATTATTACAGTGACAGTGAGTTTCAAGTTGTAAGTTAATTAGTATTTCGGAGATTATTGACATATACCCCTAATAACTATCGTTGCGTAATTGAATATAGTTGGTTTTTAAATTAAGAGGGGAAGAAGTTAAATAGTAGGCGTACATATTCATTTTAAGTAGCAGCACGCCTAGCTCGCATTACCAGGATACGCCACTGACTACAACTCATTCTGCTGACTCTTTGTTACGTCAAATGATGATTGCTTATTTTAATTTTTTTTTTAAATGTACTTTACGTAGTTCTCGCGTTCCTTCTTTTCTGTTTTTTTTTTTTTCGTTCATCCTTGACGAAACCTTGTGGCCGTATCATCAGCAATTTTCTCCAACCTTCATCCTAAAAAGTCGCATTACCGATTTCAGCTCACCCCGCCGCGTCTCTGACCAGATGCATCGTATTAAGTAGGCGTTACTTAACGCATACAGTATACAGAAGTTTATTTTATGGCTTCAGTGTTCATTCGCGAATGCAAAAGTGTACACATGTCAGTCACTGCACTACTGAGCTGCTGTGTTCAGTAATTTCGCGATCAAAACGTCAGAGCGTGGCATCAAATTAGTAATAATCATTACATATCCAGAGTTCTGTGTGTGTTTGAGGGTAGTTCACATGACCTCACGCAATTTTTGCCAATTTATAACCCCTCCCTCCCCCTTTGTGACATCTAGTCACAAAAACCTAGCTCCCCCCCCCCTTTTTTGTGACGTCACAAATCTCTTATTCTCTGGGTTTTTTTTTTTTTTAAATTGAAAAAAAAAAGTTTAATCGAATGTAAATAAGTTAACAAGTGCAGACAGAATAAAAATCTTTTCAGTAAAATAGTGTTTAATTTATCATGTTTTTACCAAAAAAGAAGCATAGGCCGGTCCCAAGCCCGGCTGAAAAAGGAGGAGCGCGGTCTGCATGGAGGCCGCAAGGAGGCAGCCCCTCCACCATGCAAAGGCACAACAGGCCAATCACCTGTTTGCTTTAAACTTTTGATTACGAGAACTACAAAAGAGAAAACCGGACTGATTCTAAAGGCGACAAACTGGAACGGACTTATGGAACTTGGAACACAAGAAGTATAAATGGGAAAGAAGAGGAGCTGGTGGTAGAGATGAGGAAAGCAAAACTAGAAATCCTGGCTATAACGGAAACTAAGAAAAAGGGACAAGGAGTCATGGATCTCGATGGCAACACGCTGCTCTACAGTGGTGTACCCACATCTGAAAGAGCTAAATGGGCGTGGGTTGCATTGTGGCCAAAAACCTAATTATACTGACACAATCGTTATGAATTTTAATCATAACAGTAACATAATATGTCTTTCCCTTTTCTCAGAATTCTATCTTTCTTCTTCCCAAGTTTCAAGCATCCATGCATCTCCATATTTCCAAGCATTCATGAATCTCCATATTTCCAACTAACCATCATGGTACAAATAAATAAAGTTTAATATGAAAAGCATGAGTGTATAATGACACATAGTTTCCAACAAAACACACATATACATTCATGGCATCTAGCCTCACTACAATCTTTATGTCAAAGCAATTCATTTATACAGCATGTAGCAACAGCTCTGATATCAATACATTCTGCATAGTTAAACAATGTGAGATTAAGACATAGTACTTGAGATTAAACTACATCAAAGCTATCATTAGCCAACGGATCTGACAACCAAAAGGTGTGTCTGGGATGTATTGGACAATGCCCGTCTCCCCATTAAGGGATCGTCTCCCCATTAAGGGATCGGAGTGGCTAAGAGGTATGGCTTCCACCTTGAATTCTTAAAGTACCTGGTTCGAGTTCAATAGAGGTGATATAATTTATGGAAATTTTGTTTCAGACTCAGTGGACCTAATGATGTCATACTCCCCACTGGTCTCTTGGGTAGTAAGATCAGTTGCCTAGCTTTCTCCGATAAGGCAAAAAAATAGGAGGTCCTATGCACGTTAAAAATCCCATGGCAGTTGGAAATCGTAAAGAGTAGGCCTTTCAGGCCGCTGCCCTGGCAAAATTAAAAAATTAGAAACCTACCCATCACTAAGATATTTATAGATTCCTATATACACACATTACCAACGGGCTGATCACCCGTTTGCCAGTCAGACTGCTTTGACGGTCGGTGACTAAGGACGGAAGAAGAAGAAGAAGAATATACACACATTGGGATTCTCGTCAGTGCTACAGAGTTAATGCACTGTGCTGAGATCCTCCCTGTGTGATTTATGGGAGAAGATCAGAACACTGATGGAGTTGTCCGTGTGCAATGAAGATAGTCTTTAAAACCAAACCAGACCAAACCCTTCTCCCACAGGGAGCAATTTCAGTTTCACATATTGCTGATAATATTATACGTACTCCCATAGCAGATACTGTGACTAGGCAGTAAAACATTATTACAGTCTTCATTATACTAGATCCATCTTTATGAGGTGGGGTGACCACTTCTCTTTCTCACTGCCTTTACCTTCCTTAACTCAAGAGCAAAGTCACGTACCCATTTACAACTTAGTAAATTGGAGCATGACACTACCAATTTTTGAACCCAGAACCTGGTAACTTTCCCGGAAGGACAACAGAAAAATGTATTTGTTAGTGAGTGGAAAATAGAAGAGATAGGAAATATTCAAAAACAAAAAGGACAGAAGAAAAAAAATCTGTATGAAAGAAAGAAAATTGAAGACTCAAGAAGAAACAGCCATAATGAAAGAAGGAAATATGAAACACTGGCAGTAATAGTTGTAGCAGCAGTAGCATTGATTCTGGCAATAGTGGTGGTGATGGTAGTTGCAGTTGCTGCATGGTAGCAGCAGCAGTAAAGTAGTAACAGAGGATGCCGAGACAACCACTATAATTGCAGTGTTCTGAATGTTAACACCACACAAGCAAGTTTAGCATTGTTTTAGTGCCTTCTCATTATTACGATGTCCATGACATCATTAATATCATTACTGCCCTCTAGCTCCCAAAGGACCACAGGCCTTCAACAAGTCATATCAAGTTCTCCTGTCCCCTGTGCTATCTGTGAGGTTTTCCCATGTCTTCTTCTGTCTTGGATGACAAGAGAAGAATTTATATTGTTTACTTTGGTTGACTTGTTCATATTTGCTGACTTTTTTTTGGGTAAGTTTTGTTTTTGTTTGTTTGTTTTTTATTTTAGGGTGGGGGGCTAAAGTTTCTACAGGGTCTGCTAACCAGCCCCATGCCCAACCCTCCCTCAACATCATCATTTTCATCTTTTTTTTCTTTCTATAGAGTATTCAGCCACCACTGCAGCTAGTTCTCTAACAGGAAGCCTGCATCACAACATTCATGTGTAGTGGTCTTTGTAGTTATTTGTTATACAGGATGAGGCTGCCAGTCCTGTGTGCAGCCTATCAGTCATCTCTTATATCACGCCAACCATAATCACCTTTTATGACATGTGTGGTAGATTGACATGCCCTTTTGGGCCCTGGTGACGCACAGGCGACCGACCACGCATGACACTGTAAGTTACGACAAATTACAGCTCTGAAGTTCTAATAAAGCACCAAGTGTCATATATTCCATTGTGACTGTTATTGTTTATCAGAATCGACCTCACTGCACTCTGGGCAAACCCATAGGTGCTCAGTCTCCCTCAGCAAATGTCGAGGGAGTATGAATGCTAATTGTACCTGTAGCACACTTGTGAGACTGATTTTAAGAACACCCATCATTACATGACTACTACAACACCTGGCATTATTGCCAGCAAATCCTTTCTTGTGGGAGAAAGAGAGATTTTATTTTATATAATGGCAGTGTTTCTCAAACAGTGATGGATGACCCTCAAGAGGTTCAAGCACAGGAATCATTAACTTTAATAAAACCACATGTGAATATGCAAATGTTCATAGTGTTTTTTTCAACACAAATTTAGCCAAAAACTTGTGACATGGAACCTCATTATAAGCATGTATGCGTATCAACACATGGTGGCCTCTTTTGTGTGGGTAATATACTTTTTATTTATTATTATTATTCTTATTTATTTTCTTAAATCTCTTACTTAACTCTCACTTTTTTCCTGTCCCTGACGAAGACCTTGTGGCCACAACAGAGGCAGTTTTTTTTTCTTTTGTCCTAGTAAGATTTGTTACGTTTTTCAATACTGTTTTTGTTTTAACAAAACCACCCATCATAAGCACGTATATAAAGACTATCGACATAAAATGGGACCTTTAGTGACAAAGTCTGCAGTTAGACGGGGCATGTAATGATAAAGGGCCTTAAGTGATATAGGCCTGTAGTCACAAAAGGCCTTCAATAACATGAAACAAATTTTTTAAAAGCAGCAGCTTACATAAGCAGTGATCGTCACTATAAAACATTATTTGTTCAAAATACCTAGATTGTGTACAAAGTGCTTGCATCCTTGAGTTACAAAAAAAAAATGATGAGATTTGTACATAAAATCAAAAATTGCACTTGTAAAAAATGATATGAATATATATTCATTAATAATAGCTCAAAACATCTTTCTAAATATAACACAAGGGTTTTCCTAGTGATAATTATAGCGATAAAATAGTACAGACAGTGACATGATTGGTTTAGATAAAAACAAAGGATTATGATAAGGATATTTCCGTATCATAATCCTTTGTTTTTTATGTTGATTTTCTGAGTATAGATCAACTTCTCAAATGCAGATACAATGAAGACATGTTACCATCATCATCTCCTTGTTCCACTTCTTATGGAGCAATAGAGCTACCACTGCACAACTCTCTTGAAGAATCCTACAGCAAGGGAACAAACTCTTGCAGCATTTTACTTTACATGATGAGGTTGTCAGCCCCTTGCACAACCTATAAGTCACCTTTTATGACATGCCTGAGGGACCAGCAGTCCAATACTTTATCTCCTCAAACATTCCTAAGACTTGACTTGATGATCCACTGTCACTGAGCATTAGCTCTTGGTGACTTACCCCTGAGACTTGACTTTGATCCACTGTCACTGAGCATTAGCTCTTGGTGACCTACCCCTGAGACTTGACTTTGATCCACTGTCACTGAGCATTAGCTCTTGGTAACCTACCCCTGAGACTTGACTTTGATCCACTGTCACTGAGCATTAGCTCTTGGTGACCTACCCCTGAGAACTATACAAGATGAAGACATGTCAGTGACATCATAATTCATTCAAACAACCTTTGTATTATGACATTTGGTGGTAAAAAAATGTAACACTAACTTAGTCATTCCTCTTCTACCCTGGAATATAGAGGTTTGCCAGAGAGAATGCCATACTATCCTATCGGCTGTCTTTCTCCTGGCCTGGTTCCAATCTAGTCCTCGGCCCTTCAAGGATTGTTTAATGTCGTCCTCCCAGTGAACTCTGGGTTGTCCTTAGGGTCTGGATCTCTGGCTCCTAGTTTCCCATATTTGTTGTGGTAGCCAATCTTCTTCCATTCTGTATACATGGCCAAACCATCATAATTGAGACTGTTCCACTTGGATCTGCAGGAGCTGGGTTTTGAGGCCCTGAAGTATAATCCGATTGTGGACTATGTCTAAAAAATTGTGTGCCATCTAATAACTGTTCCCAAATGTTACACATTGAAAGGCAGTTTATTTAACTAATTTGCTGTTAAGAGGTCAAGATAATCCCTAGCATTAACTAGTATAGGGTTGTGAAGTGTTAGAAATTTCATCATACTAGGTCCAGCTTTTATGAGGTAGTGTGACTAGTTCCCTTCCTAGCTGTCTTTGCTTTTCCCTACTCAAAAGCCAGTACCCATTTACAGCTGGGTAAACTGAAGCATAACACTACCAGGTTTTGAACCTGAAGCCCAGTAACTGTGTTGCGAGAGGCATGCGCTCTAACTGCATAACCATTCTATACATAAAGATTGCAAATACAAAGTGTGCCTATATTCAGAAACTTCATTTGAACAAAATTTAAATACAAATTTACAGTTTTCTCTGATCTTGCTGGAACAGAATTAAGATTGATAGTTTTCCTTTTGATGTTGCTATGAAAGAGGTGTGCAGTTCTTGGTCTTTCTAGAGAAAAGATATATGGTTCATTCTATTGAGAAAAGAAAATCAAAGATGTTGAGCTGCACATAAAATAATGGACTTTGTGTTCTATCTTCTGACAGACAGCTACCTTGTTCATATTCTGGTATTATGCTCATGAGACAAAAATATCTGATGCTGCAGTTTCAAACACATATAAAAGATCTTAACTATACAACTTATGCTGCACTTAAAGAATTAATAAAAAATAAAATGATACAAAGGCTTATTTTTTTAAAAAGCATCATTTGTAAACAAAATAAATGTGTCAGTCAATCTTTGTCATCTATAATATAAAATAGCACCAAAATATTACTCTGCTGCTCTGAATTATAAAAGAAAATGTGATGCATAATTGTCAAAATGAGGATTTTTAGCAAAAGCACAAAAAAAATAGACAATATACTGGGTTTTGATTTTGAGATGTTGGTACGTAAACACTGTCCACCAATCAAAGATATCAATCAAATGGATAGGCCAATAGTGTTAATAATGATCTTAAATATATTTAAAAGTGGTGGCTTGTTTGAAACATTACTGAAATGCTAAACCGTTAAACCTGTCTCAAAACCAGATTGTAGACATGTTTTCTTCATAACACATACCTTTTATCAAATGTTTAGGTTCAAATCAATTTATGACAAATGTTTAGGTTCAAATCAATTTATGACAAATGTTTAGGTTCAAATAAATTTATGACAAATGTTTAGATTCAAATAAATTTATGACAAATGTCACAGTTTTAGATTAACCATTCAAAATATGCGTAAACGGCCCGATGACATGTCTGGGCCGGATTATCCATTAGGCTACGTAGGCTAAAGCCTGGGGGCCCGGAGCTCTTGGGGGTCTATGCATAAGTTAAAACAATTATGCTAATGGGGTGTGAACAAAATATTAAAACTATTGCTTATTAGTTGAAGGTGGGCCCAAACACCAAAAAGCCTAGAAGTCCTTCTTGGCTTAATCCAGCCCTGGCATTGATAATAATTTAATAATTAAGACAGTTTGTGAGATACAAAACATGAACCAGAGTTAGGGCACAGTACGAAGGATGGCCACCAACCAATCAAAATGGGGACAGTTTGTTGCTGCCCTACAAGATACCACTAGGGGTGAAGGTCACTGACTGCTTTGTCAGCCAGAAGCGAAGGATCCAAGAAGAAGAAGACTAGAATATAGGTCAATCACCTGTTTGACCTTAAAGTTCAAAACAGTAAAAGTACTTTGGATACCTGCCAGCTGCAAGATTTATGGAAATAAGAAGGTAGATAGGCTTGCAAAAGAAGATGGAAGAACAATCCCAAATGAAGACAGGGCAACAAATGAAGAGATCAAATCAACAGACTCCGATACTGCAGAACCATACTATTATACATTACCAAGAAGAGATCAAGTGATAATTTTCAGACAAAGAACCGGCCATTGTAGACTTAAATATCATCTGTTCAACAAGTTGAAAATTGGACAGACAGATGTGTGTCCATGTGGGGAGGACAAACAGACTTGTGTCCATGTGGGGAGGACAAACAGACTTGTGTCCATGTGGGGAGGACAAATAAACAGTAGAACATGTCCTCCAAGACTGCCAGCTCTATGAAAGGAGCAGGGTGACAGTGTGGCTTTCTCCAACCTTGTTGAGAGAGAAACTGTATGGTAATGAAAGAAGCCTGAGACGGACTCACAGCTTAATACATTATATAGATGTGGTTATTTGAGAGCAAATGATGAAGATGAGGAAGAAAATTAGAATGTCAAATCCGGATATATGAATCTGATATACGAGGGGAAGTCAGTAAGTAAGTTACAAATGGTTATGAAAAAAAAAAAAATAAGATACGAACTTGAACACCATGTATTAGTGCACTTACATTTCCCCTTTATTTCTCAACATAATCTCCACCAACATTGATACACTTATCCCATCGCTGAATTAGTGCTTCAAAACCTGCAGCATAGAAGTGCGTGCTCTGCTGTCTCAGCCACATTCGCAGTACTCCTCTAGTCAGTAGGCCTGGGCGTTTTCTTCGAATTGCATCCCGAAGCATCAACAGAACTTCACAGTACGATGCAGCATTCACATTATCACCTTTTTTTCTGGAAATGGGCCAAAAGCATTCCGTGAGAATCCCAAAACACTGTAAGCATAACCTTCCCTGCTGATGGCGAAACCTTGAATTTCTTGGCTGAAGGTGAACAAGGATGTTTCCATGGCATTGAATAACGCTATGATTCAGGTTGGTAGTGATGCACCCATGAAACACTTCACACCTTAAACAGGAAACATTTGCTTATGAATATCCTTTGCAGGAAGTCCTTTTGCTAAAAAAAACCGCACAACAGTGATCTTTTCTTCGTTTGTACAATCCACGAGCACGGTCGCCATTTTTATCTGCTCTGCGCATGTGACACCTAGCAGTCTACTACCTAAGCTAATCATAAAGCTGGATGATACTGTTGCCTAATGACACCTTTAGAAACTACCAACTACCATTTTCAGCTTTCCCATATCAGTTTGTAACCTACTTACTGACTTCCCCTCGTACAAGTCCTGACATATGAAATTAACGGTTAAGTCCTGACATATAATTTGATTGTCAATATCCTGACATGAATTTGATGGTTAATTCGTGAAATATGAATCTGATGGTCCTACAGTAGGAATAATACTGTGATGAATCTTTACAGCTTACCAAAATACAGTTACGCATAGTTGTCAAAGAAGTTACTACAAAAACAAAATGGAGCATCTTTCCATACAACACAGTTTGAGGATCACTGACATATGAATTTGACTGTCTGGTCTTGACATGAATTTGATGGTTAATTCCTGACACATGAAAAATGCTGTGATGCATCTGTACAGCTTTTAAAAATACAGCTAAGCTTACTTATCATAGACATTACTATAAAAGCAAATGAGGCATTTTTTCATACATCAGTTCAGTACATCACTCTGAACTTCAGATGTACTACTTAACAATACACTTATAATAATACTAATTATTCACATGTTATTATTTACAGCACACTAGTCTGAACTTCAGCGCAGCCTAAAATTATATTACAGTTATACAGCCACTTTTTTTTCAAACACCATTTTCAAATATATTCACCTTTCATGAATGTGAGCAGTGTTTTAGCAATCATCTAAAAATACTGACACAGTAAACCATATCAGTTATTTCTATGCTACATCTATGACAGTTCATGTATTTTTTCATCAGATGCAGATAAATCACCACATGGATGATTCTCTATGTTTTCCTGAAATATACGACCGGACACGAGGCAAGATGGGTAGTAGGCCTGCATGAACTAACCCAGTTTGGCATCAGGCTAGTGAGGCTGCATATCTGCTTGACCAATCCATGCTCAACATAAGACTAACTGGCTCTCTAAAACCTGAACTAATCCAAGCTCAATGTGAGACTAGCCAGCCTGAAATAACCTCATTTAATCCAAGCTAATGTTTGACTATCTAGTCGCCTATAACTAAAATTAATCCAAGCTAAGTTTAGATTAGCTGGCTACTATAACCAGAATTAATCCAAGTTAAAGTTAGACTATCTGATCTCCTATAACTTGTCTTAATCCAAGCTAAGGTTAAATTTGCTGGCTACTATAACCTGAATTAATTTAAGCTATTGTTTGACTATCTAGTCTCCTATAAAATTAATTCAAGCTAAGGTTAAATTAGCTGGCTACTATAACCTGAATTAATTCAAGCTAACATTAGACTATCTGGTCTCCTATAACTTGTCTTAATCCAAACTAAGATTAAATTAGCTGGCTATTATAACCTGAATTAACCAAAGCTAACATTTGACTATCTAGTCTCCAATAACCTGATTTAATCCAAGTTTAGATTAGCAGTCTTATATAACCTGAATTCACCCAAGCTAACTTTAGACTATCTAGTCTCCTATAACCTGACTTAATCCAAGCTTATGTTAGATTAGCTAGTTACTTTAACCTAAACTGTACCATGTAGCTCACAAGAGTCTCTGAAGAGACAAAGAAAGAACAGAAACACTGCACTCTCAGACATGTCACAAAATGTGACAACTAAAGAGGTTGTGCATGGTGCTAGCAATCTCAGCATGTAAAACAACTGCCACAGAAATCACCTTATGTATGATATATGTCCGTGCTGGTGTGATACATGTCCGTGCTGATGGGAAGGAGTCTAAATTTACTTTATGAGAGATTTCTTCAGGATTTATCTCTGCTTACTAGAAGATAAGCCAATTATCTGTTTGACCTTAAACTCAATTACAAGAAACGACAGAGAAAAAATCTGGACTGATCTTAATAGTGATGAACTGGCATGGATTACATACTATGACTTATGGATCATGGAATATAAGATTAGCTGATACCAAAGCATAGAGCTCTCTCTGGCTTGTCTCTATGCCCCAAAGTAGAAGAGGAATGACTAAGTTAGTAAGTAAATAAGTTACTAGAATATTCCTAGTGTGTAAGAGCTGTGCACTTCTTTATGTCATGGAAAAAAGATAGTAGGGTGATTTATGATATTAATTTGTCCACATTTTGATATGTCACAGAGACATTCAACCAGTGCTGTTTGCATAACCAAGTCATGGCACAGATATTTTATTTCAGTTAATACGACAATCTGATCCTGCTGCAGCCTACATATGTCAAATAATGCATATGATAAATATTTATGTTGATATCAATATACAGAAGAATTGAATGATTATATCAGACTTAAGAGAATAGTACTGTACAGACAGGGCTTATTTCAGTCATCCATTCAGCAACCTCATCTTATCACCTACATAATAACATTCCAAAATGTCTTTGGTTACTCTGAGAAAAGGCATTTATTTGATTCTTTATATGTACGTGTCACAAGTGAACAAAAATTCATCCTTACGTGCAGTGACATGGCAATATTAAACTGGGTATACAATTACTATAAAAATTACCCATCTGACATTAAATTACCATCAAACATCATTAAAAAAGGATATTTTTCAATTTATGAAATGCTACTATTGCTTGATGTACACTTTTCTTAATCTCAGTTATGCACTGTCCATCTTATATCATTGCCAATTTGCAGTTATAATTCAGGTTGAAAATTTGAATGTAGGGCCGTTTAGCAACAACCTCTATTGAGTACAATTCGTTTTTAAAAACAAATTAATGCTGTTTACTTTTCTGTAATTACTGCTACACTAACATCTTGCATTCAGGTTAGGGTCCATTGCTTGGATATAACAAATATCACCGTTTCTTTTCTGTAGTTTCTTATACTTCTACATCTAACATCTTCCGTACGTATTTTTTATTTTCTGTGGTTAGTACTTTGTCATCAGCATACTACAAGTTGTTAATAGTTTAAACTCCAACCAACATTCCTAGTTCATCTTTGATTAACCTCACGATTTTTCTTTTTCACTGTTTAGAGAGAACATGTAAGGTGAAAAGATACATCTTTACCTCATATCTTGTTTTATTGCTTGGAAACTGCCGAGTTTCCAAGCAATAAAATGAGGCAGGAGGTAAAGATGTATCTTTTCACCTTACATGTTTCCACTCTGACTACTTGCTTTCAATACATATTTTATTATTATTCTTAGATCTTCCTCATCCATATTTATGTTGTATAGCCTTCTGGTGTTCTCTTGATGTTTTAATTTTGCCAAATGCCTTGCTATAGTCTATAAATCACAAATACAGATCTTTTTGAACTTCCAATGTGATCTCCAATAGCATTCATAATATGTATACCGCATTGTGCAGCAAACTTTAAATAGAGATCATTTTCATGGTTTTAAAACTAGGTGTCAGTACTGTCAGAAATGAAGCCCTCTGAGAATCAAACATGAGCAAATGCAGCAGCATGTAAAAAAAAACTGTGAGAGGGCATGAACTAAACTCCATCAAAAATAATTAAACAGTGAATTGGTTGCAAGAAAAGAAATGAGAAGGCCATGTAGGACATAGAAAAAGGATATTTAAAAAAAAAAAAAAACAATCAAGGATGAAGGAATCAGTATTTAAAAAGTGGAAAGTAAACTTAGAATCAAGATGACAGGAATTATTATTTTTAAAAAGCCATAGGCTTATGAACCAAAGGGCATTAGGCAACTGGTTTATTTGATGATTTACACTCACATTAGAACCAACATACAGAATAAGTTTTCACACAGATTGTTTTAATATATGTACACAAATTCATTACAAGTATACTATAGTTATAAACTATTCACAAGACACAGATCTTTCTTTTCACTTCTCCAATCCTTCAAGCACATTCCCATAAAATGAAACGGACAAAAAAAAAAACATGTCAGTGCTCTCAATGCTGGTACAAACCATCAAGACAAAATGGATTTAAGAATGAATGGGAAAACTAATTTGGAGAATAATTAAACAGAAAGATGCATGATCATCAGATAATATCCAAAAAGGCAAGTAATTCAGTTCTTTAGATATCTTAGCACTTATTACATAAAGTAAACAGAACTGGTAATCTAAGGGATATAACTGATGAATTGTCATAGGAGATATTTATGGGAAATAATATTAGTGAAGCAGGTTTTTGTGGAAGTAAAATAAATATTAAGACATTTGTTCAAGTTAATCAAGCTTCTTAAGTGTCAGCTCTGTCTTCATTCTATTCCAAGAATACAGCCGAGCCACTAGCAATATCTCATTTTGACATAAAAGGGTCTAAGAGCATGTGATCCACACCACAATATTTAAAAAACGAAAACTATATTTTACAAATGTACAGACAAACCTAACATAACCTACTGCTACAAAAAGTAGCTAATTTTACAGACAGTAACCTGTAAAACCTGATAAAAACAGCTTCTCATCCTCAACAGCAGTAAAAAATATACAGTAAAGGAAATACACAATGAAATAGTGGCATGTATAGTCTAAGTGATATCTTATTACACCAAATTCATTGTAAAGTATGTAGTCAGCTCATCTACATCAGTTGAATCTAATCCATTTAGTGGTACTGAAAGAAGCTCAGAGAAAACTTTCATCGTCTGTAGAACATTCTGGGACATTTTCATGCACAATTTAATACTGTGTCAGCAAAGAAACTAAAAATGTGAAGTAGTGATCTGCTCCCTGACTGACTTTTGGCACAAAAGACTGGTGAACAGTCTGCTATCTCCTCGAGGCAGACTTTCACACGTTATTTGTAAGAAGTAACCGTGGCTGCAGAGCATTTTTTCATGTGTTATGTTTATGCTGGTTGTTGCTGGTAAATAGATCAATGGCTCAAAAAATAAAAAACAAGGTAGTTTATGACTTCACTAAGTTGTGCCCCTTGAACAATGAGGGAGATCATTAAGTCTAGATTTTTATAGACACAGGTAATGGTCCATCAAAGTCTGATCTTGAGCATTTGTATTATAACAAGCATACCATTTTGTATTTTACCTTTAACTTAGACTCTAAACAATCATGTTCAAAAAAAGGTAAAATAGTTCATACTAAAAAACAAAACAAACAAAACAGTATTCAAAACAGTTACAGTACATTTAGTAAATATTAAACACACCAAAAAACTTGTCACAAAATAATTGTTTACTGCACCTGGAGAAATGTTCCTTCCTTCAAAGATAAAATGCTCATGTACGTGACAAAGTTGTAGCTAGGCTATGTCTCAATAAATCCTTCACAAAAGATTTATTGTGTGCCTCAATCTCTACCATCTTATATTACTATGCAAGGTCTTTGAAAGCATAAATTACTTTTCACTTTCCTTTTCACCCATACAACCTCTCTATTCTCCTTCATCCCCTTGCAACTTCACTACTCTCCTGCTCCTTCATTCTTTCTTCTCATCCTCCTCCACCTACAATTTTTTTAAAGCGTAATTTTTTTTCCTTTTACTTTCTCTCACCCTCACCTTCTCAGTCACTTTCTCTCACCCCCACCTTCTCAGTCACTTTCTCTCACCCTCACCTTCTCAGTCACTTTCTCTCTCCCTCACCTTCTCACTCACTTTCTCTCTCCCTCACCTTCTCACTCACTTTCTCTCTCCCTCACCTTCTCACTCAGTTTCACTTTGTCTCCCTCACATTCTCACATACCCACTCATTCAATTTCTCACTCAATTCCATTTTTATATAATGCAAAGTAAGTGTATAAAATAAAACACCAGATTTTGTGGACATTTGGATTTAAAAACCCTTAATCAAATAAAATTCTAATACTGGCTGATGGGACAATACACAAAATGCAAGGTCATTCTTTCCTGTAGTAGACACAAGTTCCAAATAATCACATTCCACTAGTTTCAGCTGTAATCAGTGATTCATATGTCACATTACTCACATCATAATATAATGAAATATGTCTACATCCAAAAAGGTTCCTCAAAAACATATTCAGAGCCTTAGCCAGACAGATGCTTGTATTCATCTGCGCCACCTACATCCACTGGAGATGTCAACAGCTGTGATTCTTCCCCTCCATCTTGATCTCCTGTGGCAACATAAGGCCTTAGCTGATCCATAAGATGCACAAAAGTAGGACGACCATCTGGGGAGGCTGCCCAACAGGTTAGCATAATTTGGTATCTGAAATACAAAGGTTCATGTCACCCAATAATGATGTGTATTAGATGTTGAATAATTCTTTCTTCCTTTCCTTCTGCTTTATTTTTGCCAGTTTCCTAGAAACCTGCGCCAAAGAACTTTGTGTGCTTTACTGTAGTGGTTTCTGTAGAAATTTATTTTACATGATGACATAGCTGGCTCTCATGCACAACTTAACATTAGTCACTCATATCAATATTCCAGAAAAGCAAATTTGATGAAAGCTGACCTGACCTATTTTCTTATACAGAATTAGACACAAAAAATGTATGTTCCACTTTCTACATTAATTACACTCTCGCTGCTCTACTTTCTTTATTACTTGCACAGTCACTGCTCAACTTTCTCTACAACTTACCTACTTTCTGCCTCACTTTCCCTAACACTTACACACTTTCTGACCCACTTTCCCTACCACATTACACACCCTCTGCTCTACTTTCCTTACCACTTACACACCCTCTGCTCTACTTTCCCTACCAATTACACACTCTTTGCTCTACTTTCTGTACCACTTACACACTCTCTGCCCCACTTTCCCTACCACTTACACTTTCTGACCCACTTCCCCTACCACTTACACACTTTCTGCCACACTTTCCATACCACTTACACACACTTTCTGCCCCAATTTCCCTACCACTTACACACTTTCTTCCGCTCTTTCCTTACCACATATACACCCTTTACTCTACTTTCCATAACACTTACACACCCTCTGCTCCACTTTCCCTACCGCTTACACACTCTCTGCCCCACTTTTCCTAACACTTACACACCCTCTGCTCTACTTTCCCTAACACTTACACACCCTCTGCTCTACTTTCCCTAACACTTACACACTCTCTGCCCTACTTTCCCTAACACTTACACTCTCCATCCCATTTTTCCCTAACACTTACACACCATTTGCCACACTTTCCCTAACACTTACATACTTTCTACCCCACTTTCCCTACCTCTTACACACTTTCTGCCCCACTTTCCCTACCACTTACACACTCTCTGCTTCACTTTCCCTAACACCTGCACACCCTCTGCTCTAATTTCCCTAACACTTACACAATTCTCTGCTCTACTTTCCCTAACTCTTACACTCTCCATCCCATTTTTCCCTAACACTTACACACCATTTGCCACACTTTCCCTAACACTTACACACTCTCTACCCCACTTTCCCTAACACTTACACACTCTCTGCCCCACTTTCCCTAACACTTACACACTCTCTTTCCCACTTTCCCTAAATATTACACACCCTCTGCTCTACTTTCCCTAACACTTGCACACCCTCTGCTCTACTTTCCCTAACACATACACACTTTTTGCTCTACTTTCCCTAACACTTACACAATTCTCTGCTCTACTTTCCCTAACTCTTACACATTCTCTGCTCTACTTTCCCTAACACATACCCTCTGCTCTACTATCTCTAACATGTACACACTTTCTGACCCACTTGCCCTAACACTTATACACTCTCTGCCCCCCTTTTCCATAACACTTACTACTTTCCCTAACACTTAGACACTCTCTGCCCCACTTTCCCTAACACTTACACACTCTCTTTCCCACTTTCCCTAAATATTACACACTTTCTGCCCCAATTTCCCTAACATTTACACACCCTCTGCTCTACTTTCCCTAACACTTGCACACCCTCTGCTCTACTTTCCCTAACACATACACACTTTTTGCTCTACTTTCCCTAACACATACACACTTTTTGCTCTACTTTCCCTAACACTTTCACACCCTTTGCTCTACTTTCCATAACACTTACACACTCTCTACTCCACTTTCCCTAACACTTACACACTTTCTGACCTACTTTCCCTACCACTTACACACTTTCTGACCCACTTTTGCTACCACTTACACACTTTCTGACCCTCTTTCCCTACCAATTGCACACTTTATGCCCCACTTTCCATACCACTTACACACTTTCTACGGCACTTTCTCTACCACTTCTCCACTCTCTGCTCTACTTTCCCTTCCAATTACACACCCTCTACTCTACTTTCCCTAACAATTACACAACCTCTACTCTGCTTTCCTGCCATCACCGGTGTCAATACCTTGTCGAGGTGTGACGGCTTGAGTACCCTGATTACCCCCAGAGCTATGCCAGCGGGAGTTTTACTCCTGAAAGGTTCTACCAAGCTGGACAGGTTTGCACGGGCAGGGGTCAGACTAAAGCAGACACCCTGGTCCTCCAGGTTGGGGGTTTTAGCATAGGGCTGACACCCCTGTCTATGTAAAAAACAATGAAGTTTCGTAAACAACAACAAATGAACAAAATTTGCTGTGGGATGGACATCCGGAGTCTGAGGCTCGTATGACTGTCAGTGGTGAAAGCCGAAAGGAAGCCACTGACATGAAAATGGACGTCCTGACCACAAAACATGATACAAGAATAGGATTTTGGAATGTCAGGACAATGAACGAGACGGGTAAACTAAAACAGGTCATGGCAGAAATGAGAAACTATAGGTTACACATTCTAGGGATAAGCGAGAGCAGATGGACAGGGGCAGGAAAAGTTAAAACAGCAACAGGAGAAACAGTACTTTACTCTGGAAGAGAGGATGGACAGCACAATGAAGGCATAGCCATTATTCTACAGAAAGGAATAGAAAGGACATTACTGGAATGGAAACCCATCAACAACAGACTGATAAGATTAAGATTGAGAGGGAGATTCACCAATACTACAATAATACAATGCTACGCACCAACGAATGATAGTGATGAAGAGGTCAAGGATGAATTCTATCAACAACTGCAGAAAGAAATGGAAGACACACCAAGATATGATCTTATTATAGTAATGGGAGACCTAAATCCGAAAGTTGGTACACACAATACATATAATGAAAGAGTAATGGGGAAATGCAGCAGTAGAACAGCAAACGAAAATGGGGATAAATTAATAAGTTTCTGTAGCATTAACAACCTGGTCATTGGAGGAACACTTTTTCCCAATAAAGAAATTCACAAATTAACATGGGAATCACCAAATGGTCGGGACAGAAACCAGATAGACCACATCATGATTAACGGTAGATGGAGACATGCATTACAAGATGTGAAGGTAAGAAGAGGTGCAGATGTGGGAAGTGATCACCATTTAGTAGTAGCAAAACTGAAAGTGAAACTAAGAAGGGCTGGACCAACTGTAACTACACAGAAAAGGTTTGACATCAGCAAATTAAAGGACTCCCTTACCAGAAAAGCTTTTGCGGCTGACATAAAGAAACGATATCAATTTGCCAAAAGTCAGGAAAAGACATTGACTGATGATATAGACCAGAAATTCAACACCATTTCAACAATATATAAGGAAAGCAGCAAATCATGCTTGTGATTCCAGGAAAGGAAGAAGCAAGACTGGATAACACCAGAAACATTAAACACCATAACAATGAGAAAGGAAATGAAAAGAAAGAAAACAGAAGCGAAGTCCCCCAGGTTAAAGCAACTATATAGCGAACAGTACAGTCAGCTGGACAAGGAAGTTAAACGCCAATCCCGAGCCAACAAAAGGAATTTCCTAGATGATCTTGCAAGACAGGCAGAAGAGGCAGCACTGAGAAATGAACAAAGCACAGTATACAAAATAACTAAATTCATCAGCGGAAAACGAGGTGCAAACAATATTACATTAGTAAGAGATAAGTAAGGAAATCTCATCACGACAGCAGAGGGACAGGAAACAAGATGGGCAGAGCATTTCAGAGAAACTCTGAACAAGGAACCACCAGAGACACAGTTGAATGTTCCTGAGGCTGAAAACGATCTAGATGTTAATACAGACATTCCACGAAAAGAAGAAATCATCACAGCAATCAAAGGGTTAAAGAATGGAAAAGTTCCTGGCCATGATAACTTAAATGCAGAGCTATTTAAGACAGACCCTGAGCTAGCAGCAGAACTATTAGAACCACTATTTGCACAAGTCTGGAAAACAGGGACAACACCAACAGAGTGGAACAAAGGAATAATTGTCAAATTGCCCAAGAAGGGAGATCGTGCAGACTGCAATAATTGGAGAGGAATCACTCTTCTCTCAGTTCCCAGCAAAATACTAGGCAGGATAATTATACAGAGAATTTAAATAGCAGTAGACCACAAACTGAGGAAAGAACAAGCAGGATTTAGGAAGAACAGAAGATGTGTAGATCATATATTTACTCTCAGGAACATTATAGAGCAGTGCTCAGAATGGCAAAGACAGCTGTACATTAATTTCGTTGATTTTGAAAAGGCTTTTGACAGTATACATAGGGACAGTTTATGGAAAATACTGAGGGCTTATGGAATTCCAAGCTGCATAGTGTCAATCATAAAAAACCTCTATGCCAACTTTACGTGTAGTGTTGGGCAGAGCAATCTAACCTTTGAGGTGAAGACAGGAGTATGACAGGGATGCCCCTTATCAACCACTCTATTTTTAACAGTCATAGACTGGGTGATGCGCCAAACAACAGAGGGCAGTCCAAGAGGAATAAGATGGACTACATTTTCTACATTGGAAGATCTGGAATATGCAGATGACATTGCACTGCTAACACATTCACATCAACACACCCAGGAAAAAACGGATAGACTTAATAAGTATAGCCAGCAGGTGGGCTTGAACATCAATTTAAAGAAGTCAGAGGTCAGTAAGAAAGTACTATCAGTAAGGAATCAGCAACTGGTACAGACAGACACCTTCAAATACCTAGGACGCATAGTAACACCAGACGGCGGGGCAAGCAAAGACATCAACAACAGAATGAACAAAGCAAGAACAGCCTTTTTTAGCCTAAACAACATCTGGAAGTCCTCTCAATACAGCACAAGCACAAAATTAAGATTATATCAGAGCTGTGTGCTTTCTGTGCTTCTCTATGGTGTGGAAAGCTGGAGAGTTACAGAGAAGGAAATGTCGAAATTGTCCTCTTTTCACACAACATGCCCAAGAAAAATTCACCGAATCTTTTGGCCGAATACCATCACCAACCAAAATCTGCTTACTCAGAGCAAGCAAGAGGACATGCACACCATCATAGCTGGCAGACGCTGGAGCTGGGTTGGCCATGTCCTCAGAAGAGATCCCGATGCCATCACAAGAACAGCTATGCTTTGGATCCGTGAAGAAAAAATGAAAGAGAGGCCGACCAAAAACAACTTGGCGGAGGACTGTGGAGGCTGAGATGCAAAGAATGAACCAGAGTTGGGGCACTGTACGAAAGATGTTTCCCTAACACATACACACTTTTTGCTCTACTTTCCCTAACACTTTCATACCCTTTGCTCTACTTTCCATAACACTTACACACTCTCTACTCCACTTTCCCTACCACTTACACACTTTCTGCCCCACTTTTCTACCACTTACAAACTTTCTACCGCACTTTCCCTATCAGTTATATACCCTCTGCTCTACTTTCCCTTCCAATTACACACCCTCTACTCTACTTTCCCTAACATTTACACAATCTCTGCCCCACTGTGCCTACCATATACATTTCCTCTGCTCTACTGTCCATACCACTTACACACTCTCTGCTTAACTTTCCCTAACACTTATACACCCTCTGCTCTACTTTCCCTAACACTTACACACCCTCTGCTCAGCTTTCCCTAACACTTACACACCCTTTGCTCTACTTTCCCAAACACTTACACACTCTCTGTACCACTTTCTCTAACACTTACACACCCTCTGCCCCACTTTTCCTAACACTTACACACTCTCTGCCCTACTTTCCCTAACACTTACACTCTCCATCCCATTTTTCCCTAACACTTACACACCATTTGCCACACTTTCCCTAACACTTACACACTCTCTACCCCACTTTCCCTACCTCTTACACACTTTCTGCTTCACTTTCCCTAACACCTGCACACCCTCTGCTCTAATTTCCCTAACACTTACACAATTCTCTGCTCTACTTTCCCTAACTCTTACACACTCTCTGCTCTACTTTCCCTAACACATACCCTCTGCTCTACTATCTCTAACATGTACACACTTTCTGACCCACTTGCCCTAACACTTATACACTCTCTGCCCCCCTTTTCCCTAACACTTACTACTTTCTCTAACACTTACACACTCTCTGCCCCACTTTCCCTAACACTTACACATCTTCTGTTCACCTCTCCCTAACATTTACACATTCTCTGCCCCCCTTTCCCTAACACTTACACACCCTATGCTCTACTTTCCCTAACACTTACACACCCTCTGCTCCACTTTCACACCCTTTGCTCCACTTTCCCTACAACTTACACACCTCTGCTCTACTTTATCTACCACTTTCACACCTTCTGCTCCACTTTCTCTGCTAGTTACACTCTTTGCTCCAATTTCTCTACTACTTACACACTCTCTGGACATTGCTTAGGTTTTGGCAGTCTCTTTCCTTCTTTGACTAGGGAGATCACACCATCAGCTTTAGTATTAGGGTAGGGTTCAACTCCTCGTGTTAGTACCTCCCACATCACAACAGCAAAGGACCACTGAGGACACAAAACACTGGTCAACAAACAGCTGCCCAACACTTCAATATATTTAAATAAATTCTGCTCGTAGTAAAACAAGACAAAATTAATGAAAAAATGTTCATATTCAAATGAAACAATTTCAAAATGTGCTTTCCTGGAGCATCATCATGATGTGCCACATCCATGTCGAAGTTCGGCTTCAGTAAATCTCCAACATCTTTTGCTTCTTGTCTTGATGATGAACTCTGATAGGCTCTGTCCTGTACATTTCTTGAGGTTATCTTCCCTCCCACTCATAGCGCTGACTTCCCCTTGCACGTTTACCTTCAACTCTACCTTCTATTAAGGTCTTCTATCAGGTGTTGTCTTTTTTTTATATGGCCAAAATATTTTAGCTGTCTAATTTTGATCTCCTTCCATAATTCTCTTTTCATTCCTGGGTGTTCTAGGAGGAAATTCCGGGGAATCAAGTCCCATTCACGTGTAAGAGCAGCTTCGAGCTGTTGCAGATTAGCTGGAGAACCTTGCCTGTAGACTCTGCGTCCAAGCTCGTCCCACAGATGTTCTATAGGGGACATGTCTGGTGATAGGGCAGGCCAATCAATCGTCACAATGTTCTGCTGCTGTAGATATTGCTGCGTAACGTATGCGGTGTGCGCACATGCGTTATCCTGCTGGAGAAGCTGCAAGTCTGGATAATTTGTGAAAGCAGGAGCAACCAATGAATCCAGAACCTCATCTCAATATGTCACAGCATTAACATTTCCATGGAAGACGTGAAGAGGCAAGCGATGGTGAAAACTGAATCCTCCCCAAATGTGAATACTGCCACCTCCAAATCGGTTGTGCTGACGAACACAGCAATCTGCAAAGTGCTCTCCACACCGTCGCCAAATCCACATACGTCCATCAGCAAAGGATATGTTGAATCTGCTCTCGTATGTGAATAGGACAGCATTTCACTGCAGTCTAGTCCATCTGACATGTTGCTCTGCCCATTGCAGGCGCTGCTGATGATGTCTGTGAGTCAAGTTTGGCCCAACATAAGGTCATCTTGCAGTAAGGCCTGTATCTCTGAGTCGTTGTATGACTGTCATTCGAGAGACTTGCCCACGTCTACCCACTATTGCTCTTGCTGTTTGACTTGCCGGGAGAGAATGATTCCTTAGGTGACTCAGCACAATATGACGATCTTGCGCAGGGGTAGTAAACTCGTGGTTGGCCACTTCGAAGTCTATCCCGAGCACTGCCAGTGGTTCCGTAACGTTCATTGAGACGTACAATAATGCTGTGGTGGCAATTCATCCTTCTGGCAATGGCCCGTGAGCTCATTCCAGTCTCCAACATACCAATGGCTCGTTGGCGGTCGTTTTCAGATAGTCGTGGCATTTCAAGCACATGTACTGGATGTTTTGTCTCAACAGCCTTTTTATACCGAGTATACTGCCACAACGCGTACACATTTTCAGGGTCATAGCTGTTGGGAATCGTGTTGCACATATAACTTTCATTGTTTTCATGTAGTCTGTACACAAACCCGTAGGTTGAATCATGCACTTTCCATTCCAGCAGCCATTCGCTCTCTACCTCATGACAAACACGGGGAAAATCCATTCCCACACTTTTTTTTTCCAGCTTCTCGGCATCAGTATATATAATAGTCTTCTTCTTCGATCCTTAACCACCGACCGTCAAAGCAGTCAGTGGCCATCACGCCTAGTGGCGTCTTGTAGGGCAACAACAAATTGATTCCACTTTGCACGGTCGGTGGCCATCCTTCGTACAGTGCCCCAACTCTGGTTCATTCTTTGCATCTCAGCCTCCACAGTCCTCCGCCAAGTTATTTTTGGTCGGCCTCTCTTTCGCTTTCCTTCAGGGGTCCAAAGCATAGCTGTTCTTGTGATGGCATCGGGGTCTCTTCTGAGGACATGACCAACCCAGCTCCAGCGTCTGCCAGCTATGATGGTATGCATGTCCTCTTGCTTGCTACGAGTAAGCAGATCTTGGTTGGTGATGGTATTTGCCAAAAGATTCGGTGAATTTTTCTTAGGCATGTTGTGTGAAAAGAGGACAATTTTGACATTTCCTTCTCTGTGACTCTCCAGCATTCCGCACCATAGAGAAGCACAGAAAGCACGCAACTCTGGTATAATCTTAATTTTGTGCTTGTGCTGTATTGGGAGGACTTCCAGATGTTATTTAGGCTAAAGAAGGCTGTTCTTGCCTTATTCATTCTGATGTTGATGTCTTTGCCTGCCCCACCGTCTGGTGTTACTATGCTTCCTAGGTATGTGAAGGTATCTGTCTGTACCAGTTGCTGATTCCTTACTGATACGGGCTCAGGGTTGCTCACATTGAGCGTCATGACCTCAGACTTCTTTAAATTGATGTTCAAGCCCACCTGCTGGCTAAATTTATTAAGTCTATCCGTTTTTTCCTGGATGTGTTGATGTGAATGTGCCAGCAGTGCAATGTCATCTGCATATTCCAGATCTTCCAATGTTGAAAATGTAGTCCATCTTATTCCTCTTGGACTGCCCTCTGTTGTCTGGCGCATCACCCAGTCTATGACTGTTAAAAATAGAGTGGTTGATAAGGGGCATCCCTGTCGTACTCCTGTCTTCACCTCGAAGGTTAGGTTATATATAATAGTGGTGCATTTTTAATGTGCTTCAGTATATATAACATTTGATGATTCTCCTGGAACAAAAGCACTTGACACTTAACACATGATCGACAGGGGGACCACTTCTGATGTTCAGATTGCCTCCTGTTGTATCACTCTCTATAGAGTTCATTATCATAAAGCTAATGGTGTTCATCTGTCCAGTCAATTCTGCATGTTTCCCATCAACCTAAAAAGCTGAAATCAGTTACAGAAAAACCACAATCATACAACCAGGAATTCCACCTCCAAGGGGTAACAAAGCAGAAATTCAAAAGGTTAATGGTGTATGTGTCTGTTTAGCGATTTTGCATACTTCTCAACAACTTAGCTGAAATTTGGGAGTGCTATAGATAGATTCTAGGGGGTCCATGTACATAACCTAAAATGTAAAAGTTGTTATTATGCTTTTATGTATGTATTTTCCAAGAAGTGGTCTATAACCTTCATCGGACAATCAAAGGAATCCATGACACAAAATAAAGGTTAAGAAACCCTGCTATAGAGGGATCACTGATCTAGTGGGGTAGAAAAAAATGGGGGGGGGGGGGGAGGATGGTGTTAAGTGTGTGGGGGGGGGGGTTAAAAAATTCTAAATTGTAGCATACGAGGGCTGTCCGGAAAAGAATCGGCCATAATTAATATTAGAAAAACTGGTTGCGCGACATCAATGTAACTTGGCAGCCAAATAGAGTGGCCTGTTATGCACATACATGTGCAATGTTGACGTTGCTGCACCAGTCAGTGCAACCATTAAAAGCCGTCTAGTGAGCACATGCACTGTGTGGTCGTCGCATTCAAAATGGCTGAACGAGTAGAGCAAAGAATCTGCATCAAATTTTGCGTCAAGCTTAAACATTCCTCCACGGAAACTATTATGATGATTCAGAAGGCTTTTGGAGATGATGCAATGAGTGCTACACAAATAAAGGTGTGGCACAAACGCTTCAAAGATGGTCGAGAATCTGTTGAATGTGATCCCATTTCTGGAAGGCCTGCAACAAGCAGAACACCAGAAAATGTTGAACGTGTACGGGCTGCAATCAACAAAGATCGGCGACTGACAGTGTGAGGACTAGAAAAAGATCTGGGAATTCCAAAAACTATTGTATCCGAGATTCTGACCCAGGATCTGGGTATGAGACGTGTCGTGGCAAAATTCGTTCCGCAGATTCTGCTACCAGACCAGAAGGAACTTCGTGCCACAGTTGCTAATGATTTGCTTCAAACCGCAACCAATAACCCAGATTTCATGAAGAAAGTCATAACAGTAGATGAATTGTGGATCTACTGCTACGATCCAGAAATGAAGGCTCAGTCGTCTCAGTGGAAGTCACCTGGTTCTCCACGCCCAAAGAAGGCGCGGCAAACCCGTAGCAAGATCAAGACCATGTTGACTGTGTTTTTTGATTGGGAAGGTGTTATCTAGTGCAAAGTTTTTTGTTGAAACATAACATCAACCAGGTAACTCATCCCCCTATAGCCCAGACTTGGCACCCTGTGACTTTTGGCTTTTTCCAAAATTGAAATCATGTTTGAAAGGTAGAAAATTTCAGACCATCGATGAGATTAAAGAAAATACGACGACGCAACTGATGGCGCTTCCAAAAAAAGCCTTCGCAGAGTGTTTTAAAAAGTGGAAGAAATGCTGGGAGCACTGTGTGATGTCCCAAGGAGCCTACTTTGAAGGGGACTGAGCCATCATTGTGCTATGTAAAATGTTTATTGATTTATATTACATGGCCGGTTCTTTTCCGGACAGTCCTCGTATAAAAGGCTACTGGTGTATAATTCTGTCCAGATACACTTGGTTGGTTTTTGACAAATGCTTTATGTGCTGGGTGGGTCACTTCTTGTGCTACTTTACTCCAATAATTTAATCTTAGTTCTTTCCGTCTTAGACCAAGGAGAGGTATGCCAAGAGCTACTTCTAGTGCTTCTACTGGTGTTGATATAAATGCACCTGTAATGGTTTTCATGACTGCGATTTGAATTCTTGTTGTCTTAACTATAAACGAGGAATGGAAGACAACATGGAAGAACAGTAGAAAAGGCAGTCACCCGTTCAAGCTGCTGAAAGAACCAACAAGGACGTGCCAGGTCAGAGAAGAATTAAAGGTACCATCGAACAAAAAGCTGTGGCGTCTCCGTCTCGGTGCAGCATACTTTATGATAGAGGAACCTCACTGCCAAGAATGTCAGGAAGAGAATGACATAGACCACTACCTGATCCACTGTAAAAAGTACGAACAACAAAGGCTTGAATTAAAAACTTACTATAGAAATCACAATATAGACATGACAGGGGATAAGGTTTTAATTATAGATGCCCCAGGAGAAGCCCAATCAATACTTAAAAGATATATACATAAAACAAAGGAAAACATATAAGGTTAGTACTTCAGAAAAGACATTCAACTAAATAGAAATTAAGCAACAAGAACTAACAAATCATTATTAAAAAAAATAAAAACAACAGAAAAATTAGCAAACTTACTAACTACTCATAGGGCAAGGAAAGACAATGAGGTTTTAAAAAAAAAAAAATTCAAAAAGAACAAATACTAATACAAATTAAAACCAAGTGTAAAGGACAATAGTTATCTATAAACAATACAAAAGAGAAAATAAAATGACAAATACTAATATAAATTAAAACCAGCAACAGCAAAAGACAATAGTTATTTAAATTTAATCATCATCATCATCATCATCAGTTGCCATCTCCACAACGGAGGTTGGCTGTAATGGATCTCCAACGTCTTCTGTCTCTTGTCTTGGTGGTACACTCTGATAGACTCTTTCCCGTCCATCTCTTGATGTTATCTTCCCACTTATAGCGCTGTCTTCCCCTTTAATACAAAATTAGTAAACAAAATGACACTAAATACCCCAATTATAACCAATTTTCAGGTTGAACAGGGTAGACTAAGATGGAATGAGAAGAGGCAATAACGGGCAGCTGTTAAGTGCCCGCTCTCCACCCATCACCTCTTCAAAACAACAACAACAATTATGTCCAGATAATTGTGTATACTTCCCAACAACCTAAACATCTGACACTTGAGGATTGAATAAAATTTGTCTGTCAATCACAGGGTTTTCCATCTAGTTATGAATTAAAAACAAATAAGGTGGATGGAAAAAAAAAACTGCAAAGATGCAGTTAAGTACAGACAACATTTCTGCAATTTTCTTTTCAAAATAAAAGAAGTAATATTTCTTGTAACTTCCGTTAATTATTATAATATAAATTTTTTTTAAAATAAGAGACAGGAGCAAATAACTTACCACATCAGACTGCGAAGAAAATATGAAATCTTTCACTGTTTCCGGGGCCATCCATCTGACCAGGTCAGAAACTCCATCCTGTCCAATGAAGAATTCTTTGGGGAACAGACTGGCTGTCACAACATAGTCTGTTAGTTTTATTGATGCTGTTTTGTTTTCCTCTTCTATAATTCTGTTCACATTAAAAAAGCAACAACAACAAAATCATAAACCTTTAATACTTCAGATGAAGAACTGTCACACAAAGATGTCATCTAACAGACAGTTACTCAAAACTGCAGCAGATAACCATAAAAAGAAGCATACGTTTCCTAATTACAACCCATAAAGAGTTGAACAGCTCCGTACAGTTTCTGGGGAGGAGGGGTCTCTGATGAAACAAGGAAAGAATGGGATTACTGCTCCCTCAGGCATGTCATACAAGGCTACTAATATAAAGTAGTGCATGGGGGCTGCCACTCTCATGTAAAACAAGTTGCTACAGAAACCACTACTACAAGAGCATGTGAATGCTTCAAGATGGCTTCCTGCAAGATGGCCGTCTATCGTGGTAGCTCCATGTTCCACAATGAGCAAAAGGGAAAATGATGATGATGAAGGTGCTGAACATGGTATTTTTTTGCCTTGATTTAAAAAAAAAAAAAAAAAGAAGCAAGAACATTATTACTGAACTACTTAAATAATGAACTGTTTTTAATGGAACTATCAGTCTATGTTATTAACTTCCACTTGTCCAAAAATTTGTGTCCATATTCTGTCCTTACTCTTTATCTTTTTGTTACTGTCTCCATCTCTTTCCAGGAAAATTCTTTATACTTCTCTTCTATTACAGAGAATCTTGTCTTGTATGCCTTGGCCTTCCACTCTTTACCTACAAGTTCTATGTTAATGCCTCATGAGTTACGGTTACCTCGGTGTGTGGTTAATTCATCTCTGCTACTACTGTTTCTTGGAAAGCTCATTTGGGGGGGGGGTGTTTGGTGCTAAAAGTCACCATTTCTCATCATCACCACCCTTCAGCTCCCCAAGACACACAGGACTTCGACAAATTCATGCCAAGTCCTCATGTCCTCACTCTAGATCAGTATAGAAGGCAGGAAACATGAGGCACAAAAACTAAATGTTAAACAAATTCAGCAAGGTACATTAGCAGCCCAGGTGGATGCAGTAAAAAGTTATAAACCTAAACACAACAAAGCAACTGGTACTAAGCAACAAGAAAAACACAATACAAGCAGAGGTACTATGTGTAAATGTTGTGGCCTAAACCACATACAAAACCACTGTCCAGCTAAAGACTCTACATGTCATTACTGCAGAAAGAGGGGCCACTGGATAAAATTTTGTTTCAAGAGGAAACGAGACAATGCTCAATACAAATTTCACAGCAGAGAGTCATCAAAACAAACACATTCTATGCTGACTGAAGACTTTGACTCCAGTGAAGAAAGTGATCTGTCCACTTTTGATATTGTGAAGGTACTAACTTTCAGTAACGAACCAGAGAGAACACAGGCTTTCTGCAAGGTACAGTTCAGAATACCAGGGATTAAAATGCACAAAGAAAGATATATTCGTTTCAAGATAGACACAGGTGCCCAAGGAAACAGTTTACATCTAAGAATATTCAGACAGATCATGCCTGACAAGGTGGATGAGCAAGGATTTCCCACAAGGGATGTGAAAAGTAGGAGTGGCAAAACAAAGCTAAGAGCTTACAATGGAACAAATATAGACTGTTTTGGTGCAACAACACTTGAATGTTCATACAGAGACTCTGAATGGACATCGTCAACTTTTTACCTGGTAGATGTTGAAGGACCTGCAATTTTAAGTTTACCAATGTGTGAAAAGCTGCGTGTAGTAACCATTAACAACATTAAAGCTGACAAAAAAGAACATCTTACTCCACACATCACTGGAGTAAATGACCTTAAACAGCGGTTCCTAGAACAGTTTGACAGAATAGGCAAACTTCCAGGAAAGACGAGACTCTTTTTAAAAGACAACGCTGAACCAAGGATAGACCCACCTAGAAAGTATCCTATACATGTTAAAGAGAAACTTGCCACAGAACATGCCAATAGGCAGTGCAGAAAACCTCTCATACCATCAGACATACAGTTATGCCCTTGGAGCATTATAGGGACTGATATTTTCTCCATCGACAATAATGACTATCTTATTATTGTTGATTATTACAGCAAATTTCCCATCATTGAGAAACTTCCACAACCCTCACCATCAGCTGTTATTGCAGACATTACACAGAAGTATTGCAGCATATTTGGCATCCCAGATGAAATTAGATCTGACAACGGTCCACATTTCTCAGGTCAGGAATACAGAAATTTCACTAAGGACTGGAAGATCAAATACACATCATCGCCTATATACCCTAAATCTAATGGATTCATTGAGAGACAAATACAAACTATCAAGTCAGTCATGAAGAAAACAAGAACAGAGGATGTACACCTAGCACTCTTGAGATGGAGAACGACACCCATAGCCAGTAAGATTGACAGTCCAGCAGAACTCATGTTTGATAGAAGAATTAAAGACCTTCTACCATCTAAGGTCCACTTTCGTCCACAACACAAAGACAGCACATATGATCTTCAGCATCGTCAGCAAGTTCAGAAATTCAATTTGTGCTAAAGACTTACCACCATTATATCCTGGTCAGCATGTGACTACCTACAACCACAATAATGACACATGGTCAAAAGCAACAATCATTTCCAGAAACCTTGAACCCAGGAGCTACACCTTAAAACCAGACAGCAGCGACCACCTCCTGAGGCAAAACACAGAGTAGACATAAGAGAAATCCCACAGAACACAACAGAGAAGAAAACTCCCATGCTTTCAACAGGCAATGCAGTAACTCCAGACCATGGTAACCCACAAAACCAACAACCACAAAGAACGAAATCACAACTAACTCTAGCTAAACCAGGAACTTCAGCAGAACCACCAACCCTTTACACCACTCGTTCTGGCCGTACATTGAAACCTCCCAGCCATTACAGACAGAGACATATATGCTCACACTGAACATTACACATACATATCCTTGCTCACATGAAATATTTTGTGTAATAGCTTTTCCCAAACGTAGCTTAACACAAGTTGATTCTTGTTCTCGCGTGAACATTCTATATCTATTTTGGCATTATTAGTTTTGCTGCGAGTTATCCTAAATATGTGTTATTCCTTTTCAATGGAAATGTTTGTACACATTTTTTTTCTTCAAAAAATGGGGGGATGTAATATACTTACTTACTTACTTAGTCGTTCCCCTTCTACCGTGAGGTGTAGAGGTTTGGAAGAGAGAGTGCCAGACTATCCTATTGGCTGTCTTCCTCCTGGCCTGGTTCCATTCTAGTCCTTGGTCCTTCAAAGATTGTCTGATGTTGTCCTCCCAGCGTCCTCGGGGTCTGGATCCCTGGCTCTTTGTTTCCCATGCTTGTCGTGGTAGCCGATCTTCTCCCATTCTGCAGACATGGCCAAACCATCTTAGTTGGGACTGTTCTACTTGGGTCTGCAGGGGGTGGGATTTTAGACCTTGATGTATCGTCTGGTTGTGGACCATGTCTCTTCTTGTTACTTCAACCACCTTCCTCAGATACCTCATTTCTGAGGTTTGGATCTGGCTTTTGTGGGTTGTAGTCATTGCCCATGACTCGCATCCATATGTCAAGACTGGGACATAGGTGGAGTGGTATACAGCCATCTTCGTTTTCTTGCCAACCTCTCTCTTGCTGAGGAATCCTCGATTTATGGCCTGAAAAAGTCTCCAGCTGCTGCTTTTCGAGTGGCCAACTCTTCTTTGATGCCTCCCTTTTGGTCTATAATAGCTCCGAGGTATTTAAAGTGGTCGACCTGCTCCAGGACCTGTTCTCCCAGCTTAATCTGATGTCTTCTTTCTTCTCGTGATATCACCATGGATTTTGTTTTAGAGCTGCTTATGACCATCCCTCTCTTCTCCAGCTCTTCCTTCCAGACTTGCAGGTTGGATTGGAGATGTGCCTCTGATTTAGCAATCAGGGCAACATCATCAGCAAATGCCAGCTCTGAAATACAGACCTGTCTCATCTTCCAGTACCCCATTGAATTCTTTCTTGTTCTCTCCTTACATGCCTTGATGACATCGTCCATGAGGAGTATGAAAAGATAAGGTGACAAGATATCACCTTGTCTTACACCAGTGGTGGTCCTGAACTCTTCTGACTTATGGTTTGCTGTCCTCACATAATTTCTGCAAGACTTGTAGAAGCTCTGTATAGCATGAATCAGAGGTGCTGGAATGTTCTTCCTTGCCAAACAGTCCCAAAGTTTGCTCCAGGGGATCCTGTCAAACGCCTTTTCCAGATCTATGAAACAAAGATGGATCTCACTCTTACACTCAAGGGCCTTTTCACTCAGCTGTCTGAGTGTGAAGATTAGGTCTTGAGTACTTCGGTTTGCTCAGAATCCGCACTGGACCTCATCCAATTGTGGCTCAGCTAGGCGTCGGAGTCTCTGCTCTAGGATTCTACAGTAGATTTTACCAGGGACACTAAGAAGGGATATGCCTCTATGGTTTCCACACTGTCGATTGTCACCCTTTTTGAAAATTGGTGTTATGATGGCAATCTCCCAATCCCTTGGTATGGTCTTGTTGCACCACGCTGCCTGTAGGACTCTTAAGAGTAATAGGTCGCCTGATGCTCCCATGTACTTCACCATTTCTGGTGTTATACCATCATGCCCTGCTGCTTTGCCCATCTTGATTTTCTCCAGTGCTGCCTTCAGTTCTTCCATCTTTATGTCATCTTCACCATCATTGGTTTTCTCTTCTGTGCTAGTGGTTATCATTTCTGATGCTTCACCATACTCACCATCCAGGAGTTCTGAGAAATATTCTTTCCATTACTTCCTTCAGGGCAGTAAGCAATTTGCATTGCTTGTCCTTTATAAATTTGAGAGGGCATTGTTTTTCCTTCCTCATGTTCTTAAGGGTCTTATAGAACAATTTCTGGTTTTCTTGCGCATCTTTTTCTAGCTTTTCTCCAAATTCTTCCCAGGACTTCTGTTTTGCTGCTAGCACCTTGTTCTTTGCTTCTGTTCTGAGTGTCACATATTCTCTATATTTCTCCATTTGTCCTGTTGTGTTTTTAGCTCTTAAGTATTGTTTCCATGCCATTTTCTTCTCTCTTATTTTCTCTTTGACTTCCTTTGACCACCAAGGTGTCCTCTTTCTCTTGTTCCCAAGTCGGACTTCACCACATGCTTCTGCAGCAGCTGTCTTTATGATGTCCTTGAATTTAATCCAGAGGGTTTCCAAGTCATCAGGTTGTTGTTCTGTGTTGCTCACCGCTGCAGCAATAAGCCCCTAATATCTGGTCTTAATTTCTGGCTCTCTCAGCTTGTAGGTCTTAATGCTTATTTCTCCCGTTCGTTTACTTAGTTTCTTGCGTGATGTTGGGCAGTTCCTAGGCTGAGCAACTCTTTCAGTTGTTCTTTTGATTGTAAGCAGGTAGTGATCACTTCCAATCTCTGGCTCCCCTCCAGACTCTAGCATCCCGGACATATTTGAATGAGCTTCTCCTAACAATGGCATAGTCGATCACTGACTTCTCATTCTTTGTTGGTTCACATCTAGTTTATGCATGTATGCGCTTCTGGGGGAACTTTGTGTTTGTAATGATCAGATTCTGCTCACTGCAGAATCTAAGGAGTTGCTTTCCATTGTCATTGAGAGTATCTTCTCCATATCTTCCGATAACTCCACCCCATCTAGCATGGTCATTTCCAACTCTGGCATTGAAATCTTCGAGAATGATAATTTCATCTAGGCAGTCATCCACTGTCCTTTGAAGCAGCTCAAAGAATTCCTCCTTGACCTCTGCTCGTTTTTTTGGCCACAATGCAACCCACGCCCCCTTTAGCTCTTTCAGATGTGGGTACACCACTGTAGAGCAGTATGTTGCCATCAAGATCCATGACTCCTTGTCCTTTTTTCTTTGTTTCTGTTATAGCCAGGATTTCTAGTTTTGCTTTCCTCATCTCTTCCACCAGCTCCTCTTCTTTCCCATTTATACTTCTTGTGTTCCAAGTTCCATAAGTCGTAGTCCGCTCCAGTTCGTCGCCTTTAGAATCAGTCCAGTTTTCTCTCTTGTAGTTCTCGTAATCAAAAGTTTAAAGCAAACAGGTGATTAGCCTGTTGTGCCTTTGCATGGTGGAGGGGCTGCCTCCTTACGGCCTCCATGCAGGCCGCCCTCCTCCTCCTTTTTCAGCCGCGCTTGGGACCGGCCTAGGTGGAGTTGGGGATGTAATATAATACATTAAAATATGGAACTACACATGTACGAGCATTAGGAAATAAAGTTGAATGGCGGCAAACTGATCAAGCGTTACTGTGTGCATTGTGAAACTTATGTGTGCAGGCGAAGAGGACGTAGTAAAGCTTATATACATACATAATAACATTACACCCATAATCTATCAGAGGTAAACCCATAACCTTTCAGAGGTAAACCCATAACCTTTCAGAAAAAATCATCATCATCATTGTCCGTTTCACTCCTAATGGAACATGAAACCATCACTGCAAGTTGTCTACTTGTAGGAAGCCTGCACCAACCACTCACATGCCCTTGGAACAGTAGTTTCTGTGGCAATTTGTTTTATATGATGATGTTGCCATCCCCCATGCACCACCTCATTTTAGTCACCTCGTACAACATGTGTATATGTGATTACTTCATACATGCCCCACCTCGGAGATGAAAAACCTGTACAAAAAATCCAAAACCCTGTACAAAGACCCGCAAAACCTGTTAAAAGACTGAAAAAAACATATCAAAAGTGTTAATTCGTGTAAAAATATTTTCAATTACAGTGAGCTGCATTATAAATCTGCCATCAATGGTACCTATACCTTGTAGCGGTATGGCAGCTTGCGTACCCTGACAATCCCCAGAGCTATGCCAGTGGGAGTTTTACTCCTGGTAGGTTCAACCAAGCTGGACTGGTCTGTGTGGGTAGGGGTCAGACAGAAGCTGGTACCCTGGTCCTCCAGGTTGGGGGTTTTAGCATAGGGCTGACACCCCTGTCTATGTAAAAAAATAATGAAGTTACGGAAACAACATCAAATGAACAAACTTTGCTGCGGGATGGACATTCGGAGTCTGTGGCTCGTATGACTGTCAGTGGTGAAAGCCGAAAGGAAGCCACTGACATGAAAACGGATGTCCTGACCGCAAAACAGGATACAAGAATAGGATTTTGGAATGTCAGGACAATGTACGAGACAGGTAAACTAAGACAGGTCACGGCAGAAATGAGAAACTATAGGTTACACATCCTGGGGATAAGCGAGAGCAGATGGACAGGGGCAGGAAAAGTTAAAACAGCAACAGGAGAAACAGTACTTTACTCTGGAAGAGAGGATGGACAGCACAGTGAAGGCGTAGCCATTATTCTACAGAAAGGGATAGAAAGGACATTACTGGAATGGAAACCCATCAACAACAGACTGATACGATTGAGATTGAGAGGGAGATTCACCAACACTACAATAATACAATGCTACGCACCAACGAATGATAGCGATGAGGAGGTCAAGGATGAATTCTATCAACAACTGCAGAAAGAAATGGAGGACACACCTAGATATGATCTTGTTATAGTAATGGGAGACCTCAATGCGAAAGTTGGTACACACAATACATATAATGAAAGAACAATGGGGAAATGCGGCAGCGGAATAGCAAACGAAAATGGGGATAAGCTAATAAGTTTCTGTAGCATTAACAACCTGGTCATTGGAGGAACACTTTTCCCACATAAGGAAATTCACAAGTTAACATGGGAATCACCAAATGGTCGGGACGGAAACCAGATAGACCACATCATGGTTAACGGTAGATGGAGACATGCATTACAAGATGTGAAGGTAAGAAGAGGTGCAGATGTGGGAAGCGATCACCATTTAGTAGTTGCAAAACTGAAAGTGAAACTAAGAAGGGCTGGACCAACTGTAACTACACAGAAAAGGTTTGACATCAGCAAATTGAAGGACCCCCTTACCAGAAAAGCTTTTGCGGCCGACATTAAGAAACGATATCAATTTGCCAAAAGCCAGGAAAAGACATTGACTGATGATATAGACCAGAATTTTAACACCATTTCAACAATATATAAGGAAAGTAGCAAATCATGCTTAGGATTCCAGGAAAGGAAGAAGCAAGACTGGATAACACCAGAAACACTAAACACCATAAAGATGAGAAAGGAAATGAAAAGAAAGAAAACAGAAGCGAAGTCCCCCAGGTTAAAGCAACTATATAGTCAACTGGACAGGGAAGTTAAACGCCAAACCCGAGCCAACAAAAGGAATTTCCTAGACGATCTTGCAAAACAGGCAGAAGAGGCAGCACTGAGAAATGAACAGAGCACAGTATACAAAATAACTAAATTCATCAGCGGAAAACAAGGTGCAAACAATATTACATTAGTAAGAGATAAGCAAGGAAATCTCATCAAGACAGCAGAGGGACAGGAAACAAGATGGGCAGAGCACTTCAGAGAAACTCTGAACAAGGAAATACCAGAGACACAATTGAATGTTCCTGAGGCTGAAAACGATCTAGATGTAAATACAGACATTCCACGAAAAGAAGAAATCATCACAGCAATCAAAGGGTTAAAGAACGGTAAAGCTCCGGGCCATGATAACTTAAATGCAGAGCTATTTAAGACAGACCCTGAGCTAGCAGCAGAACTATTAGAACCACTATTTGCACAAGTGTGGAAAACAGGGACAACACCATCAGAGTGGAACAAAGGAATAATTGTCAAATTGCCCAAGAAGGGAGATCTTTCAGACTGCAATAATTGGAGAGGAATCACTCTTCTCTCAGTTCCCAGCAAAATACTAGGCAGGATAATTATACAGAGAATTTCAAAGGCAGTAGACTACAAACTGAGGAAAGAACAAGCAGGATTTAGAAAGAACAGAAGATGTATAGACCATATATTCACTCTCAGGAACATTATAGAGCAGTGCTCAGAATGGCAAAGACAGCTTTACATAAATTTTGTTGATTTTGAAAAGGCTTTTGACAGCATACATAGGGACAGTTTACGGAAAATACTGAGGGCTTATGGAATTCCAAGCTGCATAGTGTCAATCATAAAAAGCCTCTATGCCAACTTTACGTGTAGTGTTGGGCAGAGCAACCTAACCTTCGAGGTGAAGACAGGAGTACGACAGGGATGCCCCTTATCAACCACTCTATTTTTAACAGTCATAGACTGGGTGATGCGCCAGACAACAGAGGGCAGTCCAAGAGGAATAAGATGGACTACATTTTCTACATTGGAAGATCTGGAATATGCAAATGACATTGCACTGCTGGCACATTCACATCAACACATCCAGGAAAAAACGGATAGACTTAATAAATTTAGCCAGCAGGTGGGCTTGAACATCAATTTAAAGAAGTCTGAGGTCATGACGCTCAATGTGAGCAACCCTGAGCCCATATCAGTAAGGAATCAGCAACTGGTACAGACAAATACCTTCACATACCTAGGAAGCATAGTAACACCAGACGGTGGGGCAGGCAAAGACATCAACATCAGAATGAATAAGGCAAGAACAGCCTTCTTTAGCCTAAATAACATCTGGAAGTCCTCCCAATACAGCACAAGCACAAAATTAAGATTATACCAGAGTTGTGTGCTTTCTGTGCTTCTCTATGGTGTGGAATGCTGGAGAGTCACAGAGAAGGAAATGTCAAAATTGTCCTCTTTTCACACAACATGCCTAAGAAAAATTCACCGAATCTTTTGGCCGAATACCATCACCAACCAAGATCTGCTTACTCGTAGCAAGCAAGAGGACATGCATACCATCATAGCTGGCAGACGCTGGAGCTGGGTTGGTCATGTCCTCAGAAGAGACCCCAATGCCATCACAAGAACAGCTATGCTTTGGACCCCTGAAGGAAAGCGAAAGAGAGGCCGACCAAAAACAACTTGGCGGAGGACTGTGGAGGCTGAGATGCAAAGAATGAACCAGAGTTGGGGCACTGTACGAAGGATGGCCACCGACCGTGCAAAGTGGAATCAGTTTGTTGTTGCCCTAAAAGACGCCACTAGGCGTGATGGCCACTGACTGCTTTGACGGTCGGTGGTTAAGGATCGAAGAAGAAGAAGAGCATTATAAATGAGGCACGGGGACTTTGCCTTTTAAAGCAGGTCTTCACTTATTTTAAAACCCAAACAATAAATGTCTGAGTTTATTTTACACTGTAAAAATAATGTGAAGGTGTCATCATTTAGTCTATTTCTGTGCTTAATTATCACTAACAGACTGGGAAATCCTGTGTTCAATAGGACCTTTGTAAAAGAACTCTGAGACACAGTAATAAGGGGAATGGGTTAGAAAACCTGTATAGGAATTATGTACAGGGTGTACACATCTGAACATGCAAACACCTTGTACAGATTATGGGTAAACCATAGCATGTGGCATGTATGGATTACTTGTGTGTGTGCGCTTAATTACTAATTGCAGTTATATTATTAATTGCTTATTACTTAAGAATGTTTTCATTTAGAACACTGTTAGAATTGTATTATTGCAGGGCAGAAATGTAAAAAGGCAATTATGCCTATTTCTTTACCCTGATAAAATAATGATTTCATTGCTTCGTTGGCCGTAGTTGCCAGAGAATGCAATAGCCCTATTATTTTTCTGTATCTTCAGAGACCTCTGGGAACTAACTGAAACAGAAAAAAAATACTTACATACAATTCCTAGCTGCCAGGTTTCTATGTACAATCTTGAGATTTTCTAGGTATGCCATAGCATCAGAAATTTGGTGGCAGTAGATCAACAAATCAACTAGACTTAATGACTGAAAAGATAAAAAGAATAAATAAATTTACAGGGTGAATGAAAGGTCATTTTCTATTTTTAGATCTTTATTTCTTCACTCCTATTCTACTAACTGATATGAAACAAATGTCAAAATAAAGGGATTTATTAACTGTTATTTTATTACATAAACATGCATGTCAACCCTTGGAAATGAAAAACCTCTACAAAAAAGCCGAAAAACCTTAACAAAAATATCAGAAAAACCTATACAAAAAATGAAAACAAAACCATACAAAGACAGAAAAAAACATACAACTTTTTGATTCTTTGAGAGAACAAAAAAGCAAATTTTTTTCAGACATGCTTTCACATTAGAAAAGTTATTGTTTACTGCTTATTTCCTGTTTGTATTAGGCATATTTGGTACAATTCTTCACATTGGATATAATTGGAAACTCAGTATGAAGCATTACAACAATATATATATATATATGAGAGATATGAGGGCTGTTACGGGCTTCTCGGGATCCCAGTATGTTCTGGGTGCTTCGATGACTTCTAGTATTTGAGGATGACCAAGTTATTATATTCGTATTCAGTTTATAGAGTCAAAGTCCCTCGGGTTCTTATCACTTTTGTAGGATTCCGTAATACTGTCCGTTGGTATCGATAATGTCTGCTTAACCCTTGTGATTCATTATGTGCTGAATGTGTTTCATATTAAATTCGACCCTTGACTGACCTGTATTAGTCTCTTGTCTTATTAATTATATTGGCAGTGTGAGATGCAGCGTGTTAAGACATTAATCATCACTGGTCATGATCAGTTGAGGATGAATAGCATTTAACTCAACTCCGAATACGATAGTTGATAACACTGTGATTTTGACGACTCAAAATATTTAATTATTAATTTCATACCATGAGCAGACACCAACTACATGGGAACAAAAGTCACATCACATTCATGTACGATCTGTAAGAGTTCTCATTATTTCATAAGCACATGTTCACAATCTCTATCTAGAGTCCTGGTTAGAGGTCAGTTCCTTTTTTAACGGCCAATGTCCTTTGGCATAAATTCAGAGGCTAACTAGACTTAACTATCCTGCTAGTCAGCAATACACTTATTATGCTAGGCTTACGTCTACTGCTAGTCGTTTAATATCCGTTACACTAGGCTTACGCTTGCCGCTAGCTGTACAATATCCATCTATACTAGTCTTACGCTATTGCTAGTAACATAATGTTCCTTTGGCATACCACGCCAGGCTAATCTGCCATAATTATGCAAACTGCGTTATTCCTACTACGACTTACGTTTGGTTCAAGAAATACACTGCTCAAATGGCTTCCCAGCCACACAATTCAAAAGTGGACTACGCCACACACTTTCCAGTGGTTATACCACACAATATAAGTGGCAATGGCCACACTTCTAAAACACACTGCCGTTCGGGTCAAAACCCACAAGTCGAATGTCCTTACAAAGACACACGCGTCATGCATAGTGATATGCATACCTATCGTTACCATATTCAATTGCGATGTTCCATGGTGCAGTAATCCGAGTCGGCCAAAACTCAAATGCCTGCACACATGCAACAATCATCGACATCGGTCGATGAGATATATCTCTATTCGTTTGAGGTGTTCCATGATACAGTCATTCGGATCGTGCACAAATCCAAATGCCTGTAGACATGAAACAATCATCGACATCAGTCGCGGAGATATAATCATTTGAGGAATGCGCCATGCTGCAGACATGAAGCAATCCTCAACATCATCCCCCTCACTTCCAAACGTGACACTTGTGGCACGGATGATAGTGATGGAGAAGACGCCCGTCTCCCAAACATATCAATATTAGTACTACCTACTTATAAGTATGATAATCATTAAGTAGACACATTAAATTTTATGACATTAATAATAGCACTTGTCAACATGGTGACTAAAGAGTTAATTCAATTTCTTCTCAAAGACGTTGCGCGATAAAAGATCTGCCAAGTTATTGTCTGAGCCAGCAATAGGCAGAATTGTAAATGAAAATTCTTGAATTAACAAATACCATCGGTGTATTCTAGCGTTACGCATTGTTCTAGCTGTTATGTAAGTAAGAGGACTATGGTCTGTCATAATGTAAAAGTGCGTGCCGATGAGATATCTTGACAGCTTCTCCAGGCACCAGACCATAGACAGGAGCTCACGTTCACCTGTCGCATACTTTTGTTCAGCTGGAGTCAGTTTCCTCGACACATAGAAACATGGATGGAGTGTTTCCTTGTAACATTGCAGCAAACAACCACCCATGGAGTAGCTCGAGACATCTGATTGGAGTATGAATGGAATACGTATATTCGGTAATAACAAAATAGGTGCATTGCTAAATAATTTCTTAATTGTTACCAAAGCGCTTTCGCAATCTTTGTCCCAACGTACCTTATTAGGACTACCTTTGGTCAACAGTGCGGACAAAGGTGTAGATAGTTGTGCGAAATGCGGGATGAACTTATGGTAATAGTTTTATTAGGCCTAAAAGGCTTCTAACTTGTTTCTTAGTAGAAGGGGTAGAAATCTCAAGAATTCTTTTGACTGTATTGTCGTCAGGATACAGTTTGTGGTTACCTATTCGGTGACCAAGAAAAGAAATTTCCTGACAACCTATTTGGACCTTTGAAGGTCGCACAGTCAAACCATGCATACGTAACGTATGTAGAAGGGAAGTTAAACCATCAATATGGTCTTCCCACGAGTCATGAAATAGGCAGATGTCATCGATGTACGTGATGACATCTTTACGATCGCCAAGAAGGCGGCGCATCATGCGCACAAACGTCGCTGGCGCATTTACCAACCCAAAACACATATAATTCCATTGGTAGAGCCCAAAAGGAGTTGTGAAAGCTGTGTAAGGTTTGGCATTTTCGGCAAGAGGAATTTGCCAGTAGCCTTTAGAGAGATCTAGTTTGCTAAAGAAGGTAGCATTAGATAATTCTGACAAAGATCATCTAAAAGTGGCATAGGCTCACCGTCTGTGATTGTAATTTTGTTCAATCGCCTAAAATCAATACAAATGCGTAAAGAATCATCCTTCTTTTTAACAATCACCATTGGGAATGCATATGGTGATTCCGAAGGAGATATCACACCTAAACGTATCATCTCCTTTAACTCTTTCTCTACCCTATCTTTGTGGTGTAAAGATATAGGATAGGGTCTGAGTTTGATAGGTTTATAATCAGTAAGAGTAATATCATGGGATATAAGCGATGTCTGACCTGGAAGGTCGGTGAGAACATCATTGAAAGAAATGAGAATATCCCGAACTTGATCTTGTTGAGAAGAAGACAGTGAAGAAGAAATAGTCACGTCTTTCCAAGATTCCGATGATTGCAAAGAAGGTAGTTGAAATTGTAAAGGGATAGACGAAGTAGTATCTTCTTCATGAACAACTGCAAAAGAAGCAGTATGATGTGAAGAATCATCAATAGAGTTAATGACAGGAATTAATTCCTGTGGTCTTTCAACTGCTAATTTTAGCATGTTGACATGGAAGGTTTTGATTTTTCCTCTAACGTTTACCGAGTAGTCAACATCTGTGACTTGTTTGATAATATCAAATGGACCTTGCCATGATATCAGTAATTTGTTATCGTTATGAGGTAGCAACAACCAAACTTTTTCCCCTGGTTTGAATGATCTTAATATTCTCTTTTGATTATGTAATAATCGTGATCGTTGAGTGGCTGATTTTATACTCTGGGATGCATAAGTGCACGCATCGATGATTCGTTGTCGGAGATCAATCACTAACTCGTAGCTGTTTCGAGTGGCTGTATCAATTGACGCTCCAATCAACAAATCTTTGAGTATCATCATTGGTCCGCGCGGATTCGAACCATAAACCAATTCGAACGGAGACCACCCCGTGCTCTCGTGGGGCACTTCACGAAAAGCGAAGAGGGCCGCCGGCAGAAGCCGATCCCATTCACGAGGGCATTCTTCAGTTATCTTAGATAACATCTGTTTTAGAGTGCTATTGTAGCGCTCGCACACACCGTTTGATTGAGGCCTATACGCACTACAAAACGAGTGGTGAACAGATAGCATGGATTCTAAATCCCTCATAATGTTGGAAGTAAATTGTGATCCTTGATCTGACAAAATCTCTTCCGGAAAACCGATTCGACAAAATATCGAAAATAATGCATCAGACACAGATGCAGTTGTGATGGTTTTCAACGGTATGGCCTCTGGCCAACGCGTGCAAAGATCTACGCAAGTTAAAATATAACGAAATCCATTATTTGAAACAATTGATAACGGACCCACTATATCTACTGCTATCTTTTTGAAAGGTCTCTCAGGCACGTCCGTAATCTGTAAGGGTGCCGTATGGAACCTGCCCTTACGTGCTATACCTTGGCATGTTGTACATGATTTGCAGTATAACTTTGTATCCTTATTAACCCCAGGCCAATAAAATTGTGACGTAACACGAAACAATGTTCTTTTGATCCCCATATGCCCTGCCATAGGGGAGTCATGACCTGTTTGTAGGACCAATGGTCTGTATTCTTTAGGTACTATCACTTGATGTATAATTGTTTTGCCATCATCATAATATCTAGTGAGTATTGATTTCTTTATCTTGAACCATTGTTTAGCCCCTCTTGTGTATTTAATAGTTTTTTTGTTCTGCTCGGCTAAACAATCCTTGTAAAGTTGGGTCACTCTTCTGTTTTTCTGCAAAAACAGAAGGTGAAACAGTGCCAACTTGAGACATAATTGTATCTATTATAGGAAAAGGTGGTGTAGCCATATCCGTAGCTAACTGTTGTGCTCTCGTTACAACAGCATTTGCCACCTGTGGGTGAGATTCAACCCACATTGCAATCTCCTCAGGAGTGCAATCTTTAACTCCTGGTATGTTTCCTATTATAATTTCAGTTATGGGTGCTCTCAAGCCGCAGGCATAGACAGTGCCTGTGTAAAAAAGGAGTATCAATGTATACTCGTGCCACAGGGAAAGTTTCTATATTCCCACCAAATGTGACACACTTAACTGATTTGCCTGTAAAAGCAGAGGGCTCGATAAGCGAGTGCTTAATGCCTATGGTTGAAGACCCTGTGTCCCGTAAAACTCTCACTACCTTACCATCCAATATTCCGGGATGAAATGTAAGATAACCGACATTTACACATGCCGACATTGTTGGCATACAATGACCACAATCAAGTGTAATTGTAGATTTTAATCTGTTTTTCGACTGACACTCATAACATGTATCATTCATTACCATACATGCGTTCGCATGATCATTATCATCATTACCTTTTTCCTTTTTAACACTGCAACTATTTGCATGTCTGTGTTTATTTTTGTCTCTCGACGGAGATCTGGCATTACCTTTGTTATTATTGACTGACTTTTTATTGCTATAATAAAAATCAGTAGAGTCATCCTTCCTGGCATCTCTACCATAAGATGATCTCTGCTTATAGTATCCTTTTTGATGTGAACCATCATAATCCCTGCCTCTGTGATACCCACGATCATGAGGTGAATATCCTCTATAACCTCGTCGATATGAATTCGAAGGAGAGCGATGACGACGGAAGTTATAAAAACCTCTGTCGGATTGATAATAATCTGAACGACAACGTCCATCAAAGCTCTTCGATCGAGGTCTGTGATCATGTTGTACCGCGCATACAGGCATAGGATCTCGAATAGTCGATCTATGAAGATCTTTATTCTGATGTGCGGTTTGATACTGTCTTCCGAGTTTTTCATACTCATCAATAGAATTAGGATGTCTTTCCTGTAAAAATGCTTCTAATTCAGTGCTGCATGCGGATAAAACTTTATCTCGCAGCATGAGATCTATAACACCTTCATATGTTTTATTTATACCTGATAAATCAATCCATCTGCTAAGGAAATGTTTAATAGATGCAATGAATTCACCAAAATCTGCATCCTTGCTTGGTTTAGCAGCATGAAAGCGATCTCTGAATCCAGACTCAGTTAACTGGAAACGTCTTAGTAATACCTCTTTTACGACATCGAAATCGCTTCTGCTCTTCTCATCAAGACTCATGAAACATTTAAGTGAGTCACCAGTCAAAAAATCAAGTAAAAGACTGCTCCATCTTTCCTTGGGTATGTTCAGAGCTGTGACCTTGATGATGAATCTAGATAGGAAAGAGTCAACACAATCGCGAGTCTGGTCAAAATGTGGCATTTTTTAACTTAGGATAAAAAATATTTGTAGCAGCCGCAGTCTTAGTCTGTTCAGACTGCACTTTAGCTAATTCTAAAGCTTTTTCTTTTTCAGCATGAAGTTTTAATGTTTCCATTTCCATGGCATTTTTATGTGCTTGATCCAGTTGCATAAGTTCCATTCTCCTTAATTCCATTTCTTTATCTCGTTGTGCCATTCTTTCCTTCTCAAATTCTCTGTCTTTTTCTTGTTGAGCTAATTCTTTATCTTTCTGCTCTCTGTCTTTTTCTTGTTGAGCTATAGTCAATCGTTCTAATTCCAATTTCATGGATATTTCTTTTTCCTTCAATTCCCTCTCTTGGGTTAATTCAAATCTCCTAAGCTCATCAGCTCGTTTAGTCATTTCGCGCTGTTCCCTTCTTTCCAGACGCGATAAATATTCATCATATTTTGTATCTGCAAAACTTTGTAGTTCCGCCCCTGATTTTCCATAACTTTTCCCAATATCAATGAATTCCTGTAGTGTAGACATGATAATAGGTTTCTGAGTACCTTCAATAGTCTATAATATACACCAGGATTATAGAACTCACTATAATATGTACATGAATATTAATCAATAACAAACAAGTTACAAGAACATGTGACAAAGACAGTGAAAACAATCAAATGAGTGACAATGAAATGATTTTTCAGTTATACAACAACACTTTACACTTATAAAGTAAATAAAGAAGACTTATAAACAGTAATGAGTAAAAGAAAGAAAAGGATTTACATTACAAAAATATAACAAGACAAGTCGTCTTAGACAAACGTGTAGACAAAGAAGTTTTAGATCACACACGACAACAATTGTCAACAGTACTGAAAGTAGGTTATGTAAATAAAGAGGACGTAATTCAATTGACGAAACTGCTAATCACACAAAATATGGTTATAATACTAACTGAAGAAACATTTATTCCCTGACTCAAAAGAAAAAATATAATCAGTCAGATCCTCAGTTAGTAAAATAAGCATGCAAATCTAATAGAAGTTAACATTCACTGAAGCTTTCCTGGGAAAATTCCAGTCAATATTAAACAATACGAATATACGAATATACGAAAAACATGAATGGGGAAACACAGATGATAGTAAAAAAGTAAGTCAAGTGATGATGAACTGTAGACCAAAGATAATACAAGGACAATATGATAATGTTCAAGCGCTCTAGTAAAATCAAGAACTTATCTGTTTAGTTGTCCCTCTGAGAAATACATGAATGCATGTAATTCTAATCCTAGTTCCGCAACTTGTCTTCAACAGCTGAGGTCCATTGATGGTAGACCTTGACCTTCGCAGCAGGGAACCGTTTGAAAGTCTTGCTTCGGTCTTCGAACGTAGTTTCTTCAAACGATCTGCGTCGCAGCTTCAGATGACTTTGATGAAGAGATACATTCTCCACTGGTTCAGGTTCTTGAGTGGAAGATTACCGTTCTATCTGCGTGAATCAGTCTCTTTGATGGAAGAAAAATTTCAGATTCTCAAGCAATGTTGTCTGCTAGAGTTGACGGCATCGATGTAGTGACGTCACTTTCTGTCCTGCGCATTTCAGTTGCCGGTTAGGCTTGAAAGAATGATTTTGCCTTCATAACGTTCATCATCAGTTTGACTTTATTCGATACTTGAAGGGGGGAATCCAGTATTCACGAAATCCAGACACTTTCTGACACCAGAATGTTACGGGCTTCTCGGGATCCCAGTATGTTCTGGGTGCTTCGATGACTTCTAGTATTTGAGGATGACCAAGTTATTATATTCGTATTCAGTTTATAGAGTCAAAGTCCCTCGGGTTCTTATCACTTTTGTAGGATTCCGTAATACTGTCCGTTGGTATCGATAATGTCTGCTTAACCCTTGTGATTCATTATGTGCTGAATGTGTTTCATATTAAATTCGACCCTTGACTGACCTGTATTAGTCTCTTGTCTTATTAATTATATTGGCAGTGTGAGATGCAGCGTGTTAAGACATTAATCATCACTGGTCATGATCAGTTGAGGATGAATAGCATTTAACTCAACTCCGAATACGATAGTTGATAACACTGTGATTTTGACGACTCAAAATATTTAATTAGTTATTTCATACCATGAGCAGACACCAACTACATGGGAACAAAAGTCACATCACATTCATGTACGATCTGTAAGAGTTCTCATTATTTCATAAGCACATGTTCACAATCTCTATCTAGAGTCCTGGTTAGAGGTCAGTTCCTTTTTAACGGCCAATGTCCTTTGGCATAAATTCAGAGGCTAACTAGACTTAACTATCCTGCTAGTCAGCAATACACTTATTATGCTAGGCTTACGTCTACTGCTAGTCGTTTAATATCCGTTACACTAGGCTTACGCTTGCCGCTAGCTGTACAATATCCATCTATACTAGTCTTACGCTATTGCTAGTAACATAATGTTCCTTTGGCATACCACGCCAGGCTAATCTGCCATAATTATGCAAACTGCGTTATTCCTACTACGACTTACGTTTGGTTCAAGAAATACACTGCTCAAATGGCTTCCCAGCCACACAATTCAAAAGTGGACTACGCCACACACTTTCCAGTGGTTATACCACACAATATAAGTGGCAATGGCCACACTTCTAAAACACACTGCCGTTCGGGTCAAAACCCACAAGTCGAATGTCCTTACAAAGACACACGCGTCATGCATAGTGATATGCATACCTATCGTTACCATATTCAATTGCGATGTTCCATGGTGCAGTAATCCGAGTCGGCCAAAACTCAAATGCCTGCACACATGCAACAATCATCGACATCGGTCGATGAGATATATCTCTATTCGTTTGAGGTGTTCCATGATACAGTCATTCGGATCGTGCACAAATCCAAATGCCTGTAGACATGAAACAATCATCGACATCAGTCGCGGAGATATAATCGTTTGAGGAATGCGCCATGCTGCAGACATGAAGCAATCCTAATTTTCTACAGAAAGTATGTACAGCTGTATAAATCTGAAAACAAAAAAAATACCTGTACAGAATACGGGTAACCTGTCCTAGTTGGCGTGTATGCACAAAATGTCTCACATTAACATTACAAGTCAACATGAGATCTTGTCTCTTCAATACATGGTTTCATAATGGACAACAATTTGTGCTGTCTCACACATAACACCCGGACAACAATTTGTGCTGTCTCACACATAACACCCGGACAACAATTTGTGCTGTCTCACACATAACATCCAGACAACAATTTGTGCTGTCTCACACATAACATCCAGACAACAATTTGTGCTGTCTCACACATAACATCCAGACAACAATTTGTGCTGTCTCACACATAACAGCTGGACAACAATTTGTGCTGTCTCACACATAACATCCAGACAACAATTTATGCTGTCTCACACATAACATCTGGACAACAATTTATGCTGTCTCACACATAACATCGGGACAACAGTGTGCTACAAAACAAATGTCTATGTTAGAGAGAAGATAAACACCTATGCAGGCCACCAAGAACCACTTTTGTCAGTAGTGAAACGTCGAAAGCTTGCCTGGTTTGGGCATGTAACTCGTCATGACTCCCTTTCGAAAACGATCCTCCAGGGAACAGTCAAAGGTAAACGGAGAAGAGGAAGGCAAAGAAAATCCTGTGCTGATAACATCAAAGAATGGGCAGGACACGGTTTTTCCACACTTGTACACATTGCTGAGGACAGAGAGCAGTGGAGGACCCTGTCTGCTGATGCTTCCACCATGGCACCCCTACGACCCATGACGGGTTACGGGTTGAGATGAGATGATGATGCATGTGTGTCATAATCATCATCATCTCCATATTGTTTGGTTTCTTATGAAGCATGGATCCACCACAAGATGGGTCCCTTGAGGAAACCTACATCAGAGATCATACTGGTGCAGTGCCAGTTTCAGTACCTATTTGTTTTACATGGTGAAATGTGCATACATGTGCACACCAAAATCGCACACAGTCTGTTTCATGTCAACATCTTTCACAGACCTTAGGATTCATTTTCATCATTTTCCTTTGCACTCCTTATGGAGCACTGAGCCACCATTGCAGCTGGTCTCCTCGCAGGTAGCCTGCACCAAGCATTCACATGCTCTTGTAGCAGTGATTTTCTGTAACAATTTGTTTTACATGATAAATTTGCCAGCCTCATACTAGCTTGTACAACAAGCCTGAGGGCAGTGGCGTCACTAGGGTTGGTGTCACCTAGTGCAGTAACTCATGGTGTCACCCCCATGGACCTCCTCCCATACCAGACCATACAGAATCCTTAGTAATGTTTTTTGTTCTAATGTTACTCATAAATCGTAATTCCCGTATATCACTGAATGTAATGGCAATAGTAGTGACATAAACAACTAGCAAAATTAAAATTACATCTTTAAATTACAATATCATACGTACAGCCTAAATGTATTTACATTTACATAGTTTCATGTAGTTGAAAATTTGGTAAGAAAACAATAGAATTCAAAGTAAAACCGTAGGTACATTGATACAGTACATGTAAGCTGGGTTTACGAAAAATGTTTTTTGTGGTTATCAACTACAGAAATATTTTTATTAAAAAAATAATAAATTTCTGCTGAAACACTGCACACAAATTTTATAGACAGTCATTTTGGTGTCAGCCCCTCTGATGGTGTCACCCAGTGCGGTCCGCACCTCCTGCACCCCCCTAGTGACGCCACTGCCTGAGGGTGCAGAAATCCTATTCTTTCTTTGTCTCCTCAGAGACCCCCCAGGAACTACACAGGTCATAATCGTTGTCATGACTACACACTCTATTACTCTCTCTCATTCTCTATCACTTTCTCTCTCTATCACTCTATTACTCTCTCTCATTCTTGATCACTTTCTATCTCTATCACTCTCTCTCATTCTTGATCACTTTCTATCTCTATCACTCTCTCTCTCAATCACTCTATTATTACTCTCTCTCTCTCTCTCTCTCTCTCTCTCTCTCTCTCAAACACACTTGCAGAGCCAGCCCTTGGGATTTTTCTGGGTGTTGCAAAGTCTCGTGAAAGCCGCTTTCTTCTCTCCCCCCTCCCTCCCCTGCCATACTGTTAAGTACCCTTAGGAGACTCAACTTCATGCTGCTGAGATGGATCGCACTGTAATTTCCACAAGTATTCACTGTACCATTCTACAAACATTTCTGTTTGTAAAATCTTATGGTAGGTCATTTTTTTTCATAAATGCACTCAATGCGCTTTATTTGAAAAATAGGAAACATGAATACCTGAAAAACATATACTTAAGACATAAAGTCAATGTAAACATTAAAATAGTTCCTACTTTAAACTCCGAAACAATCCAGTTGCAATCAATTTTTGCAAATATTATATTTAAAAAGAATTATTTTTTTATACATTTTGGAGCCCTCTCGAGACAGAGCCGGGTGCAGCCACACTGCTCACACTGCCCAAGAGCCTACCCCGTGCACATGTATTCACACATACACAAGCATATACTTACATACTTCATAGATATATTGTGTAAATTTTCTACCTTGGCTGGCTCTCTGACATATGAGCCTAAGTCTTCAGTGGCCATGAATGGCATCACAACAATTGGGTCATCACTGGGACTGACCACAGCACCAACAACCCGCAGGAGATGGGGATGAGATAAGTCTCGCACCAAGGCCACATCTTGAAGGAACTGCTGCAAAGCTTCAGCTTCTGACCTGCATGCTGGAGGATTAAAAGAAACCAATCATACATGCGTTATTAATAAAGTGGGGAAGGGGTGGTGCTTTAAAACTGAACGCGGAACTTGAAAATATGAAAAATGGTATATATACTCGTATATGCACTGTTGACAACACATCAAGATACGCACAACTATCACAACACACCTAGATACTCTCTATTATCACAATACACCTAGATACTCTCTTTTATAACAACACACCTAGATACTATCATCTCAACACACCTAGATACTATCATCTCAACACACCTAGATACTCATTATCATCACAACACACTTAGATACTCTCTATTATCACAACACACCTAGATACTCTCTATTATCACAACACACCTAGATACTCTCTATTATCACAATACACCTAGATAATCTCTATTATCACAGCACACCTAGTTACTCACCATTATCACAACACACCTAGTTACTCACCATTATCACATCACACCTAGTAACTCTCTATTATCACAACACACCTTGATATTCTCTACTATGACAACACACCAAGACTTTTACCTAATATAACCACCCGTTATGAAATGCTTAGGCACTCACATTGTAATGTCTTAACAGCTACATCTGCCTGCTTGTCAGAGTCTGAGTGTGTGTAAAGTGCCTTGTAAACAGCCCCATAATAACCTGTTGGTGACAACAAGACACTGATGAAGATGTTTTTTTTTTAAAACACAACATATGATCACTACAAAAAATATTGCAAACTATAAACACCCCTGTCATTGGTTAATAGGAAAAATGTGAACAAAAGACATTTGGGAGAACAATGTACCACATCATGACATACCATACAGCTTGTGGCACAACAATTTGAAGATGAAGTTTAAGGATCATGATGATGATATTCATATAAAGATAATGTTGATGATATTTATAAAGATAATGATGAACCAGAGCTGGGGCACTGCATGAAGGATGGCCACTGATCAAGCAAAGTGAAAGCAGTTTGTTGCTGCCCTACAAGACACCACCAGGTGTGATGGTCACTGACTGCTTTGACAGTCGGCAGCTAAGGATCAAAGAAGAAGAAGAATGATGTTTATAAAGATAATGATGATATTTATAAATGATGATATTTATAAAAATAATTATGATATTTTTAAATATAATGATTTTATAAAGATGTTGTTTATAAAGATAATGATATGCATAAAGATAATGATTGCATTAAAAATATTTTTTTTAAATAATGATATTTATAAAGATAGTAATGATGCTATTTATACAGGCAATGATGATATTTATAAAGATAATGATGATTTCTATAAAGGCAGCGACAATATTTATAAAGACAATGATAATATTTATTAAGGCAATGATAATATTTATAAAAATAATGATGACATTTATAAAGATAATTATAATATTTATAAAGATAATGATACCTATAAAAATAATGATAATTATAAAGACTGATAATATTTATAAAGTTCAATTATATTATTTATAAAGAACGATTATATTTATAAATATAATGATGACATTTTTATAAAGATCAAGATGATATTTATAATGATCTTGATGATGATATTATGACAGTGCTAAATACAGAAGCATCCAATTGGCATAGTGGTTAGAGCACTAGCCTCTAAAGGCAAAGTTGCCAAGTTCTGAGTTCAAAACCAGGTAGTATCCCGCTCGAATACCCAGTTGCAAAATAAAGGCACCTGACTCTGCTCAAGTTAGGGAGAGCAAAGGCAGTGAGGAAGGGAATCAGCCACCCTACCTCATAAAGCTGCACGTAGTATTATGAGGTCTCTAACACGTCACTCCCATACATCAGTATTTGCTATGGGACCACCTTTGCCTTTTCTTAATTTTAGTGGTGACAGAGATATATTGTACTATATAATACCAGGAAAACATACTGATAAATAAAAAGAAACAAACAGTGATTCTCACCTTTTCCAATTAAATCCCCGATGTCTAGCCTTTTCCGAGATATGAGAGCTGCTGCCATACTTTGCTTTAGGACTGGCTCCTCAAACTTGGCAAGAAGTTCATTGATATAAGGACTGGAGTCTGGACCACAAAATAAAGTTCAAAGAGAGTTCATTGATATAAGGACGAGTCTGGACCACAAAATAAAGTTCAAAAAGAGTTCATTGATATAAGGACAAGTCTGGACCACAAAATAAAGTTCAAAAAGAGTTCACTGATATAAGGACTGGAGTCTGGACCACAAAATAAAGTTCAAAAAGAGTTCATTGATTTAAGGACTGGAGTCTGGACCACAAAATAAAGTTCAAAGAGAGTTCATTGATATAAGGACTGGAGTCTGGACCACAAAATAAAGTTCAAAGAGCACACAAATATTATCATGATTCAGCTGAAGCACCTAAGAAAGTATCCTTAGAAAAACTACAAAGATTATACTGTGAACTATTGCATTCTTTTAACTAAAAATATTATCTGTAAGGCTTTGAAAAATGTCACAGGCAAAATGGGGTGGGTATCAGTTTTACAAAGAACAAGGATGAGAAAAGTAAAATTGACAAATTACAGTTCAGGTTCATACAGTATTCTCCTATCAGGTTTACAGTATTCTCCTATCAGGTTTACAGTATTCTCCTATCAGGTTTACAAAGAATAAGACTTAGAAAAGTAAAACTTATACACACACCATTCAACTTCTTTCAGTTCTCCTCTCTCAGTTTTACAAAGAACATGGCTCAGAAAAGTAACACTAATAAATACACCATTACAATTCTCATCTATCAGTTTTACAAAGAACATGGCCCAGAAAAGTAATACTAACGAACACACCATTACAATTCTCCTCTATCAGTTTTACAAAGAACATGGCTCAGAAAAGTAACACTACCAAACACATCATTACAATTCTCCTCTACCAGTTTTACAAAGAACATATCTCAGAAAAGTAACACTAACAAACAAACCATTACTATTCTCCTCTATCAGTTTTACAAAGAACACGGCCCAGAAAAGTAACACTAACAAACACACCATTACAATTCTCCTCTATCAGTTTTACAAAGAACATGGCTCAGAAAAGTAACATTAACAAACACACTATTACAATTCTCCTCTATCAGTTTTACAAAGAACATGGCTCAGAAAAGTAATTCTAACAAACATACCATTACAATTCTCCTCTATCAGTTTTACAAAGAACATGGCTCAGAAAAGTAACACTAACAAACACACCATTACAATTCTCCTCTATCAGTTTTACAAAGAACATGGCTCATAAAAGTAACACTACCAAACACACCATTACAATTCTCCTCTATCAGTTTTACAAAGAACATGGCTCAGAAAAGTAATTCTAACAAACATACCATTACAATTCTCCTCTATCAGTTTTACAAAGGACATGGCTCAGAAAAGTAACACTACCAAACACACCATTACAATTCTCCTCTATCAGTTTTACAAAGGACATGGCTCAGAAAAGTAACACTACCAAACACACCATTACAATTCTCCTCTATCAGTTTTACAAAGAACATGGCTCAGAAAAGTAATTCTAACAAACATACCATTACAATTCTCCTCTATCAGTTTTACAAAGGACATGGCTCAGAAAAGTAACACTACCAAACACACCATTACAATTCTCCTCTATCAGTTTTACAAAGAACATGGCTCAGAAAAGTAACACTAACAAAAACACCATTCAGATTCTTATAACTCTCGGCAATAAGACTCCACCAGAAATACAAAAGTTAATAAAACACTATATTACAAAAACAAAAGCTAACAAACAAAAATAAATAAATAATGATGCGAGCCAGTAGTCTACAGTGGTGGTAGATTCCTACTAGATAAATACAGATTGATTATAAATAATCCTCCAATCAACATTTAATGCTTACCAGTATAGACAATATCATTTTTCTGAACAATAAAACAATATGAACTATAACTAAAAATACCTACTAGAGAAATAATACAGCATAGAGCATAAAATAAATACAAACAAGAAAATTTTACAATTAAATAAATGCATCCTGATATAACCAACAGCTCCATGTATATGGTAGATGGTTGAATGAGGCGTACTACAAAGAAAATTAGTAAACACCTTAATAACAAATAATAAAAAAAATAACTCTCGGCTATCAATTTTACAAAGAATGAGGAAAGGGAAAGTAAAACTGAAAAACACATTATTCAGCTTCTTTCAATTCTATCAATTTTACAAAGAACAAGAATGAGAAACATAAAACTGACAATCATTCAGCTTCTTTCAATTCTATCAATTTTACAAAGACCAAGAATGAGAAACATAAAACTGACATCATTCAGCTTCTTTCAATTCTATCAATTTTACAAAGAACAAGAATGAGAAACATAAAACTGACATCATTCAGCTTCTTTCAATTCTATCAATTTTACAAAGAACAAGAATGAGAAACATAAAACTGACATCATTCAGCTTCTTTCAATTCTATCAATTTTACAAAGAACAAGAATGAGAAACATAAAACTGACAATCATTCAGCTTCTTTCAATTCTATCAATTTTACAAAGACCAAGAATGAGAAACATAAAACTGACATCATTCAGCTTCTTTCAATTCTATCAATTTTACAAAGAACAAGAATGAGAAACATAAAACTGACATCATTCAGCTTCTTTCAATTCTATCAATTTTACAAAGAACAAGAATGAGAAACATAAAACTGACATCATTCAGCTTCTTTCAATTCTATCAATTTTACAAAGAACAAGAATGAGAAACATAAAACTGACATCATTCAGATTCTTTCAATTCTATCAATTTTACAAAGAACAAGAATGAGAAACATAAAACTGACATCATTCAGCTTCTTTCAATTCTATCAATTTTACAAAGAACAAGAATGAGAAACATAAAACTGACATCATTCAGCTTCTTTCAATTCTATCAATTTTACAAAGAACAAGAATGAGAAACATAAAACTGACATCATTCAGCTTCTTTCAATTCTATCAATTTTACAAAGAACAAGAATGAGAAACATAAAACTGACATCATTCAGATTCTTTCAATTCTATCAATTTTACAAAGAACAAGACTGAGAAACATAAAACTGACATCATTCAGATTCTTACAATTTTCTTCTAATCAGTTTTACATAGAACAAAACTGAGAAAAGTAAATCTGACATACGCCCTATTCAATTTCATTCAATTTTCCCTATCTGTTTTACAAAGAAAAGGAAGAGAAAAGTAATACTGGCCAACACATAATTCAGCTTCTTTCAATTTTCCTCTATCAGTTTTACACAGAACAAAACTGAGAAAAGTAAATCTGACATACTTCCAATTCTTCTTCTTCCTCATTTGTCCTGAAAAGGACGTTGGTTGCGTTGTGTCCGTTTAATGCAGTGTTTCTCAACCCTGATAGTAGCAACGCCCCCTTTTGACAACTAATATTTTAAAAAGCCCCCCACCCTTTTAACACCCCCTTGCTCTTTATCCTGTATACACAAACACAAACACAGATACTTATACATATATTCCACCATACTTTTAAAAAAGCAATGCAGTTAATGAGTTATCTTTTCTTATAATATAAAGAAAAAGAGAAAGCACATTTATAAAAACTTAATAATAATAATAATAATAATAGCCCCTTCAGTCATAACTGACTATGGGAATGCGCCCAGAGGTGACAGCTCTCAGCTGCTTATTTTCCTGATGCTCCTTTCGACGTTTTCTCCTCTCTTCGGCTTGTTGTGTGAGCTTCTTTTCACCCAATCTGAGGTGGTGCTGTAAATAGCATCGCCACTTGGTGCGATCGGCAGCTTCATCCTCCCACGTTGCTGGATTTATGTCCAGTGCCCTCATATCTCTCTTGCACACATCTTTGAACCTCAGCTGCGGTCGCCCAACTGTATAAAAGCATAGTTATTTTAAATATGCGTTTAAGTACGGAATTATATACACCACAGGTTCATTATCATTGAATTACAAATTGGCGGAGCAAATGATATAAAATTAGTTCTTACAACTCTATAACTATCATAATCATATTATTTTAATAGCGCCTAAATGACTGCATATATATCTTCAAATCTGAATATTTATGCCTCTCACTTTAAACATGAAAAAATTATTAGTTGATAATAATGATATAATTATATAAAAATTCACTTACTAATGAAGCTTAATGAGATCCTTGCGCTTGGTGTGACACAGCCAGTTTTGTAATATTTGATTCCAAGTTTGTTAATAGAAGTCTCAAATCTCCTGTTACAAATCTGCAGTCAGTTTCGTTGCTTTTGTAGTAGCAACACTATTGCACTGAACCCCTTCTCCACCAAATACGACGTTGGGAATGCTGTAATTAGCAATTTAGTTTCACGCCAAAGAACAGGATACGCAAGCCTCTGCTGGATCCAAAATTTCTCGTAATGTGTGTGACTGAATCGTGCTTTTGTCTCGAAGTCATTTTGTAGCTCAATTAATTCTTCTTGTAAATGTTGACTAACTAGTTCCACGTCTGATTCAAACGGATTAATCACCCAGTCCGGTATTTATTGTTCTTGGAAGTCCTTAAATCTTATGCTCATATCATTTTTAATAGCGTCCAAATGACTGCAATAAACCTATAAATCGTAATCTTTAAGCCTGTCCCCACCTAACTGTAGTAAACATGGAAAATGAGAAAGTTCTCAGCGACTAAGATTTATTTTTATATAATGTCAATTTGTTGATGAACCCCATGATAATTCCTTTCACTTTAATCAGACTGATCTCATTTCCTTGTAGCTTAAGAAGAAAATCATCTAACTTTTTAAATATATCTGAAATATAGGCCACATCGTTTCGCAATACTTCTCTTTCAATGCTAAATTCTTCTTTGATTGAATCCAAAAACTCTACAACAGTATCAAATAATGCACATAATCTTTTTAAACAGTTACCTTTGGACAGCCATCATACTTCCGTGTGTAGGAGAAGACGTTCAAACTCTTCACCATTATCACAACAAAGTTTACGAAATAATCTATCATTCAACGAATGCGCCTTAATTTTGTTAATAACACTGATAACACAGTTCAATGATTTGTGGAGTCTGTCAGTAAAATGCTTGGCGACTAAATGTTGTCGATGAATAACACAATGAATTGTTAAAACACCTGGTGCCACATTTTTTAAGTATGCCTGAAACCCACGATGACGACCAACCATAGCTGGTGCTCCGTCTGTCGTACATGCGATGACATTGGAAAAAGGAATTTTTTTCCAATAAAAATGTGTTTCCAGAAGAAAATATGTGTCGAGAGTGGAGAGACAAGGTTAGCTTGGGTGTGTCGAGAGGCTAATGAATGTTTCGAGCGTTGAAGGGACATAAATCTCCGCCTACTGTCTCCTGACAATGGTAACATCCCAGGTACTAAAATGTTGCGTTTGGAATCCTTGAAAAACTCTATGGGACACAAGGCAAATAAAACTATCATGTTACAAGCTATGTGAAGGGGAATATCTTTTGTAATTGTTTCATATTGATTCTTGTAAAAATGTACACAACGCCCCCCTGAATGGAAGCAGCGACCCCCAATCGTTGCGACCCATTAGAACGCCCCCAGACATCTTGAAAACGCCCCCCAGGGGGCAGTACCGCCCCCGTTGAGAAACACTGGTTTACAGCGAAGCTGCGGTATGTGCACCTTTCAGCCGACACATCCGACTTCCGAATGGCATTTTTTGGGTACGGGTTTGCCTTCCCTCTTCGATCCCTACTCCTCAGCCAGACTGCACTGATGCAGCCTGTTTCCAGGACTACCACGTGGAGGTGGAGTAGGGTCTTGTTCAGCTCTGGTTCACTGACCCTGATGCAGGCAGTCAAACTATGGGTCGCTTACTGCATTCCTCACTTTTGATGCGTCTTGGGTCCCACTCCCAATTCAACTTCTTACAGTATTCCTTATCGGTCTTACAGAGAACAAGGCTGAGAAAAGTGAACCTGACAAACACACAATCCAGCTTCTTACAATTCTCCTATTCTCCCCTATCAATTTTACACCTAAAAAAATTTTTAAAAACTCAGAAAAGTAAAACTTATTATCTCTGCATCTTACACTTCTCCTCTATCAATTTACAAAGAACAAGGCTCAAAAAAGTAAACTTAACAAACACACTATTCAGTTTCTCACAATTCTCCATCAATTTTACAAAGAACAAGACTGAAATTTTCAGTGAAAACAGTAAAACTGAAGCTTTTCCCTATTCATGTTTTTACAATTCTCCATCACTTTTACTGCGGTCATGATTATTCATGGGCTTTGGAAACTGTTAACTTTGCTACAACTAAAGTAAACGCAAGTCAACAACACAAGTATTTTTGTACAGACAACTTACACCAGAAATTTAAGAAAATAATAAACAAAAATACACAAACAAAACATAAATTCCTATATCTACACATTTTTCTCAAACAATTAATTATTTTAAAAGGAATTTAGAACTACATTTTCAGCATACCTGAGTTCCTATCTGCTTGTCCTCCTCCATTCACGTCCACCTTGATGGGAATATTATCCATACCAATCAGTTCTTCCTCATCCTCTCCCTCTTTCTGTCCTTCATAATCTTTCAACACATCAGGGATGAAGTTTTGTTCAGGTTTATGTTTACGGTGACGACGCAGGACACAGATGGTCAGCAGCACAACAATGAAGAGTATGGGCAGGACCACTCCAAGGACAACTCCCAGAGTGATTGGCTTGCTGCTCTCACTAGGGAGGAAGTAGCGCAAGTAGCCAGGAACTGATCTGATGTTACCTATCTTCACCTGTTGGTAAAAATGTTGTGGTCAAAGTTGATGGAATTGACAGTAGTTTACACTAAGAACAATGACTTGAAACAATAAACAACGCTGTCTATGTTAGACTGAAGAACAAAGAGACCAGATACTGGATAGTTCGACATCATGGCATGGAAAGAAGTCAACAACAAATTTCATAAATTGTACTGGAGACAGGAAACTGTGGAGAGACATGATCACCACACCACTGGGCATGATACGTGAAGAAGTCTGTGTTACTTTGTCGCATTTAGTGACGCTCCCAGTACAGGAATATAACTGATGGAAATTTTTTCAGAACCAGTGCTTCCTATGATATCATACTCCCCCCGATCTCCTGGATAGTGAGATTTGATGCCTAGCATTCTCGGATACAGGCAAAAATATAGGAGATCTTGTGTGCAGGTTAAGCACATTAAAAATCCCTTGGCGGTTGGAAATTGAAAAGCGTAGGCCATACGGTCGCTGCCCTCACAAAATTTGGTTTGGTTTGGTTTTAAGGACTATCTTCATTGCAACATGGACAACTTCATCAGTGCTCCGATCTCCTCCCTTAGATCACACAAGGAGGATCTCAGCACAGTGCACAAACTCCATAGCACTGGTGAGAATCCCAATGTTGTATATAGGAATCACACATTCCATAAATATTTTTATGGTGGGTAGGTTTCTAATTTTTGCCAGGGCAATGGCCTTCCAGATAGGCCTACTCTTTACGACTTCCAACTGCTGTGGTATTTTTAACATGCACAACTTGCACACAGCACCTCCTATTTTTTTTTTTTGCCCTTATCTGAGAAGGCTAGGCATCCAATCTCCCTACCCAGGAGAGTGGGGGGGGGGGGGGGGGGGGATGGCATCATTCGGACCACTGGTTCTGAAAAAAATATTTTTATAAATTATACTCCATCAACTGGGAATTGAACCCAGTACCTCTAGAATTTGAGGCGGATGCCACTCCTCTTAGACACTCTGATTCCCCCTCCTCACAAAATTTAAAAATTAGGAAACCTACCCACTACAAACATATTTATAGAATGTATACACACAATCGAGAGCTTCTTCTTCTTCTTCTTTCTCGTTCGTCCTGAAAAGGACGTTGGTTGCGTTGTGTCTGTTTACAGCGGAGCTGCAATATCTGCGCCTTTCGGCCGGCACATCCGACTTCAGCATGGCATTTTTGGGGGCCGGGTTTGCCTTCCCTCTTCGATCCCTACTCTCTCAGCCAGACTGCAGTGATGCAGCCTGTTTTCAGGACCACCACGTGGAGGTGGAGTAGGGTCTTGGTCAGCTCTGGTTCGCTGACCCTGACACAACCAGTCAAGCTATGGGTCGCTGTTGAAAGGATTTTCTTTGAATGTCAGCAAAACTGTATGCATGGTAGTTTCTAAGAAAATACAAATACCAGTATGCTCTTTGAACAGCAAAAGAGAAAATATCAAACAAGTCAATCTTTTTAAATATTTAGGCTACATATTGACATCAGATGGCAGATGTGACACAGAGATAAAGAAAAGGATTGCCATGTCCAAAGAAGCCTTTACTAGGATGAGCAACGTAATGAAAAACAGAAACAATTGATTTTACGTGATGAGGTTGCCACCTCATTGCATTACCTGATACGTCACCTGTTAAGACATGCCTGAAGGAGCATTAGCGCTATTTGTTCTATGTCTCCTTAGATACACCTGGGAACTACAAGGGGCATTGAAATACATGCCGTTTGTTTTCTGTCTGTAATGTAATAAGGAGCATCTGATTGGCAGAGTGGTTAGTGTTAGCCTCTGGTGACAAAGGTGCTGGGTTCAAAAACTGGTAGCGTCCTGCTCATCTACCTAGCTGTAAATGGGTACCTGACTCTCTTCTTGAGTTAGGACATGAAAAGGCAGCGAGTAAGGGAACTGGTCGCCACACCTCATGATGCTGGGCCGAGTATCGTGAAGTCTCTAATACAATTCACTCCCCTGTGGCAGGATCTCCTATGGGACTACCTTTACCTTTAGCTTACTGTAATCATCATCATCATCTCAACCCGTAACCCATCATGGGTCGTAGGGGTGCCATGGTGGAAGCATCAGCAGACAGGGTCCTCCACTGCTCTCTATCCTCAGCAATGCGTACAAGTGTGGAAAAACCGTGCCCTGCCCATTCTTTGATGTTATCAGCCCAGGATTTTCTTTGCCTTCCTCTTCTCCGTTTACCTTCGTATGTTCCCTGGAAGATCGTTTTCGAAAGGGAGTCACGATGAGTTACATGCCCAAACCAGGCGAGCTTTCGGCGTTTCACTACTGACAAAAGTGGTTCTTGGTGACCTGCATAGGTGTTTATTTTCTCTCTAACATAGACATTTGTTTTGACATAGACATTTGTTTATGTAATAAACTTACTGTAATAAGACTTTCATAAATGGGTGCTTGCGTAGAATAGAAGGATTGAAATGGTATGACACTGTCACTAATATGGATCTGATGACAAGAACCAGACAAGTTCCAGGTGAACAAGAGATGAGAAGATGATGATGGCAATGGATAGGACACACATTGAGGAAACCTGTTGATAGCATTACAAGGCAGTCCCTATTCTGGAATCTTCAGGGAAAGAGAGGCAAAAAACACATGGAGAACTGGAGACAGAAGTAAAAATGATAAGAAAGACATAGGAAAAACTTGAACTGATGAAACGCGACAGGACGACTTGGCATGTTTGTTGAAGGCCTATGCTCCTAGGGGAGTTAAAGAGTATTGCTGATGACGTGCCTTCCCTATTCCCTTTTTTTTTTGCCTCATCAAAATCATTTATTAAAAATGGATTCAGTATGTCTCAATTGACCATCCTATTGGCATGATATGAGTATATGAGGAGTATTACTATTTGTGTGTTTGTGTATATGTATGTTATGACTAAAATCATAACATATCTGTTGTATTCGACAAGGCTTGTTTATGGACCAGCTTGTTGATATTGCGTTTCCTGGGTTACTCCCGGAAGTACGTCATTGTCTTTTGGACAATTAAAGCAGACGGCTTTGCCGGCTTCACTTGGCAGAAGTGAGCGGTACTTTGTGGCCTTTCTCCTGTGTCATTGGAAGTGTTTGGACGTATATTTGTCCAGCTCCGATATGTGGGCTCTTACTACAGAGTTATAAAGATGTACTACAGCTAGATCGTCCATCTATTTCATGGAGTCTATGCTGGTTTGATATTTTAGGACAAGCGAATGCTGTATATCAAGAAAAGAGAGAGTGGAATTATTTAATAAAGATTACAGCAACATGTCGCAGACATCTTGTCCCTAGTCGATGAAATAGCGACGTTTTCAAGACTGGCTAGGTCATGCCATTGTCTATATGAATACTGAATATACAGGGTGTCCATAAAGTCTCTTTACTTACTTACTACTTACTTACTTAGTCGTTCCCCTTCTACCGTGAGGTGTAGAGGTTTGGAAGAGAGAGCGCCAGACTATTCTATCGGCTGTCTTCCTCCTGGCCTGGTTCCATTCTAGTCCTCGGTCCTTCAAAGATTGTCTAATGTTGTCCTCCCAGCGGACTCTGGGTCGTCCTCGGGGTCTGGATCCTTGGCTCTTTGTTTCCCATGCTTGTCGTGGTAGCCGATCTTCTCCCATTCTGCAGACATGGCCAAACCATCTTAGTTGGGACTGTTCTACTTGGGTCTGTAGGGGGTAGGATTTTAGGCCTTGACGTATCGTCAGGTTGCGTACCATGTCTCTTCTTGTTACTTCAACCACCTTCCTCAGATACCTCATTTCTGAGGTTTGGATCTGGCTTTTATGGGTTGTAGTCATTGCCCATGACTCGCATCCATATGTCAAGACTGGGACATAGGTGGAGCGGTATTCAGCCATCTTCGTTTTCTTACCAACCTCTCTCTTGCTGAGGAATCCTCGATTTATGGCCTGAAAAAGTCTCCCAGCTGCTGCTTTTCGAGTGGCCAACTCTTCTTTGATGCCTCCCTTTCGGTCTATAATAGCTCCGAGGTATTTAAAGTGGCCAATGCCGGTCCCAAGCCCAGATGAAAAAGGAGGAGGGCGGCCTGCATGGAGGCCGTAAGGAGGCAGCCCCTCCACCATGCAAAGGCACAACAGGCCAATCACCTGTTTGCTTTAAATCATGATTACGCAAACTACAAGAGAGAAAACCGGACTGATTCTAAAGGCGACGAACTGGAACGGACTACGGACTACGACTTATGGAACTTGGAACACAAGAAGTATAAATGGGAAGGAAGAGGAGCTGGTGGAAGAGATGAGGAAAGCAAAACTAGAAATCCTGGCTATAACGGAAACGAAGAAAAAAGGACAAGGAGTCATGGATCTCGATGGCAACACGTTGCTCTACAGTGGTGTACCCATATCTGAAAGGGCTAAAGGGGGCGTGGGTTGCATTGTGGCCCAAAATCAAAAAGATAGTATCAAGGGATGGAACTTTGTCTCGGAGCGCATTATGGTTGTAAAACTAAAAGAAGGAGAAACCATAGTCAACCTGGTCATAGTGTATGGGCCAAATGAGGATGAGAGAGCAGAGGTCAAGGAGGAATTCTTCGAGCTGCTTCAAAGGACAGTGGATGACTGCCTAGATGAAGTTATTATGCTCGGAGATTTTAATGCCAGAGTTGGAAATGACCATGCTAGATGGGGTGGAGTTATCGGAAGATATGTAGAAGATACTCTCAATGACAATGGAAAGCGACTCCTTAGATTCTGCAGTGAGCAGAATCTGATCATTACAAACACAAAGTTCCCCCATAAGCGCATACATGCATACACTAGATGTGAACCAACCAAGAATGAGAAGTCAGTGATCGACTATGCCATTGTTCGGAGAAGCTCATTCAGATATGTCCGAGATGCAAGAGTCTGGAGGGGGCCAGAGATTGGAAGTGATCACTACCTGCTAACAATCAAACGAACAACTGAAAGAGTTGCTCAGCCTAGGAACTGCCCAACATCATGCAAGAAACCAAGTAAACGAGCAGGAGAAATGAGCATTAGGACCTACAAGCTGAGAGAGCCAGAAATTAAGACCAGATATCAGGGGCTTATTGCTACAGCAGTGAGTAACACAGAAGAACGACCTGATGACTTGGAAACCCTCTGGAATAAATTCAAGGATATCATAAAGACAGCTGCTGCAGAAGCATGCGGTGAAGTCCGACTTGGGAACCAGAGAAAGAGGACACCTTGGTGGACAGAGGAAGTCAAAGAGAAAATAAGAGAGAAGAAAATGGCATGGAAACAATACTTAGGAGCTAAAAACACAACAGGACAAATGGAAAAATATAGAGAATATGTGACACTCAGAACAGAAGCAAAGAACAAAGTGCTAGCAGCAAAACAGAAGTCCTGGGAAGAATTTGGAGAAAAGCTAGAAAAAGATGCACAAGAAAACCAGAAATTGTTCTATAAGACCCTAAAGAACATGAGGAAAGAAAAACAATGCCCTCTCAAATTTATAAAGGACAAGCAAGGCAAATTGCTTACTGCCCCGAAGGAAGTAATGGAAAGATGGAAAGAATATTTCTCAGAACTCCTGGATGGTGAGCATGATGAAGCATCAGAAATGATAACCACTGACACAGAAGAGGAAACCAATGATGGTGAAGATGACATAAAGATGGAAGAACTGAGGGCAGCACTAGAGAAAATCAAGATGGGCAAAGCAGCAGGGCATGATGGTATAACACCAGAAATGGTTAAGTACATGGGAGCATCAGGCGACCTATTACTCTTAAAGGTCCTACAGGCAGCATGGTGCAACAAGACCATACCAAAGGATTGGGAGATTTCCATCATAACACCAATTTTCAAAAAGGGTGACAATCGACAATGTGGAAACCATAGAGGCATATCCCTTCTCAGTGTCCCTGGTAAAATCTACTCTAGAATCCTAGAGCAGAGACTCCGAAGCCTAGCTGAGCCACAATTGGATGAGGTCCAGTGCGGATTCCGAGCAAACCAAAGTACTCAAGACCTAATCTTCACACTCAGACAGCTGAGTGAAAAGGCCCTTGAGTATAAGAGTGAGATCCATCTTTGTTTCATAGATCTGGAAAAGGCGTTTGACAGGGTCCCCTGGAGCAAACTTTGGGACTGTTTGGCAAGGAAGAATATTCCAGCACCTCTGATTCATGCTATACAGAGCTTCTACAAGTCTTGCAGAAATTATGTGAGGACAGCAAACCATAAGTCAGAAGAGTTCAGGACCACCACTGGTGTAAGACAAGGTGATATCCTATCACCTTACCTCTTCATACTCCTTATGGACGATGTCATCAAGGCATGTAAGGAGAGAACAAGAAAGTATTCAGTGGGGTACTGGAAAATGAGACAGGTCTATATTTCGGAGCTGGCATTTGCTGATGATGTTGCCCTGATTGCTAAATCAGAGGCACATCTCCAATCCAACCTGCAAGTCTGGAAGGAAGAGCTGGAGAAGAGAGGGATGGTCATAAGCAGCTCTAAAACAAAATCCATGGTGATATCACGAGAAGAAAGAAAACATCAGATTAAGTTGGGAGAACAGGTCCTGGAGCAGGTCGACCACTTTAAATATCTCGGAGCTATTATAGACCGAAAGGGAGGCATCAAAGAAGAGTTGGCCACTCGAAAAGCAGCGGCTGGGAGACTTTTTCAGGCCATAAATCGTGGATTCCTCAGCAAGAAAGAGGTTGGTAAGAAAACGAAGATGGCTGTATACCGCTCCACCTATGTCCCAGTCTTGACATATGGATGCGAGTCGTGGGCAATGACTACAACCCACAAAAGCCAGATCCAAACCTCAGAAATGAGGTATCTGAGGAAAGTGGTTGAAGTAACAAGAAGAGACATGGTCCGCAACCAGACGATCCGTCAAGGCCTAAAATCCCATCCGCTGCAGACCCAAATAGAACAGTCCCAACTAAGATGGTTTGGCCATGTCTGCAGAATGGGAGAAGATCGGCTACCACAACAAGCATGGGAAACAAATAGCCAGGGATCCAGACCTCCAGGACGACCCAGAGTCCGCTGGGAGGACAACATTAGACAATCTTTGAAGGACCGAGGACTAGAATGGAACCAGGCCAGGAAGAAGACAGCTGATAGAATGGTCTGGCGCTCTCTCTTCCAAACCTCTACACCTCACGGTAGAAGGGGAACGACTAAGTAAGTAAGTACGTAAGGTATTTAAAGTGGTCAACCTGCTCCAGGACCTGTTCTCCCAGCTTAATCTGATGCCTTCTTTCTTCTCCTGATATCACCATGGATTTTGTTTTAGAGCTGCTTATGACCATCCCTCTCTTCTCCAGCTCTTCCTTCCAGACTTGCAGGTTGGATTGGAGATGTGCCTCTGATTTAGCAATCAGGGCAACATCATCAGCAAATGCCAGCTCTGAAATATAGACCTGTCTCATCTTCCAGTACCCCACTGAATACTTTCTTGTTCTCTCCTTACATGCCTTGATGACATCTTCCATAAGGAGTATGAAGAGGTAAGGTGATAGGATATCACCTTGTCTTACACCAGTGGTGGTCCTGAACTCTTCTGACTTATGGTTTGCTGTCCTCACATAATTTCTGCAAGACTTGTAGAAGCTCTGTATAGCATGATTCAGAGGTGCTGGAATATTCTTCCTTGCCAAACAGTCCCAAAGTTTGCTCCAAGGGACCCTGTCAAACGCCTTTTCCAGATCTATGAAACAAAGATGGATCTCACTCTTATACTCAAGGGCCTTTTCACTCAGCTGTCTGAGTGTGAAGATTAGGTCTTGAGTACTTCGGTTTGCTCGGAATCCGCACTGGACCTCATCCAATTGTGGCTCAGCTAGGCGTCAGAGTCTCTGCTCTAGGATTCTAGAGTAGATTTTTCCAGGGACACTGAGAAGGGATATGCCTCTATGGTTTCCACACTGTCGGTTGTCACCCTTTTTGAAAATTGGTGTTATGATGGAAATCTCCCAATCCTTTGGTATGGTCTTGTTGCACCATGCTGCCTGTAAAACCCTTAAGAGTAACAGGTCGCCTGATGCTCCCATGTACTTAACCATTTCTGGTGTTATACCATCATGCCCTGCTGCTTTGCCCATCTTGATTTTCTCTAGTGCTGCCCTCAGTTCTTCCATCTTTATGTCATCTTCACCATCATTGGTTTCCTCTTCTGTGTCAGTGGTTATCATTTCTGATGCTTCATCATGCTCACCATCCAGGAGTTCTGAGAAATATTCTTTCCATCTTTCCATTACTTCCTTCGGGGCAGTAAGCAATTTGCCTTGCTTGTCCTTTATAAATTTGAGAGGGCATTGTTTTTCTTTCCTCATGTTCTTTAGGGTCTTATAGAACAATTTCTGGTTTTCTTGTGCATCTTTTTCTAGCTTTTCTCCAAATTCTTCCCAGGACTTCTGTTTTGCTGCTAGCACTTTGTTCTTTACTTCTGTTCTGAGTGTCACATATTCTCTATATTTTTCCATTTGTCCTGTTGTGTTTTTAGCTCCTAAGTATTGTTTCCATGCCATTTTCTTCTCTCTTATTTTCTCTTTGACTTCCTCTGTCCACCAAGGTGTCCTCTTTCTCTGGTTCCCAAGTCGGACTTCACCACATGCTTCTGCAGCAGCTGTCTTTATGATATCCTTGAATTTAATCCAGAGGGTTTCCAAGTCATCAGGTTGTTCTTCTGTGTTGCTCACCGCTGCAGCAATAAGCCCCTGATATCTGGTCTTAATTTCTGGCTCTCTCAGCTTGTAGGTCCTAATGCTCATTTCTCCTGCTCGTTTACTTGGTTTCTTGCGTGATGTTGAGCAGTTCCTAGGCTGAGCAACTCTTTCAGTTGTTCGTTTGATTGTTAGCAGGTAGTGATCACTTCCAATCTCTGGCCCCCTCCAGACTCTTGCATCTCGGACATATTTGAATGAGCTTCTCCGAACAATGGCATAGCCGATCACTGACTTCTCATTCTTTGTTGGTTCACATCTAGTGTATGCATGTATGCGCTTATGGGGGAACTTTGTGTTTGTAATGATCAGATTCTGCTCACTGCAGAATCTAAGGAGTTGCTTTCCATTGTCATTGAGAGTATCTTCTCCATATCTTCCGATAACTCCATCCCCTCTAGCATGGTCATTTCCAACTCTGGCATTAAAATCTCCGAGCATGATAACTTCATCTAGGCAGTCATCCACTGTCCTTTGAAGCAGCTCGAAGAATTCCTCCTTGACCTCTGCTCTCTCATCCTCATTTGGCCCATACACTATGACCAGGTTGACTATGGTTTCTCCTTCTTTTAGTTTCACAACCATAATGCGCTCTGAGACAAAGTTCCACCCCTTGATACTATCTTTTTGATTTTGGGCCACAATGCAACCCACACCTCCTTTAGCTCTTTCGGATATGGGTACACCACTGTAGAGCAGCGTGTTGCCATTGAGATCCATGACTCCTTGTCCTTTTTTCTTTGTTTCCGTTATAGCCAGGATTTCTAGTTTTGCTTTCCTCATCTCTTCCACCAGCTCCTCTTCCTTCCCATTTATACTTCTTGTGTTCCATAAGTCGTAGTCCGTAGTCCGTTCCAGTTCGTCGCCTTTAGAATCAGTCCGGTTTTCTCTCTTGTGTTACTCGTAATCGTGGTTTAAAGCAAACAGGTGATTGGCCTGTTGTGCCTTTGCATGGTGGAGGGGCTGCTTCCTTACGGCCTCGATGCAGGCCGCCCTCCTCCTTTTTCATCCGGGCTTGGGACCGGCATGGGCGGAGTTAAGTCTCTTTACAATTTAACAAATTTATTACAAAGGCAATTGATGAGATATCTTAATCAGATTTGTTCTATGTACTCAGTGGTTATCGACGTTTTTAATCACATACCTTTATCGTATTTCAGGTACCCTGTTGACGAAAGAGGTACTGTTAAATGAACCCCTACTAAAATGGCTACTCCTCAAGAGAAGGCACAATGTGTATCATGGTTTATTGAAACAAAATCGGATAGGCAAACTCAGCGAAACTACAGAACTAAGTATGGAAGAGATCCACCGTCACGTCCGTCAATTCGTGCATGGCACAAGAAATTTATGGAGACAGGGACAGTGTTGGATAAAGGGAGGAGTGGATGACCAAGAACATCTTACACGCTCGATGTTTTCCTCAGATGTTCTTGGTCGTCCACTCCTCCCTTTATCCAACACTGTCCCTGTCTCCATAAATTTCTTGTGCCATGCACGAATTGACGGACGTGACGGTGGATCTCTTCCATACTTAGTTCTGTAGTTTCGAACCACTGAGTACATAGAACAAATCTGATTAAGATATCTCATCAATTGCCTTTGTAATAAATTTGTTAAATTGTAAAGAGACTTTATGGACACCCTGTATATCAAGTGGAGCTTGTGTACTTATTAAAATGAATATTCGTCTTCACATCCAAACTGGCCTTGTCGAATACAATAGATATGTTATAATTTTAGTCATAACAATATATATATATATATATATATATATATATATATATATATATATATATATATATATATATATATATATTTTTTTATAGATAGTTATATATATATATATATATATATATTTTTTTTTTTTTTTTTTTTCATTCAACCATCCTATTGGCAGAGTGGTTAGTGCCTGCCTTTCACAACAAAGTTACCAGGTTCTGGATTCAAAACCTCATAGTATCAGGCTACCAAGCTGGGAATGGGTACTTAACTCTGCTCTTGAGTAAGGAAGGACAAAGGCATAGATGAAGAGACCTGGTCACCCCAACTTGTAAAGCTGAGACCTTGTATAGTGAAGTCTCTTACACTTCACTCCCCTATGACAGTATATGTTATGGGATTAACTTTACATGTGAATACTGAAAGTGGGATTTACCAAGGTTAAGGTAGTCCCTAGAACAATGCAGAAGTGGGTATAAGTCACAGGATCCGAATAAGTTAACCTTGAATATTCAAAGACCAGCATAGCTTATCAAGGACACTTGGTGATTTGATTCAACGGAAGAGTTAGTTGTCACCCAAAAGTCAACACAAAATGCTTACAAAAATATTCTAGAACAGGGTTCCTTAACTGTTTCTTGTGCTATAGACCCCTTTGATTGTCTGGTGAAGGTTCTGGACCCTGTCTTAGAAGAAATGTACACAAATGCATAATTAAACACTTTACATTTTAAACTTTAGGATGTGCCTGGACCCTCTAGAATCCATGGGGCCATAGGTTAAGAAACCATGTTCTAGAGCAGTGCTCCGCAACCTTTTTCACTTCACGGCACACTTAAAGTGACTTTCAAAATTCCACTGCACACTATACAGTATTTAAATAGGCGGGTATGGCAGATATTTTACAATTTGATGTAATCATAAGACAACACTCCTAAATTTGTGTGTGTGTGTGTGATGAATTGGTGGATGTTGGGAACTCAACTTGTTATTTGTAAAACAGTACGTGTGAGATTCTTTCGTAATATTTTACCATTACATATAATTGTTTAAACCATTATATGGTGTATTCTGCCTGGTGACATGGCACACTAGGCAGACATCGGTGGCACACAAGTGTGCCGTGGCACACCAGTTGCGGAGCACTGTTCTAGAGGATTCTACATTGAATAAATGAAGTGGGAAAAAAAAAGATTTCTCCCCCCCAAAAAAACAAGTAAAAACTTACAGTTACTGAAGCCTTCCCAGAGCCATCTGTTCCCTTTGGTGCACTAACTGGTGGCTTACATGTGATGGCCAAATCACTGGCTGCGGTCTCACTGCATGGTTCATCTCCCACAAACACTTGCACACTAGCCATCAACACATTTACCATTCTGAAGCGTCCCTGTGGTAAAATATATTACATATCTGTATCCTTTTATCTGACCATAATAAACATGGAGAAGAGAACTGGCAATAGATAAAGGGATAGAGAAGACATGAAAGATCTATATAAGATGGCACAGGACAGGAGGGTTGAGCATGTTCTTGGTGAGGGCCTGTGCTCCTTAGGCATCTGAAAGATATTGATTGATTGGGGAGAGAGAGAGAAACTGGTGGAGAAGGTGGCAAAGAGGTGAGATACAGTGTGTGGTGGTTGGCCCTTGCACTCAAGGAACTACTTTCACTGATCGGACTGATTCACAATGCTGTATACTTCTACTGTTCAAAACAACATGACTACATTGGTAACTACTTAACCTCTATCTCCAATGACAGTGGTGGAATATAAAAAGGGATGGCCTTAATCTTATCCAGAAGCCAGACAAATATTCTGACTTTAGGCTATTTTGGGTAACTTTTCTAACATGATTTGGGCAACAGCTGGAAACCAAAGAAATCCAGTTTCCAAAACAGAGTTATCCCCGAGGATTTTGGATAAAATAGTCTCATTTGATCCCAAGCTAGGGGTAAGAAGCGTGTGGCATACTGTGCATTCCCCACCATCCAAGGGGGCTCTCCAACTATGCAGAGCTAAAATACTATACTCTGGTTCTGGGCTTTCCCAAGGAATTGTCACGTCCTACCCAGAAACACTTCTCAGCTTCCACTGGCTATCACTGGGTCTATAGTGAGATCCTCCTGCATGCAGTCAACCAAGTCAAAACCCAAGAATTACATCAGGGACTCAAGTGACTTCTTAAAGCTTAGTGTGCAATGCTGGGTTCTCAACAAGTTTCACCACAGGGAGAATTCCTAGAAGTGTATGGATGATTTCAAGAGTCAATGAGGGTGTAACTTACCTCACAGACAGAGGTTCACTTCTACATATGTATATTGTAGCACTGTGCATAACTGGGGGTCATATAAGGATAACTCCTGATATGAATCCATCCATGAGTAAATTAAATATCAACCCAAACACCACAAGCTCCCACATCCTTTTTTTTTTTTTTGTGGTTGTTGATTTTTTTTTTTGATTTTTTTTTTTTTTACACCATCACAAGTATAAAGAGTAACATTTTAGAACAAAGGAAACACACATACATAAACATGCATACACATATACACACAAACGCAATCTGGATATTTTAATTTACTCTATTTGCAATAATCGGATAGGTACTTTTTTTTTCTCCCTTTTTTTGTGTAGTTTTGTTCCTATTTTATGCCATGACAGGTATGAAGAGATTACCAATTATAGGACTATGGAAAAAAAAACCACACACACACATATATATATATATACACACGCAAGCCAGCTATATGGAAATTATAATTTACTCTATTTACAATAACTGCACAAGAGGTATGATGAAAAGGTTGGTATTGGCAACTGAACATATGAATGAGTGATACTATATATCCTAATATCACGTGCTGGCCTTCAAAGCATGTATACACTGCTTCGACAGTGCAGACTACGCTGGCTTGGTCATGTCTGCCACATGGAAGATGGTCGCATCTCAAAAGATATCTTCCACTGACAATTAGCAGATGGCAAGAGAGCAGTTCGGCGACTGCACCTGAGATTCAAAGATGTGCGCAAGAGAGACATGAGGGCAATGGGCATAAATCCAGCAACCGGGAGGATGAAGCTGCTGATCTCTACGTCGCCACCTTAAATTGGGCGAAAAGAAGCTCTCCCAGCAAGCAGAAGGCTTGGTGTTCCCAGGAAAATAAGCAGCTGAAGGCTGTTACCTCAGGAGCACTTTCCCAAAGTCAGTTATGACTGAAGGGGTTATTTTTATTATATATATCCTAATTATATATTTTTCATAAATTATAAACAAAAACTTACCTGTATGGACAGAAAATCTTTTTCATGAAATGTTTTAGTTCTGTCATCTTCTTCAAAATGTGCTACACTGGGGTCGGGGTAATACAGCAGGGGTCCGAACAAAGGTTCGTGGGAAATGTTCCTGACGGAAGTCACATTCGCCATGTTAAACCAGTAGTGTACTTCCAAGGGACTTGTTTCAGTGATGTTGATGTTTGGTAAACTGATAGCAGGCACCTTGCACTCCATTATGTTCACGCTAATCACCTCACAGCCCTGGGAGATGGTACAAGATGGTGTGTGATATAAAAGGTAAAGATAGTCTCATTGCAGATACTGCCATAGGGGAGTGAAGTGCTAGAGACTTCACTATAGTGGCTCCAGCATTGAGAGGTGGGGTGTGACCAGTTGCCTTTTCCCTCCCTAACTGAAGAGCAAAGTCAGGTGACCCATTTACAGCCGAGTAGACTGGAGCATGTCTATACCATGAATTGAACCCGACACCTTTGCCGGGACAGACCAGTGCTCTAACCACTCTGTCAATCGGATGCTCATAGTTGATAGACTAGATGTACCTGACATAGTACAAATAATTGTCATCATCATTATTTTCCTTTGAGCTCCCTATGGAGCTTGGAGCCACCACTGTAGCTGGTCCCCGTGAAGGAAGCCTGCACCAAGCAGCCACATGCTCTTGCAGCAGTGGTTTATTTGGCAGTTTGTTTTACAGGATGAGGTTGCCAGCCCCATGCACAACCTCATATGTCGCCTTGCATGACATGCCTGAGAAAGAAGCAATCCTGTTCTTACTTAGTCTCTTCAGAACTGGTATAAATAATGGATATGTCTTGTTCATTATCATTGTGATTATTACCACCCTTCACAACCTCAAGGAACATAGGCATTTCAACAAATGTATGTCAAGTCCTCCTGTCCCATGCCATCAGCTCAATGTCTTTCCATGCTGTTCTCTTAGATTTTTTTTTTCTGTCTCCAGTTCTCCTCTCTATGTGTTTTTCAATCTACCTCTGCTTCTTTTACCCAGGGAATTCCAGAACAAGGACTGTCCTGTAATGCTATAAATGGGTTTCCTCATTATGTGCCTTATCCACTACCAGCATCATCTTCTTCTCATCTCTTGCTCCACAGGCACTTGCCTGGTTTTTATATTCAGTTTCACATTAGTGATCTTGTCTTTTGACTTCAATCCTTCTATTCTATGCAAGCACCAATTTATGAACGTCTGCAAGTTCTTGGTTGAGTTTGTTGTTTTCTATGTTCCAGAGCCATACAGTTTAGGCCTAACTTGACATTTAGGTTGAAGATTCTTCTTTCAACATTAGATAGTCTCTGAAGGACCGAGGACTAGAATGGAACCAGGCCAGGAGGAAGACAGCCGATAGGATAGCATGGGGCTCTCTCTTCCAAACCTCTACACCTCATGGTAGAAGAGGAATGACTAAGTAAGTAAGATTCTTATTTCACACATTCCTAGGAATCAATTTGTAGCACCACATTTCTGCTGCCACATGTGCAGTTTTCCACAGTTTGTTTAATGTACGAATATAAATCATCTACCAAATTGGAGATTTTCCTAGAAGAAAAAAGGTGAGTCAACAACCCAGACACCTTTTGCTTTCTCTGGATTGTGTTATGCGCCTCCTTACTAGAGACCTCTTTCTGTCTTGGATGGCTGAGTTTTATGTGCTTTAGTTAACTTATCTACGTGGAATTTTTTGTGGGTTAACATTTCTACAGGATGGTGACACGGGGATGAAAGCAAATGATAATTTTCTACAATTAGATATCAGAAAATTTTTGATAATTAAGTAAATGATAATTGTCCTAAATTCTGTCTGATATCTAATAAAATTTCACTCCAAGCTGTACAAATCAGCAGTCAGAACAATTCTGACATTCTTCAAAAACAGCCATTTTCCTTTGACAAATAAGTGTGCACAATACTGCATCCATTAACTTCAACAGAAACATAAGCAATTAAAGCATAGGATCAAAATAGGCAATAGAACTTACTACACATATAAAGTGCTGATTATGCTAAGGAAATGAGAGATGAGAAGTAGATGCTGGCAATGGATAGAACACACAATGAGAAAATCCTGATGATACCATTACAAGGTAATCTAGAATCCGCAGCAAGAGAGATTGAGGGAAACAATGGAGAAAAGAAGTGGAGAAAGATGTGAAAATGATGAGGAAGACATAGAAACAGCTTGATCTGATGGCACGGGTCAGAAAGACTTGGCATAAGTTTGTGGAAATCATGACAAGAACAAGACAAGTGTTTGTGGAATACGAGATGAGATGACACTGGCAACGGATTAGACATACATTGAGGAAAACCTGTTGATAGAACTGCAAGGCAGTCCTTGTTCTAGAATCTCCAGGGTAAGAGAGGTAGGTGGAGACCAAAGAACACATGGGAAAGAGAACTGGAGACAGACATGAAATGGATGAGGTAGACATTGAAAGACCTTGAGCTGATGGCATGAGACAGGAAGACTTTGTTGAAGGCCTATGCTCCTTGAGGAGCAGAAAGGTGATGATGATGATGATGATGATAATGATAATGATGATAATGATGCTAATGATAATGATGATGATAATGATGATGATGTTAATGATGATGATAATGATGATTATGATAATGATGATTATGATAATGATGATAATAATGATGATGATACTGATGATATTGATGATGATAATGGAGTACTAATTATCTTGAATACCTCTCTGAAGAATTTTCCTCCGTACGTAGTCACAAACTCTGGCTTCTGGATAAGATTAAGGCCATCCCCTTTGACTGTTATTAATGTTCCACCACTGTCATTGGAGAAAGAGGTTAAGTGGTTACCAAAAGTAGTCAGGTTGTTCTGAACAGTAGAAGCATACATCAGCATGAATCAATCAAATCAATGACAGTAGTTCCCTTGAGTGCAAGGGCCACCCACCACATCTCACCTTTTTGCCACCTTCTCCACCAGTCTCTCTCTCTCTCTCTCCAATCAATCAATACCTATTAGATCCCCAAGGAGATAGGCCCTCAACAAGAACATGCTCAACCCTCCTGTCCTGTGCTATCTGATATACATCTTTCATTTCTTCTTTATCCCTTTCATGTCTATCTCCAGTTGTCTTCCCCATATTTATTATGGTCCCCCCTGTTTTAGTCTTACCTTGGGGATTCCAGAATAGGAACCACCTTGTAATGCTATTAACTGGTTTTCTCCAACTTAATCCTTCAGTTCTGTTATTTCTCTGTGATCCTATTTAAAGATAGGAAATCTAAAGATATCTTCTATGGGCAACTGGCAAAAAGACAGCCGGGCAACCACAGCTGAGGTTCAAAGATGTGTGCAAGAGAGACATGAGGGCACTGGACTTATGGATGAAGCTGCTGATCACACCAAGTGGCAACACTCCCTCCGCACCATTTCAGATTGGGCACAAAGAAGCTCTCACAACAATCGGAAGAGAAAAGAATACGCCAAAAGGAACATTAGGAAAAAAAAAGCAGCCGAGGGCTATAACCTCAGGTGTGCATTCCCATCGTCAGTTATGACTTAAGTGGGCTACTACAACTACTCTCTGTGATCCTTGGTATTCGCCCTTCCAACCAGATCCCATATCAGTGCCTGATACGTTATGCTAGAGATCTATTTCCTTACTGTATATGTACAATCCATCCCCACTTACATTTTTGTATCCACCATTCATCTAGCTCTTGTTAGGCCGTTCTGAAGGTCTCCATTTCTAACTTTTAAAAATATTTTGAACACAGACAAAAATGTGAAATGGAGGAACAATACAGTAGAAAAATAGGCACCATTAATTTTATTTAACTACATTCTTTAATCATATATCACGACATATTTGACAGGCATGATGCCATGTTCCCATATCAGCAGTTGCTCATATTATTTGGAATTGAAAACAATACATATCCTAATTATAACCCATCAGAGGTTGAACGGCACATTTTTCATCACTAAATTAAAAATAAAAAAATTACATATTTAAGGTAAAGGTGGTCCCATAGCCAATACTGCTGTAGGGGTATGGAGTGTTACAGACTTCACTTTACTAAGTTTCAGCTTTATGAGGTGACCAGTTTCCTTCCTCACTGCCTTTGTCTTCCCCGATTTAAAAGCACAGTTAAGTTCTCATTTATAATTGGGTACACTGGAGTGTGATACTTTCCCAATCTGAACCTAGCAACTTTGCTTCATGAAGCAAATGGTCTAACCACTCTGCCACTATAAATTTTGGAAATGACACCAGAAGAATTACTTACTTACTTAGTCGTTCCCCTTCTACCATGAGGTGTTGAGGTTAGAATTACACATTTTCAAACTCAAAGAACAAAGGATTTTAATAAGACTATTGCAGTTGTTGAAAACAGAGAATATTAAAAAGGAGAATTTGAAGTATAACTTAAAGTAAAAAAAAATAATGTACAGGTCTGTGACCTTTCATCCAAAACCCAAAGTCCTCAAGGACAGCTCTGCTTCAGAAACCGGACGTCTTTAGCTTTCAGATGTCACATTCTAAAAGTAGCCCAAATTCACCCAAGTTGTCCAAACTGTATTCAAAAAGTATTTCAAAGTCATCCAAAATAGCCCAAGTTGCCCAAACTGCGTTCAGAAAGTAGTCCAGTTATCCAAAATAGCCCAAGTCACCCAAACTGCATTCAGAAAGTAGTCATCAGTCATCTAAAATAGCCCATTGCCCAAACTGCATTCAGAAAGTAGTCCAAAGTCATCTAAAATAGCCCACTGCTCATACTCGGTTCAAAAAGTAGTCCAAAGTTGACCAAAATAATCAGAAGTTGCCCAAATTGTGATCAAAAAGTAGTCCAAAGTTGACCAAAATAATCAGAAATTGCCCAAACTGTGTTCAAAAAGTAGCCCAAAGTTGACCAAAATAATCAGAAATTGCCCACATTGTTGACCTCAATCTTCTCACTAATAACTTAACAGTCACCCCCCTTCAACTTCTCACCTGATGATTGTTTTAAGTGGTTCAATCATGGAGACAGTGGGATCTGGTTTATAAACAAAGACCTCTGGCACTTCTTTCCTGTAGCCTCCAAAGTTGACCTCAATCTTTTCACCTGTCCTGTTAACAGTCTGAGCTGGTATCTTACACTCCAGAGCAGTTTTGTTCTGTCTGGGTTGTAAGAATGATAAGAATGCAAATTCAATTTACGAAGATTAACATGAAAAAAAAAATATTTAGAGCATGAATCAGACCAATGAATGGAACACGAAATGTTGAAAAACCTTGGAGGTGGTTAGGAAAGACAAAAGTAAAGTCATTAGCAAACATCACAAGACAGATTTTGTTTTGGAACTCAAAAGAACAAGGAGAAGACCCAAAAACACGTGGTTAAGAGAATTGGGGACACAAGTCAGAAGGTATCAAGAGGACTGGAAAAAAAACTTGCAGAGATCTGGCTAAAGATATGTGCTCCACAGGGGGCTGAAAGGCAAAGGTGAATAATTACTGTGAAAAACAACTGGTGATGAATAGAAAACACGGAGAACACAAAGCCTTAAGCTAACATCAGAAGCAAGAGGAGCTTTCACTGCATTGGGCAACAAATGGAGATCAAGTGAAATCAAGTCCAACACAAAAATCAGAATCTCCAATTCAAGTGTTGGGTCAGTCCTGTTGTGTGGCTCTGTAGACATGAGACCACAACAAACACAACAATCAACAGAGGTGGGTATAATAGAAGGATTGAAATCATATGACTAGATCACTAATGTGGAACTAATGACAAGAATCAAACAAGTGCCATTGGAACAAGAGACGAAAAGAAGACGCTGGAGATGGACAGGATGCCCACTGAGAAGACCTGTTGATAGCATTACCAGGTAGTCCTTTTTTCTGGAATCTCCAGGGTAAGAGAAGCAGAAGAAGACCTAAAAAACACACGGAGAAGAGAACTGGAGGCAGAAATGAAAATGAAGAGAAAAACATGGACAGACTTTGTTTATGGGCATGGGACAGGAGAACTTGGCATTAGTTAGTTGTAGGCCTATGTTCCTTGGAAAGATAAAGGTGGATGAGGATGGTGGTTAATAAAGAAAAAAGGTAATGTACATGGGCAGAGGTAGAAGACACTCATTTTTGTGTAATATGTCATCTTTGTTGCACCGTTTTACTGCAGTTACTTACTTTATTCTTTGACACAAATTCATCAACTTCGATAAACATGTTCATAATCTATGCTAGCAACAAGTGTGTTAACTCCATTGGACAAGTGAATAAAATTTTAAACAGTAGTGTAATATTCTGACACTTACTTTATAATCTGACACACACCACCAGCCATCTTAGCAGTGACTTCACTTCCTATGTCTAGATGGTCTCCAATCAATGTCACGATTATTCCCCCTGATACTGGACCAGCATTAGGAGTCAGCGAAGTCAGTACTGGATCCTGACAAAGAGAAATTGCTAAAAAAAATCATATTATATTTATACAAATGACAATGTTTACATACAAGAAAGAATGAGGAATAAAGAAACCAAGAAATTGGTGGGAACATCACACATCAACTATAGGCAAGGATAGAAATTATAAAAAATCTGGTAACTTCATTAGAATAAGTCAAACAAAGTGCCATCACATAACGTTCAACAGGCAGATTACCCTATTTTTACGTCAATGGGATCTCATAAAGAAAGACTAAAATACAGTAGTTTGCTGTTTAGCTAGGGCTGTTGAGCTTCTTGCTCTTTTGCAGCCAGTACCACATTGAAGACTCCTTGGTATTATTTGCAGTGTAGATCTAGGCTTTTCCTGTGGCTTTTCTGCCATTCTGAAGTGAATTGAGTTGAAGTCATGAGCTCCAGTTTCTCCAGCTTGGCTGGCATTTAAAGGATCACCACATCTGGTCCCAAGCTAGGAGGAAGAAGCAAGTGGCATACTGTGCATTTGGAGGGGCTCTCCAAAGATGCAGAGCTAAAATACTGTGCTCTCCCAAGGAATTGTCAAGTCCTACACAGAGCCACTTCTCAGCTCCCCTTGCCTATCATGGGCCCATATTGAGATCCTCCTGCATGCAGCCAACCAGGTAAAAGCCAGAGTTATGTCTGGCACTCATGTGACTCCTCCAAGCTTAGTGTGCAATGGGTTCTCAACATGTTTCATCGCAGGGGGAATCCCTGGAAGTATGTGGATGACTTCACGAGTCAATGAGGGTGTGATTAGCCTCACAGACAGGTTCAATTCCACATCTGAACACTGTAGCATTGTGCTTAATTAGTGGTCATATAAGGATGACTCCAGATATGCCTCCAGGCATATACTTATTTACTTACTTAGTCGTTCCCCTTCTATCATGAGGTGTAGAGGTTTGGAAGGGAGAGCGCCAGACTATCCTATTGGCTGTCTTCCTGCTGGCTTCGTTCCATTCTGGTCCTTGGTCCTTCAAAGATTGTCTAATGTTGTCCTCCCAGTGGACTCTGGGTCGCCCTAGAGGTCTGGATCCCTGGCTCTTAGTTTCCCATGCTTTTCATGGTAGCCAATCTTCTCCCATTCTGCAGACATGGCCAAACCATCTTAGTTGGGACTGTTCTACTTGGGTCTGCAGGGGGTAGGATTTTAGGCCTTGATGTATCGTCTGGTTGCGGACCATGTCTCTTCTTGTTACTTCAACCACCTTCCTCAGATACCTCATTTCTGAGGTTTGGATCTGGCTTTTGTGGGTTGTAGTCATTGCCCATGACTCGCATCCATATGTCAAGACTGGGACATAGGTGGAGCGATATACAGCCATCTTCATTTTTTTAACCAACCTCTCTCTTGCTGAGTAATCCTCGATTTATGGCCTGAAAAAGTCTCCCAGCTGCTGCTTTTCGAGTGGTCAACTCTTCTTTGATGCCTCCCTTCTGGTCTTTAACAGCGCCGAGGTATTCAAAGTGGTCAACCTGCTCCAGGACCTGTTCTCCCAGCTTAATCTGATGTCTTCTTTCTTCTCGTGATATCACCATATTTTTTGTTTTAGAGCTGCTTATGACCATCCCTCTCTTCTCCAGCTCTTCCTTCCAGATTTGCAGGTTGGATTGAAGATGTGCCTCTGATTTAGTAATCAGGGCAACATCATCAGCAAATGCCAGCTCTGAAATACAGACCCGTCTCATCTTCCAGTACCCCACTGAGCACTTTCTTGTTCTCTCCTTACATGCCTTGATGACCTCGTCCATGAAGAGTATGAAAAGATAAGGTTACAGGATATCACCTTGTCTTACACCAGTGGTGGTCCTGAACTCTTCTGACTTATGGTTTGCTGTCCTCACATAATTTCTGCAAGACTTGTAGAAGCTCTGTATAGCATGAATCAGAGGTGCTGGAATGTTCTTCCTTGCCAAACAATCCCAAAGTTTGCTCCTGGGGACCCTGTCAAATGCCTTTTCCAGATCTATGAAACAAAGATGGATCTCACTCTTATACAAAAGGGCCTTTTCACTCAGCTGTCTGAGTTTGAAGATTAGGTCTTGAGTACTTCGGTTTGCTCGGAATTCACACTGTTCCTCATCCAACTGTGGCTCAGCTAGGCATCTGAGTCTCTGCTCTAGGATTCTAGAGTAGATTTTACCAGGGACAATGAGAAGGGATATGCCTCTATGGTTTCCACATTGTCGATTGTCACCCTTTTTGAAAATCAGTGTTATGATGGCAATCTCCCAATCCTTTGGTATGGTCTTGTTGCACCACGTTGCCTGTAGGACCCTTAAGAGTAATAGGTCGCCTGCTACTCCCATGTACTTAACCATATCTGGTGTTATACCATCATGCCCAGCTGCTTTGCCCATCTTGATTTTCTCCAGTGCTGCCTTCAGTTCTTCCATCTTTATGTCATCTTCACCACCATTGGTTTTCTCTTCTGTGCTAGTGGTTATCATTTCTGATGCTTGACCTTGCTCACCATCAAAGAGTTCTGAGAAATATTCTTTCCATCTTTCCATTACTTCCTTCGGGGCAGTAAGCAATTTGTCTTGCTTGTCCTTTATAAATTTAAGAAGGCACTGTTTTTCCTTCCTCATGTTCTTTAGGGTCTTATAGAACAATTTCTGGTTTTCTTGCGCATCTTTTTCTAGCTTTTCTCCAAATTCTTCCCAGGACTTCTTTTTGCTGCTAGCACATTGTTCTTTGCTTCTGTTCTGAGTATCACATATTCTCTATATTTCTGTGTTTTTCCTGCTGTGTTTTTAGCTCCTAAGCATTGTTTCCATGCCATTTTCTTATCTCTTATTTTCTCTTTGACTTCCTCTGTCCACCAAGGTGTCCTCTTTCTCTTGTTCCCAAGTAGGACTTCACCATATGCTTCTGCAGCATTGCTGTCTTTATGATGTCCTTGAATTTAAGCCAGAGGGTTTACAAGTCATCAATCAGTTCTTCTGTGTTTCTCACTGCTGTAACAATAAGCCCCTGATATCTGGTCTTAATTTCTGGCTCTCTCAGCTTGTAGGTCTTAATGCTCATTTCTCCTGTTCGTTTACTTAGTTTCTTGCGTGATGTTAGACAGTTCCCAGGTAGTTTAAAAATCATGAGGAAACATGGTTAGCATAGGCCTTCAACAAACAAATGCCAACTCTTCCTATCCTGTGCCATCAACTCAAGATCTTTCCATAAAATAACATCCTATTAACTTCTTAAAGGACATGCTGAGTTACTCCCATGTTTGACGCAACGAATTTTCTGTCGCTTCGAGTTTTCATATGGTTTAAAGTTTAGGGGTTGATTTTTTCCAAATGTTTTAACAGTATGGTAATGTTACACATAGTTGTAAAGGAAACTGAATGAGGAATTAATAAAATAGAAAATTGGGACAAAATGAGCTTAGTTCAAATATACCAGCCACCGAACACTGGCCTCCCATTACAAGTACCTGGGAAAATCAAGCGTGAATATTGGCCTCTCGCCTTTTAAGAGTTAAACTCAGTGTACTATAGAAATATAACAGATATCAAGTGCAATCAAACAATACCCTTTAGCACCCCAAAGAGCAGAGGCATTCAAGAAACACATGCTCAAGGTCTTTCAATGACTTTTTCGTCATTTTTATTTGTCTCCAGCTGTCTTGTCCATGTGTTCTTCTGTCTGTCTCTAATTCTCTTGCCATAAGGAATCCAGAACAAGGACTGCCTTGTAATGCTATCAACAGGTTTTCTCAATGTGTGCCCAATCCATTGCCAGCATCTTTTTCTCATCTCTTGTTCCACTAGTACTTGTATGGTACTTGTCATTTGTTCCACATTGGTGACCTTGTAGTACCACTTCAATCCTTCTATTTTACACAAGCACCCATTTATGGAAGTCTGTAAGTTCTTGGTTGTTTTTGTTGTTCTTCATGTTGCAGAGCTGTTCAATAGACTGAACTTGACATCTGAATTGAAGATTCTTATTGATAAGATCTCTCCTTTTTTCCAGTTAATGATGTCCACCAAAAGATAAATATAAGTGGATGGAAACAGACATCATCATCATCAGTTGATAAACTCTTAATACAAGACCCTTGCCCTGAGCAAGAGACATGCTGAGAAATCTGAAGCTCGCTCGAACATCACCAGAGCTACATGCTGTGTTGTTGTATAGAATGTCAACTTGACCTACGCAGTGGTGTGTAGACATAGATGGAGTGTATAATGTGCGAATGATAGGAAGAGTTCGTGGTGTTGACAAATGTTCTTTTCTCACACTCATGTATGGCTGGAAGTCATCGACACCAACGACTGTGTACCTTTACTAAAGTTTAATTGGACGTACACACTCGACAGCACAGATAGTGACAAATCACAGGTTGGCATAATACATCATGGTACAGTGGATAAATGGTCTTGCAATGTTATGTTACATGGGCACTCATGTAGAATAATAGTATAATGGACTGTCAGTAGCCAAGCACTCAGTATTGCCCATATATATATATCAACTGAGTTTACTGACAAAGCACGTCAGATTATAAACAATATCCAAGATGGCTTCTAGACCTAATCTCGTCTAGCGAAGATTCCTTAACATAATGTCCAGCACAGATTTTTCCATATAATTATATTGAACCGCTAGCAATGGGTTCTCATGTGTAGCAGTGATCTCTGGACTAATCAAGCGATAATACGGGCATCCCTTTTCTCTTCTTGAAAGTCACTACATGTTTGGTTCCAAGATGGCTTCACTCGTGAGCTGTCACTCACGTTTGGATACAGATAATGAATCTGTCCTAAAGTTAGTCATTCATTAAACATTTCATTGCTCTGTAGATTTGATCATGAACAATTGACTGCATTCTACAGGATATAGTGCTGCTAGGAATCGAAGTCGTTTTCATCGAGTCAAATATATTCTCTCAGACATACAAATCGTACCTATTGAAAATGGTGGCTTCGTACGAGAGTTCAAAAGAGTATCTTTTATTACCTTGGTATCAGAAATATGATTCTGCCATTCCTTGGCAATAAGAATAAACACTGGGGTAAAGCATACACGATAGGTCTAGACGACTATCACTTTCCCCACAAATACTGAGATCACTTTTTCCGGCGACAAGCCGACATAGAAAACACAGTCCCTATCAGGACGAAGCCAAATCACACCTCTCTCGCGACACATCCGCCGAATAGCCTTTGACCTCTCTAGAGACAACAGAACATATAGTTCAACTTAGATATGTAAAGATATACAGATATAAGACAGACTCGTCCTACTCAGACAAACAATACACATAAATTCAGGCCATAGATATTCTGAAGCAAGAACAATCTATTACTACCCAAACAAAGAATAAATCGCAGTAAAACTGGATTCATCCGCGGAGTTCGATCGAAAGAGACGGCACAACTTTCAAGGGAAGTAACTCAATAATGACTTTCCCTTAAGCACTAAAAAATATCTATTTTGTTTACAAAATATTTGCGAACATAACAAGTATACCAATGTATAATATTGTAAGATATCAAAGACTGCACGTAACAGTCTTACCACACCTCCCGGGAAAAAAAAAAATGGAACATTTTTTTTCTTTTTGAAATACATCTAGGAGCAACGTACAATAGGCTCACAACGCATGAATAATGCGCAGATGAAAATATCAGGAATACATATAACGCCTAATATGAGGCTAAGTCGACTTATGGAGCGACTGGTGAGAATGTGTCTCATAACTGAGAGAAATTATTTCTCTACAAGTATATTTTTCCAGGAAGGTGTCATCAAAGTATAATACAATTCTGGCAATTACACGATGCCTAAAAAATTCATACCATCATTTCGTATTAGATATCTTACATTTATGATTTATGAAGAAAAAATCATCAAAGCACAGCGGTGAATAAACATCAATGAACCGCTATGTAGTGATACAATCATTATATTATTAAATTACAAATTTGTATCTATCATGATATAAAAAAGGAACTACTATAGAACTAGACATATCAAGAAGTCTAAGCCCTAATAGTTATGTGGAATCATGTGGGCATCTTGACAGAATGTCTGCCATCACATTATCTGATCCACGAATAGCTCGCACAGAGAAATGAAAAGGTTGAAGAGCAATTGCATATCGAGTAGACCTCGAGCTCTTCAAATTCTTACTCTGTATAGCAGTAAGAGCTTTTTGGTCGGTTTCTACTATGAAATGTGCGCCCAGAAGGAATCTCTGTAGTTTGAGGATCGACCAAACCATAGCTAATAGCTCACGGTCTAAAACCGAATAATTTCTTTCTGTCGCATTAAGTTTTCTGGAAATATACATTACAGGATGCAGAGTTCCAGAGTACTCTTGCATTAGTGCCGCTCCAATCCCAGTGGATGAAGCGTCACTACGAAGAACGAATGTTTTATCTTTAGTGGGTAGCACTAAAATAGGTGGTGTTGAAAACAATGTTTTAATCTTATCCAGAGAGCATTGGCATTCCTGAGACCAGTGGACCACATTAGGCGAACCTTTCTTTAGAAGTGTTGAAAGAGGTGCCATGATAGAGGATAGATTCTGAATGAATCTGCCATAAAATTGAATAAGACCTAACAGACTTCTCACCTGTTTTTTAGTCTTAGGGATTGAGATGTTAAGTATCTTACTAGTATTATGGTCCTCTGTCTTTAGGAAACCATGACCAACTCGGTGGCCTAGGAAAGAAATTTCGCTAAAACCAATATAGGCTTTAGAGGGTTTCGCTGTCAGGTTGTGCTCGCGCAAAGTAGACAGCAATTCATCTAACCCTGAATAGTGATCTTCCCAAGTATCGCTGAAAAGACAGATGTCGTCAAGATATGCAATGACATCTGACCGATAAGATAGGATTCGGCGCATCATGCGTACGAATGTAGCTGGTGCGTTCATAAGACCGAAAGGCATAAAATTCCATTGGAACAAACCTCTAGGTGTTGAAAAAGCCGTGAGAGGTTTGGCGCGTTCAGATAAAGGAACTTGCCAATATCCTTTAGACAAATCAAGTTTAGTGAAAAAATGAGATTTGGAGAGTCGAGTAAGTAGCTCTTCCAGTAAAGGCATAGGTTCGGCATCGAACTTCGTTACTTGATTTAATTTTCGATAGTCAACGCAAAGACGTATGTTATTGTCTTTTTTACGCACAATAACCATCGGCGAAGAATATGCAGAGGTGGATGGTTCGATTATTTTCAAATCTATCATCTCATCCAACTCTTTCTCGACCTGTGCTTGAAAATGTATAGGTATAGGATAAGGTCTAACCCTAATAGGAGTATGGTCAGTTAGAACAATGTCATGTTCAATGACATTCGTTTGTCCAGGGATGTCAGTGAGTACATCCTGAAATGTTTGCAACATAGTTGAAACTTGTCGCTGTTCTCCTAGAGACAAATCAGGAGAGACAGTAACGTTCTTCCATGATTCACTAGAATGAAGTGGGATCATTGGAAGAGGAAGATTTACATCTGAAAAACTTGTTTCCTCATCCTGTATCACGGACAGTGATGAGTAATGACCATGTTGTACTGGAGAATTGTCCGTTGCTTGGAAAATGGGTTGCAAATAATCCGGACGTTCATGGAATTCAGTAAGCATATTGATGTGGAAGGTTTTATGCTTCCCATCAATATCGACAATATAGTCGACATCGGAAATTTTCGATATTATATCGTACGGACCTTTCCAAGAAATAAGTAATCTGTTTTCCCTACAAGGTAGTAATACAAATGCTTTGTCACCAGGACAAAGTTGTCGTAAGCATCTCTTCTTATTGGCAAATTGCCTTGCCTTCTGTTTCGCAAATTCAGAAGAAGAAGTTGCTAATTTGCATGCTTCGATAATCTTTTGTCTCAACGCGATGACATATTCGTAGGATGACTTTGTGTCATCGTCAATATTGTCAGATGTTATGAGATCGTGAAGCAACGACATAGGGCCACGCGGACGCGCGCCAAAGACGAGTTCAAAGGGAGAAAATCCTGTATGTTCATTGGGTACCTCTCTGTAAGCGAAGAGGGCCGCAGGTAAAACTCTGTCCCAGTCTTGAGGATGATCCTCAGTTATCTTCCCTAGTAAGTTTTTAAGTGTTCTATTAAGGCGTTCGACCATACCATTAGACATTGGATGGTAGATACTACTTAAAGATCTATCTATCTGCAGAGTAGACATTACTTGAGACATGGTATCTGATATTAGTTGGGTGCCATGGTCTGACAATATCTCTCCGGGGAAACCCAAACGAGAAAATATAAGCCAAAGAGCATCTGCAATATCAGCAGTAGTAATGCTCTTCAGAGGAATAGCCTCTGGCCAACGTGTGCACATATCAACACATGTCAAGATAAACTGATGTCCTCTGGCAGACTTGATCTTAAATGGACCAATAATGTCTATGGCCATTTTTTGAAACGGCCGAATAGGAATGTCCGCCGCCTGAATGGGTGCAGCATGCCGTGGACCTTTGGATTTAACTTCCTGACATACTTTACAAGATCGACAATAAATCCGTATGTCCTTGTTTACCAATGGCCAAAAGAAAGCCGCAAGGACTCTTGACTTAGTACGGGAAAAACCCATGTGTCCAGCACACTGTGAGTCGTGAGCGTGCTGCAAAATTTTAACTCTCAAATTCTTGGGAACCAGGATTTGAGAATGACTTGACGTAATGGAGTCTTGAACCATACGTACAAGTACGCTTTTCTTCTTTGTAATCCACGATTTACGACTTGTGTCTTTATTCGGATCACCTTTAGTTGCAAGAATGAAGAATTTCTTCAGAGTGGGATCATCTTCTTGCTGTTTTATAAACGAGTCACGAGAAATTACCAAGGGATCATCTTGGTTATGCACTTCATTATCTTCAGTAGATGAAGTTTGAGGCATATTAAGAGCCTGAGCTCTAGTGACTACAGCGTTAGCAATCTGCATGTTTTGCCTTTCCCACGCGGAAATTTGTTGCGGAGTGCATTCTTTGACTCCATGAATGCGACCGATGATGAGGTCAGCGATCGGATTCGGGAGAAGACATGCGTGTACATCTCCTGTAAAGAAAGGAGTAGCAATCCTAATGATAGCAGTAGAGTATTTCTCTAATGTGCCGCCAAATGTTACACATTTGACTACTTGTCCAGTGGCACGGGAAGGATCTACGAGTGACTGCCTAACACCAATTGTGGTGCATCCAGAATCAAATAGCACAGAGACTGGATTGTTATTCACTAAACCCTTATGTAAGACAAGAGAACCTCTTCCATCATGCGCGACTGATGCCGGAAGAGCAGGAAGAGGATGGCCACAGCTTAAAGTAGACACTGTGGTTGGCTCAAATAATGTTTTGCATTGGGGGCACTGAGATGCTCTCCCAAAATCAAAAGCGGCACATGCCATATTACTAGCATCATTATTATCTTTACTCTGTTTATAGGCTTCATGGGACTCTTGTTGTGCAGAGTTTGCCTGAAAATGTGGTTTATGTCTTTTGTTTTGAGATCTACCTCGGTTATTATCACCTCTGTAGTTATTGTTACCTCTATTGTAACCCCTATTTGGGTTTGAGTCATAGTTCCCTTGGTTACCATTATCATATTCATTATAATGAGTATCTCTGTAATTATGATCTTGTTGACTCCAAGACGGATAACCCAGATAGTTTCTATAATTACTTCCTCTACGGAAATTCCTATAATTATGACCACCCCTGTGTCGAGAGCTATCAGCTCGTCTCCAGTTCTTTGAAGAAGAACCCTGAAATGATTGGTTACCTTGGTTTTGATAACTATTATGGTTACCTTTTTTATCAAATCTGTTTTGAGGTCCCTGAAATCTGTGTGAATAATTGGGATTGTATGGTGTTGCTGAAGCAACTGGCATACTCTCCTTAATCTTAGTGTTGCCAAAAGTCACGTCGGGGTGTGCAGTGACATATTGGGAACAATATTCTTCCATTTCCTTTAGAGATTTGGGTTTACGCTCATGTATAAATTCCAGGAATGGTTTGTTAACACATGACATAATCTTATCTCTGAGCAACAAATCCATAAGTCCTTCATACGTTTTTTCTGTTTTGGAAAGCTCAATCCAACGATCAACTGTGAGACGTGCCTTTGCAGTGAATTCTGAGAATTCTACACCTGTCTCAGGCACCATCGTCTTAAACAAAAGGCGATAGCCTTCCTCACTTAGCTGGTATTTTTTTATCAAAGCCGCCCTAATGACATCATAATTATCCTTATCTGCTTCTCCTACAAGGCATAATCTAGTCAAAGATTCACCTTTCAAGTTTTCTGCTAATTGATTAGCGTATTGTGATTTATCCACATTATGTGTACGACAAGAACGTTCAAATCTATCCAGCCAGAATGTAATATCGTCACTGGACTGATTGAACGGTGGAACCTTAACCTTGTAAGTAGAAGGTTTACCATTACCACTAGATGCCTGATTAACATTAATCATACTTGTCAATCTCAATTTCTCTAACTCAAATTCATGTTCTCTTATTGCTTTTTTTTCTTCAGCTTCTCTGTCTAATCTTTTTTGTTCAGCTTCCCTGTCTAATCTTTTTTGTTCAGCAGCAGCTTCTCTTTCTAATTTTTTTTGTTCAGCTTCACTGTCTAATCTTTTTTGTTCAGCAGCAGCTTCTCTTTCTAATTTTTTTTGTTCAGCTTCAAATCTCCTTTGCTCCACCTGCATCTGCAATTTCTTTTGTTCAGCAGCAGCCTCAGCTTCTCTTTCTAATCTTTTCTCTTCAGCCAGAGCTTTTCTCTCTTCTGCAGCAGCTTTTCTCTCTTCTGCAGCTAATGCTTTGTCATATTGAGCAACTGCCCATTCTTCTAATTGTTGACCAGTCTTATCAAGGGCTTTCCCTTGTATAATGAAGTATTCTAATGTAGACATGGTGTCTAACAATAATACTAATCACCTGAAACAATAATAATACCACAAGTTCTTAATGACTTGATTAATCAGTACACTATCCCAATATCTGTGGGTCACAAGCCTTAATAAGGTCTTGTATAACAGTAATAATAATCAGGTACTGGTTTATACCATAATCCAAGTGCAGTGCACAGGCAATTGTGTCTTATGAAATATACCTATATAAAACATATGTCAACCAACAGAATACATAAAGTACAAATAGGACTGACAATACGAAAACGTTTGCAGAAATCAAAATAAATCAAATAGGGAAATCAATGAAAATAATCACTGAATCTGCAAAGAATAACAACACAAATGACGTCACAGTATATGAATATAAATTGTGAATAGAACTGAAAGATAGAAAAGGGTAGACCAACAAATTACAAACAACTCAAAACAAAACTAAAGAACAAAGAAATATTACAAAAATAACAAAAATTACAGTCTTCACAGCTAACACAAAAGCAACAGTTGTCGCAAGCAAATTTTCAATCAAGAAAATTGCACCTATAGAAAACGCCCACAACGGACCCTCTATGACGTGGGATATTCTGTTGTGAGGACGCCGCCCAACCTTAAACACAACCCGCTGACATATAAACTAACATACTATACAAACAAATAACATGTAACATATCATAAATACATATATCATGTGTGTAATGTGTTGCAAAATAGGCTCAGTTTTACAGTAATGGCAAAGTTATTCTTGTAAAATAAATAAACTGCCACTTTATTGAAATATATATTCTGGCCTTAAATATTAAAGTTCATATATAGAAAACAAGAAGATCCATCGATGAAAATAGGACTTCTTAGTTCAATAATACTGTCTTCCTGTTAACATTGACAAGAATTGATCCAACTGTTCTGTGAAACTCTGTAATGTCTAATGTAAAAATGTCAACAACGCTGACCTACATACTGCATTCACTTGACAGGTCACGTGACGAAGTGTTGACAAAGAGCAAACCAATACTGCAAGTGTGTCGTATCAGCCACAGGAAACGGTCTGGTATCGGTAATCTGTTGACTTCTGAACTTCTGCGAGGTCAAACCCAGAAAGCTGGTCCACCAGTTGATAAAGATCTCTCCTTTTTTCCAGTTAATGATGTCCACCAAAAGATAAATATAAGTGGATGGAAGCAGACATCATCATCATCAGTTGATAAACTCTTAATACAAGACCCTTGCCCTGAGCAAGAGACATGCTGAGAAATCTGAAGCTCGCTCGAACATCACCAGAGCTACATGCTGTGTTGTTGTATAGAATGTCAACTTGACCTACGCAGTGGTGTGTAGACATAGATGGAGTGTATAATGTGCGAATGATAGGAAGAGTTCGTGGTGTTGACAAATGTTCTTTTCTCACACTCATGTATGGCTGGAAGTCATCGACACCAACGACTGTGTACCTTTACTAAAGTTTAATTGGACGTACACACTCGACAGCACAGATAGTGACAAATCACAGGTTGGCATAATACATCATGGTACAGTGGATAAATGGTCTTGCAATGTTATGTTACATGGGCACTCATGTAGAATAATAGTATAATGGACTGTCAGTAGCCAAGCACTCAGTATTGCCCATATATATATATCAACTGAGTTTACTGACAAAGCACGTCAGATTATAAACAATATCCAAGATGGCTTCTAGACCTAATCTCGTCTAGCGAAGATTCCTTAACATAATGTCCAGCACAGATTTTTCCATATAATTATATTGAACCGCTAGCAATGGGTTCTCATGTGTAGCAGTGATCTCTGGACTAATCAAGCGATAATACGGGCATCCCTTTTCTCTTCTTGAAAGTCACTACATGTTTGGTTCCAAGATGGCTTCACTCGTGAGCTGTCACTCACGTTTGGATACAGATAATGAATCTGTCCTAAAGTTAGTCATTCATTAAACATTTCATTGCTCTGTAGATTTGATCATGAACAATTGACTGCATTCTACAGGATATAGTGCTGCTAGGAATCGAAGTCGTTTTCATCGAGTCAAATATATTCTCTCAGACATACAAATCGTACCTATCGAAAATGGTGGCTTCGTACGAGAGTTCAAAAGAGTATCTTTTATTACCTTGGTATCAGAAATATGATTCTGCCATTCCTTGGCAATAAGAATAAACACTGGGGTAAAGCATACACGATAGGTCTAGACGACTATCACTTTTTCCGGCGACAAGCCGACATAGAAAACACAGTCCCTATCAGGACGAAGCCAAATCACACCTCTCTCGTGACACATCCGCCGAATAGCCTTTGACCTCTCTAGAGACAACAGAACATATAGTTCGACTTAGATATGTAAAGATATACAGATATAAGACAGACTCGTCCTACTCAGACAAACAATACACATAAATTCAGGCCATAGATATTCTGAAGCAAGAACAATCTATTACTACCCAAACAAAGAATAAATCGCAGTAAAACTGGATTCATCTGCGGAGTTCGATCGAAAGAGACGGCACAACTTTCAAGGGAAGTAACTCAATAATGACTTTCCCTTAAGCACTAAAAAATATCTATTTTGTTTACAAAATATTTGCGAACATAACAAGTATACCAATGTATAATATTGTAAGATATCAAAGACTGCACGTAACACTTATTTTTGTGTTGAACCTAACATTTGAGTTGAAGATTTATCATTCTGTGTATGTTGCACTTGATTTTATTTGATTTTCCAGGGCAAAGAAAGCTCCTCTTGCTTTTTGCATCCTTATTTTGATACCACTGCCAGTCCCTTCAACTCTGTCTGTATTGCTGTCTGGGAAAAATCAGCCCTGAATATTGCTCTCTTGTCCTTTAAGAGTTGAACTCAGAGTACCCCTATAATATAACAGATATCAAGTTAGTATGAGGTAAAACAGACAAACTCTTACCACAAAGATAAACTCTGAGTCAGACTTTGCTGTGTACTGTCCGTCAACAGTGACAGAGATGGCACCACTAGTTTCAACATCAACCTGTCCTATTTCACAAACAAACCTGGAGATGACATTTAGCATGTTTACAGTAAAAAGCCACGTTCAAGAAAAAAACAGACAGAATACATACAGGGAACAAGTGGGACTGAATATCAATCTGAAAAAGACAAAAATTATGACACTCAATGTAATAAATCCTGAGCCCATACAAATAATGAACCAAAAGCTGGAACACAGGTCTCATATAATCTTAATTTATGAGAGCTGTGTACTTTCTGTGCTTCTCTATGGTGCGGAATGCTGGAGAGTAACAGATAAGGAAATGTCGAAACTGCCCTCCTTCCCCACAATCTGCCTAAGGAAAATTCTCGGAATCTTTTGGCCAAATACTATCACTAACCAAGAACTACTTACTTAGAGTAACCAAGAGGACATGCACACCATCATAGCAGGCAGACGCTGGAGTTGGGTTGGCCACATCCTCAGAAGAGGATGCCATCACAAGAACAGCTATGTTATGGACCCCCGAAGGAAGGCGAAAGAGAGACCAACCAAAATCAACTTGGCATAGAAGTGTGGAGGCCAAGATGCAAAGACTGAACCAGAGCTGGGGTGCGATACGAAGGATGGCCGCTGACAGAACAAAGTGGAACCAGCTTGTTACTGCCCTACAAGATGCCACCAGGCGTGATGGCCACTGACTGCTTTGACAGTAGCGGGTAAGGATCAAAGAAGAAGAAGAAAAGCTAGAACAAACAAATACATTTACATATCTAGGAAGCATAGTAACACCAGATGGCGGAACAAGCAAAGACATCAGTAACAGAATGAATAAAGCCAGAACAGCCTTTCCAAATATAAACATTTGGAAATCTTCTCAGTACAGCACAAACACCAAATTAAAATTATATGAGAGTTGCGCACTTTCTGTACTTTTGTATGGCGTGGAGTGCTGGAGAGTAACAGAACAGGAAATGTCCAAATTATCCTCTTTCCACACAGCCTGCCTAAGGAAAATTCTTCAAATATTTTAAAAGAATACCATCTCCAACCAGGAACTGCTTACACAGTGCAGTCAAAAAGGCATGCACACCATCACTCTGTGGGCAGATGCTGGAACTGGGTTGGCCATGTCCTCAGAAGAAACCTTGACACCATCACCAGAACTGCCATGCTATGGACCCCAGAACACCAGCGAAAGAGAGGCTGACTAAAGGCAACCTGGCGGAGAACAGTGGAAGCTGAGATGCAAAGCATGAACCAGAGTTGGGGCATGGCACGAAGGATGGTCACCACTGACCGACACTGACTGCTTTGTTAGTCAGGAGCTAAGGATCCAAGACGAAGAAGATAATAAAAAAGACATCATCATCATTATCACCCTTCAGATCTCCATGGGGCATAAGCCTTCAACAAACTCATTATGTCCTTTTATCATTGTCCTTCAGCTTTCTAAGAAGAAATTTAGGCCTTCAAAAAACTCAAACCGCATCTTCCTGTCCCATTTCCTCAGCTCTAAGTCTTGCCTTGCCTTCTGCATTCTTTTCATGTCTATCTCCAGTTCTCTTCTCCATGCGTTCTTTGGTTTTCCTCTACCTGTCTTATCCTCAATATTCCAGAACAATGACTGCCTTGTAATGCTATCAACAGGTTTCCTCAATGTGTGTCCTGTCCATCGTAAAGAATACAAATTTATTAAAATTGAAAAATTTGGTGAAAGTGCAAGCAATTGTGTGAAAATATGGCTGACATGACAAATTCTGGCAAAGCTGGATCTAACATTCTACACCACAATAATGTTTACGAATGGATCACTGCTTTCAAATTCATTTTATAAACATATTTTAGATCATTGTTGACACATGTAACCTATACAGTTTGACAGTAGAGCATCAAAACTTTGGTCAGTACAAAAAACTCAATATTGTCAACAAAATTACATGTTTCAAATTCTTCTCTAGATATGCTTGCATGTTGCCAATTTGGTCTCATCAGTCACAACTTAATAATTTAAAATAATAATAATAATTTGTACCTTGTGGCTGGCTGGTAGTGGTCTGGTTTGACATTGCATGGCTTACCAGCCACTTCAGCACTGATATCAGTGTAGGCCTTCCCTAAGTTGATACCAGTTACTGTGACCTGGGTGGAACCTTTGATTGGACCAGCTGTGGGACTGAACTGTTTGACAAAGAAAAAAAATTATATATGGACAGAAAGACATAAATAATACATGGACACAAAGAAAATGTGTTTACATGGACACAAAGAAAAAAATTATACATGGACACAAAGAAAATGTGTTTACATGGACACAAAGAAAAAAAATTATACATGGACACAAAGAAAAAAATTATACATGGACACAAAAGAACAAAAATTATACATGGGCACAAAGATAAAAATTATACATGGACATGAAAACAAAAATTATTCATGGACACAAAGAAAAAATTATACATGGACACAAAGATAAAAAATTATACATGGACACAAAGATAAAAACTATACATCAACACAAAGAACAAATTATACATCAACACAAAGAAAAAAATTATACATGGACACAAAAGAATACAAATTATACATCAACACAAAGAAACACAAAAATTATACATGGACACGAAGAAAACAAGAGATGATAAATACACAGACAAGCTTCTTCTTCTTCAAGTACCATGCCGCTCCACAACTTCCTGCCTGTACTACATTTTATCATTTCTATTGTTGACCTTCCATGCCACGATGTCAAACTGTCCAGTATTTGTTCTCTTTGTCTTCCTCTAATTCTTTTTCCCCTGAAATTGTAACTGTTGTTACAATACATTCTCTTACCTGTTGTTACGATATATTCTCTTACCTGTTGTTACAATATATTCCAGCTACAGACAAGCTACAAAACATAAATAACATAGAGGGGATAGAGGGCATAAGATGCTTCCCAGTGCTCATATTTTACTCCCATTCCTTGGCATGCTAACAAAGAACTGGGAAATCATCACCACTTTCCTTTGTATTATCTATGGAACATCCAGCCACAACTACAGCTGGTTCCCTTGCAGGAAGCCTGCACCAAACATTCAAATGCTCTCACAGCAGTGCTTTCTGTGGCAATTTATTTGATATGATGACATTGCCTGACCCCTGTACAACCTCTACTAATGTTGCCTGACCCCTGTACAACCTCTACTAATCATCTTGTACGACCTGCCTGAGGGTACAGTAGTCCTATTCTTTCTTTGTCTCTTCAGAGACCCCTGGGAAGCTATTCAGGGTTATACTAAATGAAGTGGCAGTCATGAGAATGCTTGAGGCAGGGTTCTTGCACGACGACCAGCTATAGTGATGGCAGCATGCTCCATAAGGAACAAAAAGGAGATAATAATAATGATGATGATGGTGATGACAAAGATGATGATGATGACAATCATGTTGATGATGATGACAAAGACAATGATGATGACATAGATGAGGATGATGATGACAAAGATGATGATAACAAAGATGATCATGATGATGACAAAGACAATGATGATGATGATGATGACAAAGATGATGATGACAATGATGATGATGACAAAGATGATGATGACAAAGATGATGATGACAAAGATGAGGATAATGACAAAGATGATGATGATGATGATGATGATGACAATGATGATAATGATGACAATGATGATGATGACAAAGATGATAATGAAAAAGATGATGATGACAAAGATGAGGATAATGACAAAGATGATGATGATGACAAAGATGATGATGATGACAAATATGATGATGATGACAAATATGATGATGATTATTATTATGATGACAAAGATGATGATGATGATGATTATGACAAAGATGATGATGATGATGACAGTGATGACAAAGATGATGATGATGACAAAGACAATGATGATGATGATGACAAAGATATGATGATGATGATGATGATGATGATGATGATGATGATGATGATGATGATGATGATGATGATGGCAAAGATGATGATGATGATGACAGTGATGACAAAGATGATGATGATGACAAAGACAATGATGACAAAGATGATGATGACAAAGACAATGATGATGATGACAAAGATGATGATGATTATAACAAAGACAATGATGATGACAAAGATAATGATTGATGATAATGACAAAGACAATTACGATGATGACAAAGATGATGATGATGATATGACAAAGATGATGATGATGATGACAAAGACAATGATGATGACAAAGATAATGATTGATGATAATGACAAAGACAATTACGATGATGACAAAGATGATGATGATGACAAAGATGATGATGACAAAGAAAATGATGATGATGATTAAGATGATGACTAAGATGATGATGATGATGACAATGACAACAAAGATGATGATGTTGACAATGATGATGACAAAGATGATGATGACAAAGATGATGATGATGATGATGATGATGATGATGATGATGATGATGATGATGATGATGATGATGATGATGACGACAAAGATGATGATGATGACAAATATGATGATGATGACAAAGATGATGATAATGACAAAGATGATAATAATGACAAATATGATGACAAAGATGATGATGATGATGACAGAGACAATAATGATGATGATGACAAAGATGATGATGATGATGACAACGATGACTAACCCTTGTTATCTGTGGGTTTGGACATGTAGCTGTTCGGTCCAGCCATTTGCTTGGACACTGCTTCTGTAACATACATGTGCCCTCACACTGTGTGGGGTCCCCACAAGTATCCTCACACCAGCCACACTCATACTCCTCATCCATGGACAGGCACTGACCACAGTAGCTCACCATCTGCTGGCACTTATAGATACGCACTGAGAAAAAGAGATCAATAGAAAAAAATCAAGAATGTTATATACTGTATATATTCTTCTTCAAGTACCATGCCTAGTGGCATAGGAGATCATGTGTCTCCACAACTTCCTGTTTCCAATACAATTTATCAATTCTGTTGGTGACTTCTTTCCATGCAACAATGTCAAATTGTCCAGTATTTGCTCTCTTTGTCTTCCCGTATCTCTTTTTCCTTCAATCTTACCTGTTGTTACGATATATTCCAGCTTTCCTCTTCTCATAACATGCCCAAAAAAAAAGTGGATTGCTTCTTTCTAACTTGTGAAATAAGTTTCCTTTGTGCATTGGCCTCTTTCAGGACATCCTCATTACTTTTTTTGGCTGTCCATGGTATTTTTAACATTCTTCTGTAAATCCACAACTCTGTGGCCTTTAGTGCCTTCCTTACTTGTTTACTAACTGTCCATGACTTACTCCCCTATGTCAGGATTGGTACTGCATATATCAGTGCACTAAAAAATGCTTTCTGGCGTGATTAAACAAAATATTCATTAACTCGTTACCTCTCAGCTCCCCAAGGAGCATAGGCCTTCAAAAAACTCACGCCAAGTCCTCTTACCACGTGCCATGTCCTCTTACCACGTGCAATGTCCTCTTACCACATGCCATGTCCTCTTACCATGTGCCATGTCCTCTTACCATGTGCCATGTCCTCTTACCACGTGCCATGTCCTCTTACCACGTGCCATCAGCTCAAGATCTTTCCACATCTTTCTCATCCCTTTCATTGCTGTGTCCATGTGTTTTTTCAGTCTCTCTCTGTTGTGTTCTTATTTACTCTTCTAAACAAGCAGACGCAATATCATTGGGTTCTTGACATGGTTGTTCGTCCATCACGGGTGATGAAGACCACTCTGTTCATCCAATTATTTAAGAATATGTTAGGTTAGTCTATGGGTACGAAGGTGACTGAAGAGCCCGATGCGGGCCTGGAAAGATCTTGGACAGTGTGGGCAGGGAATGTTTGCTTCATGTGAAGGTTTTATTTCACGGTCCTTTCTAGCTTGTCTCCGCTGTTCTGCTGCTGCTCTTCTGGATGATTCGCATGCTGCTGCACCTTTACGAAGAGATGTGCGCCAAGCAGTTCGGTCTTGCGCAGCAGCTTCCCATGTGTCTGGGTTTATGTCAAAGGTTTTCAATGACGTCTTTAACGTGTCTTTGAAGCGCTTCTTTTGGCCACCATGGGAGCGTTTACCCTTCTGCATCTCACCATAAAAGAGTATCTTTGGCAGTCAATGGTCTGGCATGCGGACTACATGACCTGCCCAGCGAATTTGTGACTGCATCAGAATAGTATCAATACTAGGGATACCAGCTCTGTCAAGAACGGCGGTATCCGGGATCTTGTCTTGCCATTTGATGTTCATTATCTTCCTGAGACAGACTGTATGGAAGTGGTTTAGCTTCTTTACGTGGCGCCTGTATACAGTCCATGTTTCACATGCATATAGCAGCACTGGAAGCACCGCAGCTCTGTATACCTTCAGCTTTGTCTGTAGACTAATGCCACTTCGATGCCAAACGTTGGTGTATAGTCTGCCAAATGTGCTGCTGGCTTTGGAGATCCTGGTGTTCACCTCATCATCAATGACAATGTTCTGGGATAGTGTGCTACCAAGGTATGTGAATCTGTTCACAACATTCAGTTTCTCACCATTAACCTTGATGACTGGCTCAGTATAAACTGTGCCAGGAGCTGGTTGGTACATGATTTCTGTTTTCTTCGTGTTGATGGTAAGCCCAAAGTTGGCGCAGGCTTCGGAGAATCTATCCACACTATGCTGCAGATCAGCCTCTGAGAAGGAATTGAGGGCACAATGATCAGCAAACAGAAGATCTCTGATGGTGTGTGATTTGACCTTGGTTTTTGCTTGAAGCCTCCTAAGGTTAAACAATTTTCCATCAATACGATAACTAATGTCGATTCCTGTGTCCCCGTCTCTAAAAGCATCAGTCAGCATAGCAGAAAACATGATACTGAACAGAGTCGGTGCAAGTACGCACCCTTGTTTAACTCCATTTGAGACGGGGAAAGGCTCTGATAGCTCACCGTTTTCCTGAACTCTAGCCTGCATTCCATCATGCAGTTGCTGCACTATTGTGATAAATTTCTTTGGGCAGCCGTATTTTGCCATGATCTTCCATAGACCCTCTCTACTGACCGTGTCGAACGCCTTTGTCAAGTCGATGAAAGCTGTGTACAGGTCACAGTGCTGTTCTTGGCATTTTTCTTGTAGCTGTCTTGCAGCGAACACCATATCTGTGGTTCCACGTTCTTTCCGGAATCCACACTGACTTTCAGGTAAAAGACCTTTGTCAAGATGAGCCGTAAGGCGATTCAAAAGGATTCTGGCGAATATCTTCCCAGCGATTGATAAAAGAGAGATGCCTCGATGATTGTTGCAGTCTTGGCGATTACCTTTACGTTTATATAGATGTATAATTGAGGCATCTTTGAGATCGTGTGGGATGGTTTCACTCTGCCACATTTGCTGGAAGATCATATGAAGTTTCTCTATCAGAACTGCACCGCCATCTTTATAAACCTCAACAGGAATTGAATCGGAGCCAGGGGCCTTTCCACTAGACAGTTGACGAATCGCTTTTTTAGTTTCCTCCAGAGTTGGTACATCATCTAATGCTTCATTTATAGGAACTTGGGGCAGGCGGATGATGGCTTCGTCGTTAATAGATGATGGCTGGTTCAAGATATTATTAAAATGTTCAGCCCAGCGTTGGAGAATTTTTTCCTTGTCTGTAATTAGTGTTTTTCCATCTGCATTAAGGAGGGGAAATGATCCTGATGATGTTGGACCATAGACCGCTTTGAGTGCAAGGTAAAAGTTTTTCAAGTCATGGCTGTCAGCAAAGCCTTGGATCTCATCTGCTTTATTACTCAGCCATGAATCCCGCATCTGGCGTAGTTTATGTTGGACGATTCTACGCATGTTGTTGAAAGCGTCTTTCTTGGATGTAGATTTTGGATCATTTAAATATGCTTTATGGAGATGGTGTTTCTCAGCCAACATCTGCTTTATATCATCTGAGTTCTCATCAAACCAGTCATTTTGTTTCTTGATGGAAGGACCCAGGACCTCTGTAGCAGTGTTGTAGATCTGCTCACTTAGGGCTGCCCAATTTGTTTCCACACTTTGGCCGTCTAGCGAGATAGATTTGAGACGGTCTTCTAAGGTGTCAGTAAATGACTGTTTGATTGTTGTCTTCTTTAGTTTGGTGACATCCAGCCTCTTTTGAGTTTTCTTCCCCTGAGGGCGCCTGGCTGGTTGGATACGAACTTTAAGTTTAGATACAATGAGGCGATGATCAGTCCAGCATTCGGCACCACACATGGACTTGGTCACCCGGACATCTTGCCTGTCCTTCTTCCTAACAATTACATAGTCAATTAGGTGCCAATGCTTTGAGCGAGGGTGCATCCAGGAGGTCCTGTTGCGGGTAGGAAGTCGAAAAAATGGTGTTGGTGACAAGGAGGTCATGTTCTGCGCAAGTCTGGAGGAGACGAAGTCCATTACTGTTACAGCGACCCACGCCGTACCTACCAATAGTGCCATTCCAGGAGATGTTATCTGAGCCTACTCTTGCATTAAAGTCACCAAGAATGATGAGCTTATCTGCTTTAGGAACTGATGCAATGACTGCATGTAGTTCTTCGTAAAACTTATCCTTGACATCATCCTGGTTTGTCATAGTTGGTGCATACGCGCTAATGATGGTGGCATGTTTTCTTCCATAGAACAGAGGGATCTTGACCGTCATGAGTCGGTCATTTATTCCCTTTGGGGGCCCCGCTAACTTGCTGACAATTGCTGTTTTGATTGCAAATCCAACCCCTGCTTCTCGTCTTTCTTCAGTTCCTCTTCCGCTCCAAAAGAATGTATAACCTGCACCCTTTTCGCAAAGTTGGCCCTCGCCTGCAAGTCGAGTTTCACTCAGTGCTGCTATGTCAATGTTGTACCTGGCCAGTTCTCTCCCAATCAGGGCAGTTCGTCTCTCAGGTCTGTTTGCATTAAAGTCTTTGTCAAGTAAAGTGCGCACATTCCATGCGCCTAGAATGAGGGGGAAAAATCTGTCCTTTCTTTTTCTTATATGTCGACCGCCAAAGTAGGGTACCCACCAACCGCGGTAAGCTGGTTAGGTAATGGTGAAGCAGGCAATGTTTAGGGCACCTTTTCTAGCCCCTTCCTCATGCCATGGAGGTGAGCAGTGCTTTCCTAAAGAGGGCTGCTCAGACACTCAGGGGGCTGCCGAATCCCACTGCTGCTCCGATCAGTGGAAGACGACCATATGGCCTGAGCCGCCTGTGTGTAGGTCTGCGACTACGACTGCCAGCGTACCCACGCCTGCCGCTTCGCCGCTCGCCCATCGCCACAGGACTTGTTGTGAGTGGATGGATGAATGGATGAATGGATGAAAGAGTGACTTGCGCGGTGATTTGGATTAAAGTGAGGAAGAGTTGCGCAATTCGTCGACCTCACTCTCTCGCCTGGGTCCATCTCAATCCAGTGGCAAGACAAGTCAAGACGACTGGAGATGAAGTCAGGTGCAGTGGATGACCAGGGCTTTCTACGTGCCTCGCCGTGCTCCTTACGCTCCACAGCGCGTTGCTGGTAATCGCCGTCATGCCCGTTGAACCAACAGGTGGGGTTCTTGACATATATTTACACACAAAGATACGAACATCTCATGCTTTGCTTGCTGTAATGCTTAGCAAGCACAAAGGAAGTAATACAGTCACCTGAGTACAGTTGGTTGCCTTAAGTGTACAGGAATAGTACACAGAAACATTAGCATTTATATTTGAACCAATCATATCAATACCTATCAGAACCATAAAGACATTCACATTAATGACCCAATTAACCGACTCTTTGATGAAAGGATAACCAGTGGTAGATTTTCTCATATTTTCCCAAGCATATCAACCAGTCATGATCTAATTAGTGATTGGAGTTTGAAACTCTGAGAACAAACTGGGTTGAAACACAGGTCGGTATCTTTGTAGAAGGCATTATAGATACCATGAATGCAGGTTTTGAAAATGAAGTAAACCAATATTGTTTCCAAGCACTGATAAATATTTGAAATTATGTACATGAGTTAAGATGAAAGAAAGATACCTTGGATTCCACTGGGGTTGTCCAGAGGTAGATTCATTGGCCCCCACGTCACTTTAAAGTCAGCTATGGCATATGGACTATCTCCATCAAAACTGAACTGTAATGATGATAAAGTAAATTATGTAAACCCTCTATTGTTGTCTGACACACTTCTCTCGGTGCTTTACACTAATATCAGTTCTCTTGGTGCTTCATAATCTCTCAGTGCTTCACACGTCTGTCAGTGCTTACCATTCTTTTCTCAGTGCTTCAGACATTCACCTCAGTGCACCATACACTCCCCTAGTTCATCACACATTTACCTCAATGCTTCACACACTCCCCTCAGTGCTTCACACACTCCTCTAAATGTAATTTCTAAGACAATATACCTCTCAGCACATTACTTCCTACATTAACTCATGTATATCTGTCATACCACATTTCTTTTAATTCATCATCATCATCATTTCTGTTGAGGATTGTTGCATGGTTTGCAAGCATCTGGGTTTGAGCTCGATTCGGATGGTTGCACCATGAAACACCTCGGCTGAATAAATAAATGAAATATACCGCGTATATCAATGCATAACGCGTTAGACATAGTAACGAGAGTCGTTGTGTGGCCTTCAAAGCAGATGGCAGTGTTTCAAAATATGTGGCATGGCCACTTAGCCAAAGTGTTTTAAAGATGTGGTATAACCACTCAAGTGTGATAGTGCATAACTAGGAAGTTATATTTAAAGCAGAAATAAAGAATGTATAAGGACCCTTGAGTCTGAAAATATAAGCGAATCACACTATCCTCCCTGCCATCTACGCATCACCAAAATATGATGCTTCGATGACAGGTCATTAGTGATTCGCTTGCATAGCTAGGCGGGGTTGTCGCACGGAAGGTCCGGGGTTCGAGTCCTGGGTAAGCCACTCATGTCTGTTGTTTTTCTGTTGTCTAGTGTTCTACTTCTTTATTTCCTACGAGTGCCTGATAACATACCTTAATGTTTGTCTCATATTAATTTACTGTTTACAGGCCTCAGGTTTCCCTTCCTTGTGTGTTATAAATGTATATACAGGGCTATGTCAAGCACATATAGGTGGCCAAACATATACAGGGCTATGTCAAGCACATGCAGGTGGCCAAACATATACAGGGCTATGTCAAGCACATATAGGTGTCCAAACATATACAGGGCTGTCAAGCACATATAGATGGCCAAACATATACAAGGCTATGTCAAGCACATATAGGTGGCCAAACATATACAGGGCTATGTCAAGCACATTCAGGTTGCCAAACACTATGTCAAGCACATCCAGGTGGTCAAACATATACAGGGTTATGTCAAGCACATATAGATGGCCAAACATATACAAGGCTATGTCAAGCACATATAGAAGGCCAAACATATACAAGGCTATGTCAAGCACATATAGGTGTCCAAACATTTACAGGGCTATGTCAAGCACATATAGGTGTCCAAACATATACAGGGCTATGTCAAGCACATATAGGTGTCCAAACATATACAGGGCTATGTCAAGCACATACGTACTTATATTTCATGCATTTCTCACTGAGACCACAGAGAGGTATACTAGCTCACAAATAGATACAAAAGCATAGGCAGGTATGAAAGCAAAGATAGTTATGCAAGTATACAAGTAAGTATAAATGTGTGCAAGTATACAAGCAAAAGCATAAAAGGTATGCATGCACATATACAAGTATGTTAGTACACATATTGTACACATAAAATTACAAAAAGATATACAAAGATTGGTATACAGGGGGAAATAAACACGGGCATTCAAACACAAGCAGTTATGCAAGCATATTTACGTGGACAAGCACATATAGGTAAAAAAAACATACAGATATGCAAATTCAGACAGTTAGGCAACTACGCATATGCAAACACAGGCACGTAGGTAAAACATGGACAAACAGGCAAACATTGACAGACAGACCAACATAGACAGGTAGGTAAGCACAGACTAGTATGTAAAAACAAAGACATCCAAACACAGATACGTATGCAATCACAGACAGGTATACACACAGACAGATATGCAAACTTAGACAGGTATGTAGACAATTAGGCATGCAAACATAGATAAAGAAGCCCATATATGAATATCCAAACACAGATAGGTGTGCAAGAACAAAGACAAGTATGCAAACACACAGACAATTACATAACTCCTTCAATGCTTCACACACCTCTCAGTGCTTCACATACTTCTCTCAGTACTTCACACACACCACTCAGTGCTTCACATACTTCCCTCGGTACTTCACACATACCTCTCAGTGCTTCACATACTTCCCTCAGTACTTCACACACCCCTCTCAGTGCTTCACATACTTCCCTCAGTACTTCACACACACTTCTCAGTGCTTCACATACTTCCCTCAGTACTTTACACACACCTCTCAGTGCTTCACATACTTCCCTCAGTACTTCACACACACCTCTCAGTGCTTCACATACTCCCTCAGTACTTCACACATTCCCCTCAGTATATAAGCGCACAGACTGGTATATGAACAGACTAACAGACCAGGTACCTTAACAGAATCACAGGTCAGGCTGGAGGAGGTAATTGTTGCGTCAACAACTTCAACAATCCCAGAATGAGTGAAAACACATTTCACGTTGGAGTTCTGGCCATCCTGCATTCACATCATTCAGAAAAATAGATTAAACATTTGATAGACATTCTTCAATTCAAAATAGGATTTCTCAACCTTTTGTGCCATGGACCCATTTGATTGTCAGATGAAAGCTATGAACCCCTTCTTGCAAAAAAAAAATGCACATAAAAGCATAATTAAAATTCTTACATTTTAAATTTGAGGTTTAGTATACGGACACCCTAGAATCCATTTAAAGACCACCAAGAGGTCCATGGACTACAGGTTAAGAAACCCTAGTTTGAAATAACAAAGAATGATCATCATGTGTAATGCCTAATAAAGGTAAGGTAAAGGATCCCGTTACATGCCCATTGAGGCATGTTGAGAATATGGTATTATGCCCATATATTCTTGACCATCAGCACACTAGGGGGTGATGTGGTCAGCATCACGCCGGGTGCCTTAACCTTCCCAGAGTTGCTCTGGTACCAAATTCATGAGGCTGGGTTGGCCCTGGGCCATCTGCGGTCTAAAAAAATCCCACCTCAACTGGGTATCGAACCATGGCTCGGTGGAGCTAGGAAGAATGCCTAGTGGCAGTGATAATCATTTCCTTCCACAACATGTTTGTCTTTTCAGCATTCCAGTAGATCATCCATCGTTGCCATGGCTCCAGAAAAGGAGTACAGAATGGTACCACTGCAAACTACTGTAAAGTTGTTATAGTCAAATGGTGGCCTGCAGGCCACATACGGCCCTCTACATTTTTTTTGGTGGCACATCATAAAATAGATGACATAGTGAAAGTTATTTCACACTGGTCATCTGCCAAGTCTATAAAATTGGTAACTGATTAATCAGACCAATTTTGGGGCAAAGGTGTGTGTGTTCTATCCACCTCCATTATCTCACTTTAACCTTCAGCCATGTTATTTGTTTTCTGGTTCTATTTCATGGGTCTGTGTTTGTTGTCACATCTGACCATTTGATATGAAGAATACAATGGGGGCATCTGTTGGTGATGCCTTGTGGCCGTATGACCGACCACCATAGCATTTATTCGTGCTAGTGTCTAGTTATAATAAAATAATAAAACCATCATTCACTATTATGATAAATAAGCAAGTAAGATTTTTTTCTACAAATAAATAAAAAAAAGAAAAGAAAAGAAAAATACACATCACAACTGAGAGCAGGGTGAAGAGAGGTGAAGTGGTAACTAGTTCAACTTTGACATAACCCACGCCACAAATTGGCAGGAGTTACCATCGTGATTTCAGTGACGTACACTAGGACAGCCTTACTCCCTGTGAAATAAAATGATAGATTGACCAATAAAAAAGATATAGAAAAAAGCCTTAACCAATAGAAAGCAGCCAGCTAAACCCGCACTGCGAGGTCAGCTGCCGGGTAATATTCGAGCAGAGTTGGGAAGAAGTCAAGCTTTGCATCCAGACGCGTTTTAGTGAGCGTCTTGCTTCCACATCGAGATATCGATGATGTTTAATAGGATTTTCAATATTCCTCAAATATGCCTGCAGATGCAGGAAAAGGGCATAATTTGATAGTCATGAACATCTGTTCATGTAAATGTTAACTTGCTGGTTTCAACATGTAAGTAGACTCACGTCTTGTATCGCCTTTTTAATTTTCAGCCCAGCTTGTCTGATATTTTTATAAAAGGTCGCCATGATGCAAATAATAAAGAATTGAAGGATTATAATGAATGAAACCCAGGACTGCAAGGACATTAGAAAGAAACTAAAAGTGGTAAAGATATCCACTAAAGAGATATGCAACCCTGAAATAATAATAAATAAGAAAATATAGGATATTGATGATACAGATGCATATTATACGCCTCCATGGATTGAAATAAATGATGGGAAATTTAAAGTGCACATTGAATATTGTGAGACATCTTGAATCGAATGATTGATCAGGATTTGTAACCATTTGCTGTTGATTCATTTCATGCCATTTTCTGTTCTGAATAAAATTGCAAGTTAATTGATCAGGCTGTTGAATATTTCCTTACCTGTTGGATAATGTAGGAAATGAGTATTTGCAAAATGTACACCACTATCATTCTCCAAACTACAACATCTAAATAGAGAAACGAACGGACTGGTACCCCACAACATAAACCAAGAAAATTACATCTCTGGCGGACTTCAAGCCAGTCAAATATCTAACTTGGAAAAACAAGAAAATAAAACAAAATAGAAGAAATACCATAACAAGAAAAAGTAGGCACATTAGTCTGACGGCCACATAAAGTTTAATTGATGCCGTGACAGTCCGGCGACAGCCTGCAGTCTAGATGTGATATTCTTGGTGACAAACCACATTTCTGAGTCACAGAGTGGAACTGATTTTACTTATGTTCTGAACAGTCTGATTTTTTCTTTAAATGAAGACAAAAATATCTTGTTCAACCTCTGATGGGTTATAATTAGGATAATTAGGGTATGAGAACCTCACTTTCCAGCCATATCCTCATTAATTAGTATATATTAATTAGAGCTGTTACGTTCCATACCAGTCAGAGAAAGTTAAAGGCAAATCTAGTTTCATTTATACTGGTATGACATCCTGGTTTGCTCCTCCTTCTTTGTTGGTATTACATTCCAAATGACCAATTTTCTTTTTTCGGTTATCTGACCATTGATATTTATTGAATCTGTTTGCGTATTATTTATCCCCATTTCCTTTGTTTCATTTACACTGATATGTAGTCCCATTTTTGCTGTTTCTACTTACTACCATCCTGTGTGGTTTCTCCAGGGTCTCTGATGACATAGAGAAAGAAAGAATAAGACTGCTGCACCCTAGGCGTGTCATACAACGTAACTAATATGAGGTTGTACATAGGGCTGGCAACCTCAACATGCAAAACAAATTGCTATAGAAACCAATGTTGCACACACATAAAGGTATGTTTTCAGGCACTTGTGTATAATAAAGAAGTAGAAAACTAGACAACAGAAAAACAACAGACGTGAGTGGCTTACCGGGGAACTCTGTTGTCTAGTTTTCTACTTCTTTATTATTTACGAGTGCCTGAAAACGTACCTTTATGTGTGTGTAATATTTATTTACTGTTTACAGGCCTCGGGTTTCCCTTCTTTATGTGCCATAGAAACCACCAAGACAAGAGTATGTGAATGCAGTGCAGGCTTCCTGTAAACAGACTAGCTACAGTGGTGGCTCCATGCTCCATAAGGAGTATAAAGGCAAGTGATGATGATGATGACTTTCTACCAATTCCACAATGGTAGTTCTGTGGCACCATTTTAATTCTTTGAATTACTATAGCAATTGTAAATTTCCATATTATAGTGTATCTGCTATTTCTATAAGCTCTAATCCTGAAACTACTCAAGTACCCAGCTACCAAACTTAACAGTTCAGCCATTATCACTTAACAGCTACATCCCCCTTTAGATGGTAAACAAAATCCAGAAGACCTACCTGTAAACTCATGACACGAACTGCAATCTGTTTCTGCTGGCCAGAATGGACAAGAATGCCAGAATCCTTGGATTGTGTCCAGATTTTAGGACAGCTGTCTGCCATATCTATCCAAGGTGCCTGACGAGATACACAGAAACAACTATTTATTTAACTTTTAATACAAGATATGTTTCCTCTAACAACTGTATTTTTCACATCAAGATAAGTTTTTATTAAACCCACCACCCATTTTAAAATAAAAATGATGGCTACAGATACCCCGTTCAACCCCTGAAGGTCATAATTAGGATGTATAACATGTAATATGTTCCATTTCTGATGTGTGAACGTTGCGTCAAATCTCCTGTCCAACTATTGTAAATAAAACAATTTATAATTTCCGAATTGTGTGATGTTTTTCCTTAACTCTAAAGTGGGAGTCTCTTCATACTTGTAAAATGGTGTAAAACAAACAGAGAAAAAAAAAACAACAAAAAACAAACAAACAAATCATTGTAGATTTATTTTTGTTTGTGTTACATATTGTTTGACTATACTGTGCATTTCCCTAGATCTGTCTACTCTGAACAACTGTTCTAATATCATGCATAAACTGGATGCCTATAAAATAATCCCTCCTTTCCTTCACTAGATGGTATCTGAAAATACAATGATAACAAGAATAATACACTGACAGAAGAGGAAGAGGAACACAGATAAAGAGATTAATGAATGGACAGCCTAACATAATGAAAATGGTTAGAAGAAGGCAACACATTGTATGAAAATACTGAATATATGTTGACAGATACTACAAGCTCCAGTGAATTAACATATGTCAATAGTGATTACCATCATAATAAGCCTCTATGCTAACTTTACATGTAGTGTTGGGCAGAGCAATCTCACTTGTGAAGACAGGAGTATGACAGGGATGCCTCTTATCAACCACTTTATTTTTGACAGTCATAGACTGGGTGATGTGCCAGGCAACAGAGGGCAGTCCAAGAGGGATAAGATGGACAACGTTTTCTACATTGGAAGATTCGGATTAGGAATACTGTGGCTTTGTCTTAAATTAATATGATAAAAACTAAAAACCTAGCTTTTAGTTAAACTCAACCACAAACCTACTTCAGAGTGGCAACTGTGTGGTCAACCCTATGAATCTGTTGACCACCACCTCTTTAAATTCCCAGCACTCGACAATGTTAGGAAAGTGTTTCTTCCTCCGAGGTGAGATAAGCGGAACCTTATATAAAAAAACAACAACTTGCAGACAGCACTACAAGGCACTGAGACAAAGAGCAAGAGTCCTAATGCTGCTGGATCTACAACACCTAAAACAAACAAGTATTTAATATTACAAGATTACTACAACAACTAAAACAAACAAGTATTTAATATTACAAGATTACTACAACAACTAAAACAACAAGTATTTAATATTACAAGATTACTACAACAAATAAAACAACAAGTATTTAATATTACAAGATTACTACAACAACTAAAACAACAAGTATTTAATATTACAAGATTACTACCTCAATGAAACTCAGAATGACACAGTTCACAATGCATTATTATTTACCGTTTTTCCATCTTCACGTACGCATCCAACACGAGGTTCCACACATTTGCCAGTAACATAGCACCATTTGCAGTCAAAGTTACTGTCTGCACAGCTTTCACATCTGAAATTTGAGGAAAACGTGAATTATTTCCATACAACACAATAAAAGTGCCCTGTGTAGTTCCCGGGGCATCTCTGATGAGACAAGAAAGAACAGGACTACTGGTCCCTCAAGCATGTCATACAAGACAACTAATATGAGGTTGTGCATGAGACTGGCAAACCCATCATGTAAAGTTAACTGCTACAGAACCCATTACTGCTCGAGCTTATGCTTGGTGCAGGCTTCATGTAAAGGGGACCAGCTGGAGGGGTCCTCATGATTGAGGGGTCCTCAGTGTACTGAAGTAAAATTTTACAAAACATTAAAATAAAATAAACTAAATAGCACCAAGAAAAAAAAACCACTCTTGTCAATATGATAAATAAATACAGGAACAGACTTAATGTGGAGCCACACCTGCAACTTAAAATATCTTCTTTAGAGCCAGACACTTGGAAGCAGGCGGCTGCGAAACAACATCAACCATCCAATGGAGCTATAAACTGTTCCATTTTGATTACTGAAGAACTTTAAATGTCTATTATTACTTAGTCACAGTTTTAGATGACCTGACTTTTAATAAATGCACACTTTTTTTTTTGCTGTGTAATAAATGTTGTGATCTATAATATATACACAATAAAATTATTACTTAGTCACAGTTTTAGATGACCTGACTTTTAATAAATGCACACTTTTTTTTGCTGTGTAATAAATGTTGTGATCTATAATATATACACAATAAAATTATTACTTAGTCACAGTTTTAGATGACCTGACTTTTAATAAATGCACACTACTTTTTGGTGTGTAATAAATGCTGTGATCTATAATATAATATATAATCTTAAGTGCAAAGGAAGCTTTTTACTCAGTCTGAAGGAAGCAAGCCACTATCTTTGGCCATGTAATGAGAAGAAGCAAGCTAGAATATAATGTAACATCAGTACAGATTGCATGAAAAAGTGATAGAGGGTGGCAAAGAGAGAAGAAACTGGACAGTCGGACATCATGGCATGAAAAGAAGTCTACAACAGAACTGATAAACAGTACGGGAGACAGGAAGTTGTGGAGAGACATGATCACCTATGCTACCCAGCATGGTACATGAAGAAGAAGAAGTAGCAGAGAAATGACGTTCACTGGGCTTTCCCATTAACATACGCAACATCTGTCATCTGATGCCATGGTGTATTAAATCATAGTTTACAACTAAATTAAGCACACACAAGAAAAAAAAGAGGCAACTGACCATATTATTTGGACATGAAGACACTTTATATCCGAATTATAACCATTCAGAGGTTAAACAGAATATTTTTCATCATCAGTATTAAAAAAAAAAAGACAAGAAATTTCACTTACAAAGTGTGGGCACTACAGTTGTATACAGAAACACTCCTGGTCATAATTGATTTCCCCTTGACGTGAAAATGAACAGAAACTTGCTCGTGATCTGAAATTTGTCAAAGCACACATGAACAATCCTGTGCCAGAAAAGTGTTACAGCTAATCTAGCACTATATGTTAACTGTTATTATTATTGTGTTATTGTTACTGTGATTCAGAATTGACATTATTACACTCCAGGCATACCCATAGGTGCTCAGTCTTCATCAGCAAGTGCCGAGCCATAGGGTGCTGATTGTTCCTACAGCATGCTGGTTGTATACACAACTGACTCACTCTCTCATATGTTCGTCCATGCTATTCTTATGTTTGATGTCAGTCTGGGCCATGTTGATTCACTGACTGCAGTGTCATTCTCTAACAGTGGTTCTCAATGTAGGCACTATGGCCCCCCTGGTTGAGAACCACACCTCTAACAGACATCAATTGGCCTTATTATCTCTCACTTATCCACATCCAACGTCCCCACTGTGGGTGCTCTTGAGGCTAGTCTTTCAGCTCTCTCATTGACATGTACTCCAGCATGATCAGGGCAGCATATCCACAATAGTTCCTGATGGTTTGAGGCTTCTATTTAATTCTAACTGTTAACGATGTACACATTTCACACTTACATATCAGAGAAAGACATATCTCTCACACACAACAATAATCTACTTTTTTGGTATAAACTTTGTATGAATGGTATACACTGCTTAAATGTTTTGTCATATTGAACACATAAACACACATGCAAACGCCCACATACACACACAGACACACATACTACTGAACTTTAATATTTCAGTGTTCACAGATTTTGCCCAATGAGGACTGATTTCCACATCACACTGTGAGAGTGATTTTTTTAAAATAAACTCTTACATGTTCACAGCTATGTAGAACAAGTATATCAACTTCAAATCCACAGATGTCTGAGAATGGCATGCTCAACATTGAATTTGCTTGAAATTATCATTTAAAAGCGAACTGAATTACTCAAGACCTGAAACACTAATGCGAAGCTAATGAAATCTGAAGAACATATTGAAATTTCAGGGACAGAATTTTCATCCAACTGTCTAGCAGTGAAGTATTCAATAAAGAAAATGTATTTCATCACTTGTCCTAAGAAATCCAGTCAGGGTTGGATTATGAATGATATCCTTCTGCTATTACATCAAATGAAGATTCGGTCTCAAATGTGACGTGCCTGGGCACAAATCCGTTTTCCCTTTCTCTGAAACTTCATTTGTAGTGAGCCATAACATAAGAAAAAAAAAAAAAATCACAATGTTTCATGCAACCCAAATTTGGATTGCAGCCTACAGGCTGAGAATCACTGAAATAGAGTGACTGTGGCAATTTTTTGGGCCATGCAAAATTGGGTTGCAAGAAATATTATGACTGGTTGCATCCCGTAAGTGTCCCTTAATTTTAAGCAGCATACCTTTGCTGAATTCTTATGATGTTTTACATGTCAATTTTGGTACATGGCTCACCAGCTTCTCCAACTATGAAATTTGGGTCATGCTCGTTAAAAAAAAAAAGGTTTACAACCACTGCTCCAGTTCATCCTGTCACATCAATATATGACGTACTTCATCAAAGATCTGTCATAATAAATGAAGGAAATCAAACCATCTCAGCAAAGATCAAGTCATAATTTTTGGACTGAGAACTGGCCACTACAGTTTCAAATACTATCTGTTGAAAGAAATAAGAATCAGACAGACATATGTCCCTGTAGGGAAGACAAGCAAACAGTAGAAGACGTCCTCCAAGAATGTCAGCTCCATAAGAAGAACAGACTGACAGCATGCCTTCACCTACTCCTTTGAGGAAGAAACTGTATGGCAATAACACAAGCCTGAGACAAACTGCAAATGTTATGATATTAATACGAGTAGATATGGTTATGAGAATTCATCTGGCAGAGCGTTTAGAGTGCTTGCCTCTTGCAGCAAAGTTACTTTGTTCAGAACCTGGTTCAGTTATGCTCCAGTCTACCCAGCTCTGACTGGGTACCTAACTCTGCTCTTCAGTTAGGACAGGCGAAGGTAGCGAGGAATAGAACTGGTCGTCCCACCTTATAAAAGCTGATAGTGAAGACTCTTACCACTTATCTCCCTTATGGTAGTATCTGCTTTGGGACTACCTTCACCTGTTTTAGATGTAGTTATATGAGAGAAATAGATGTAGTTATATGAGAGAAATAGATGTGGTTATATGAGAGAAATAGATGTGGTTATATGAGAGAAATAGATGTAGTTATATGAGAGAAATAGATGTGGTTATATGAGAGAAATAGATGTGGTTATATGAGAGAAATAGATGTAGTTATATGAGTGAACGAACGAACGAACGAACGAACGAACTTTATTTTCAAAGGGTTGAGAATTGGGCACGCAGGCCCGTCTGACATTCTGCCCTTCCTTTCTCTCATCTTTTATACTGATTTCATTTATTCTCACATACATTTTACCCATCAATTCAAGGAATTCAGAATGAAGCAGAAGAAACCATCTTAGCTTTCACATGATTCTAGCATTATTAGCCTTCTAATAATAGCCCCTTCAGTCATAACTGACAATGGGAATGCACTCCTGAGGTGACAGTCCTCAGCTGCTTAATTTTTTGGTGTTCCTTTCAATGTTTTCTCCTCTCGTCTGTTTGCCGTGAGAGCTTCTTTTTGCCCAATCTGAGGTGGCACCGTACAGAACATTGCCACTTGGTGTGATCAGCAGCTTCATCCTCCCAGGTTGCTGGATTTATGTCCAGTGCCCTCATGCCTCTCTTGCACACATCTTTGAACCTCAACTGCAGTCGCCCAACTGTTCTTTTGCCATCTGCCAGTTGTCCATAGAAGATATCTTTCAGTATGCAACTATCTTCCATGCGGTGGACATGGCCAAGCCAGCGTAGTCTGTGCTGTCTAAGCAGTGTATACATGCTTTGAAGGCCAGCATGTGACAACACCTTGACATTTGTCACTTTGTCCTTCCACAAAATACCAAGGATGTGGCGTAGACACCGTAGATGGAAGGTATTGAGCCTTCTTTTTTGCTTAGCATAGGTTGTCTATGATTTGCCTTCACTGTATCTCATTTAGAAATAGCTACGTCTACGCACAAATCTTGCCAAGTGTAGTGTAATGTCCTAACCAACATTTTATAAATATTTTTAGATATGAGAGGAAGAGTTACGGGACTTGGAATAATGGCTGTTGTGAGATGTTAGACATGTTGTATCGCTGTATATAATAAATGTTAAGAACGACAGCAGTCTAGTATTATTTCATTTAGGGAACTAAGATAGAATACCACATGTAGTTCCTTGGGAATCTCTAAGGAATGGAACAAATAATAAGACTACCGCTACCTCATACATGCTGTAAGAGGTGACTACTATGATGTTGTGCATGGAGCGTGCAACCTCATCCTGTAAAACAAGTTGCTGATGAAGCGACCACTGCAAGAACACATGAATGTTTTAATGCAGGCTTCCTGCAAGGGAGACTAGCTGCTGTGTTCCATTAAAAAAAGCAACAGTGAAACAAAAGAAGGCACTCAAGTCTTAGAGGATCAAGGTAATCCCATAGCAGATACTGCCATAGTGAAGTGAAGTGTTAGAGACTTAACTAGACTAGGACCAGCTTTTATGAGGTGAGTTAACCAGTTCTGTTCCTCACTGCCTTTGTCAAGTATCGATTTACAGCTGGGTAGACTGGATCGTGGCACTACAAGGTTTCAGTTCCGGAATCCGGTAACTTTGCCACCGCAAGCAGCGCTTTAACCACTTAGCCAATCGGAGCTCACTAAATCTTAGGCTAAACTATAGTAGGCTCCTTCAGTTATAACTGACTTTGAGGATGATGACCCCTTGAGGTGATAGCCTTCAGCAACTTTTTTTTCTTTTTTGCCTGGTGTTCCTTTTGATGTATTCTTTTCTTTTCTGTAAAAGTTTCTTTTCATCCAATCTGAGGTGCCTCATAGAGACCACGTGACTAGTTACTTGAAAAGTTTATTTAACTTGAAGACAGTTGGGTACAGAAGTTCACAAATTATAAAATGGAATCAGATCTAGACACAACACCAACCTTACTCACCCTTACCCTGGGGTATCTGGGCAAGCTGGCCCACCTGAGGCAGGGGACATGTGATGTGACGGTCGTTAGAGATGGAGGCTGGGGTACGATGCTGCATCTCCCCAGATTTATACATGCAGCCCAGGTCAAGGTCATTGGATGGAGTCAGTAACACTGACTCTAATGAGAACTTTAACAGCTGTTAGAAATGTATGGATTCATGTTAACGATTAAATCAAAACAGTATATGTGTCACGTTTACAGGTACACAAAATGAAATGAAACTTCAGTGAAAAACACTATTTGTTTGCAATCATCATTCAAACAAGAGAACTGGACAACAAGCAAAAAATAACCAAACCTAAGGAGCCACCTGTCTTTTACTTTAAACCCACTATCAATTTTCCAAATATTTAATAATTATATCAATGTTTCTCAACATATGGTTTACAGACTAGAGGTCCTCAAGCAGTATCTAAAAAATCTGAGTAGAATCATCACAAATGTTTAATAACATCAAACAATCAATATACCACATATGTATGTTAATTATTATATATTTCATTAGTGGTATAATTTTGGGAAGGGTAACTGGGCTGTCAGCACAGCAGCACTTAGTAAGAGGTCCAAGTTACCTAAAACATTGAGAATCATTGAACTGTACTGTTTTTTGTCAACTTTATGAACAAAATTCAATAAATGCATATTCTAGTCAATATAGGAGCTTAGCATTCAATGAAGCTCACTGATATCGCAGTTCTCAATTTACGAGTAAGTCACTCATCAAAATATGGCAGGAAGTAATTAATTTGTGCTCTTTCTGCTGCATACATTGATTATGTTACTAAATTCTCCTGTGGTCATTCCATTTTTCTTCAGAAGTATGGAAACAGTGGCACGAAAGCATAGAAGCTTCGTCTATGATGAGCAATGAGGCTTCACTGGCTAAATAAATATGATGGAGACACTTATTCATACTTACCTGAACTGTTAAATATAAATGGGGAAAATTCCAGAAATTTTGTCACTGAAAAGCAACAGCGGCAGGAATATTGCTTTAAAAAAAAATCCCATGCCATGAAGTATGTTGGGAAGAAATGCACGTTACTTCAACAGATCTGAGATTTAGTTCACCACCTGGAACATGTCATGAAAAGATGTAACTTTGGTGGGACAAGATGGGACTAATGTTGCTGATCAGACATAGGAGTCCATAGCCTTCATTGGACAATCAAAGGGGTACATAGCCTTCATTGGACAATCAAAAGGGTCCATAACATTCATCGGACAATCAAAGGGGTCCATAGCCTTCATCGAAAAATCAAATAGGTCCATAGCATTCATCGGACAATCAAAGGGGCCCATAGCCTTCATCAGAAAATTCAAAATGGGTCCATAGCTTTCATCGGACAATGAAAGGGGTCCACAGCCTTTATTGGACAATGAAAGGGGTCCATAGCCTTCATCAGACAATCAAAGGGGTCCATAGCCTTCATCAGACAATCAAAGGGGTCCATAGCCTTCATCAGACAATCAAAGGGGTCCATAGCATTTATCAGACAATCAAAGGGGTCCATAGCCTTCATCAGACAATCAAAGGGGTCCATAGCATTCATCAGACAATCAAAGGGGTCCATAGCCTTCATCAGACAATCAAAGGGGTCCATAGCTTTCATTGGGCAATTAAAGGGGTCCATAGCCTTCATCAGACAATCAAAGGGGTCCATAGCCTTCATCAGACAATCAAAGGGGTCCATAGCCTTCATCAGACAATCAAAGGGGTCCATAGCCTTCATTGGACAATCAAAGGGGTCCATAGCCTTCATCAGACAATCAAAGGGGTCCATAGCCTTCATCAGACAATCAAAGGGATCCATAGCCTTCATGAGACAATCAAAGGAGTCCATAGCCTTCATCAGACAATCAAAGGGGTCCATAGCCTTCATCGGACAATCAAAGGGGTCCATAGCCTTCATCAGACAATCAAAGGGGTCCATAGCCTTCATCAGACAATCAAAGGGGTCCATAGCCTTCATCAGACAATCAAAGGGGTCCATAGCCTTCATCAGACAATCAAAGGGGCCCATAGCCTTCATCAGACAATCAAAGGGGTCCATACCCTTCATCAGACAATCAAAGGGGTCCATAGCCTTCATCAGACAATCAAAGGGGTCCATAGCCTTCATCAGACAATCAAAGGGGCCCATAGCCTTCATCAGACAATTAAAGGGGCCCATAGCCTTCATCAGACAATCAAAGGGGTCCATAGCCTTCATCAGACAATCAAAGGGGTCCATAGCCTTCATCAGACAATCAAAGGGGTCCATAGCCTTCATCAGACAATCACAGGGGTCCATAGCCTATATCGAAAAATAAAAGGGGTCCATAGCCTTCATCGGACAATCAAAGGGTTCCATGGCCTTCATCAGAAAATCAAATGGGTTCATGGACACAAAAAAGAAGGTAAAAAAACCCTGTTACAGAAAGATCTGATTCTACACCAGTGAATGTCAAGGTGAAGAAGCTCTATAATGAGCTCTTAGATTACCTTGTCATTACTAGCAGACTCCTGCAGCGCCTGATAGCTGATGACTCTAGGGTCCACATCTGATATGTTCAGGCATGTATTCTGGGTAGCGGGCAGCCAGCTGGGTGTGAAAGCAGAGGTGGGACAAGGCTGTTTCAGCGTGCAGCTGTTCTCCATGACACACCACCCACACAGTAAGTCGACCCCATCAACACACTCTTCACATGACCCCCTGCTCTCACAGTGATTGGTTAGTATCAAGTAGGCCTGAAACAAGTGTCAACAGGTTGTGATATTGCTGATGGTGTCAGCAGTCATAAGATCATTACGGAACATAATGCTAGTGTAGGGTTCCCATAATGTTTTGTTTAAAAACCGGGACATTTCCAAATTTTTACCTAAAAAACCCGGGACATTTTGTAAAAAAAACGGGACATGTTAAAAATTAAGGTAAAGCACAAATAAATCTATTATATATTATATGTTCCATTTAAAATAAGATACTGGTATAAAAATACACACATTAACTAACACAACTTCCACTTTAAAAAAGAATTCTAAATTACAAACATACTTAATTAGAAAAATCACACGTTTAAAAAATATACAATAGTCAAGTTTATATTTCAGATTCATCAGAATATGTATCAGATTTATGGGCCTGTTCAAGAAGTTTTTTTTCTTCTGATATTTGGACATAGAACTCAGCTCAAGAGAAATCCTTAAAATGGGTCTTTATAATGGTTAAAGCTTTCACTGTCTCAATTTTAAGTCTGTTTTTTTCGTCTGTCCAAAGCGGATTTATTAATGAAAAAACACGTTCAACAGCTGCATTGGATCCTGGCAGTGCCAAACAAAAACTAACTAAGCATTTCAGGTTCTCAGCATTTATATCCTGCGTTGTAAAATGAGCGAACATCTCACACCATTTTTCACTGACACTTTGATCCTTCAGTTCACTCCACACATCAAATTTGCTTTCACAATATTTTTTCACACATGCAAACTCATCAAATAAGTCCTCTTCATTCACAGTAAAATTTGGTGACACTGTCTTCATGGAATATGGTAGCTTTCTTGGATGTTCCTTCCAAGTCAGAAACAGACTCCTTTCCCTTCAAATTGATCCAATCCATAGACTGAAGAGGCGTAAGAAATGGTGTACACCACTCCTGAATATATTCAATGCAGGTGTCATAGAAATCTACTGCATAGCTTTGAAACTTTTCAACTGTTATGTGTCCTTCTTTTTCTAATTCTTGCAACTGATTTCTCACAGTAGTGGTAAGAAACTTTTCTGCCTTCCTGTAGTTTAATTTTTCAACCAGTTTGTTTACTTCATCCTTCACTTCAATTAAAAAGCGGGACATTTGGAATAAATTCGGGACACCGGGACATTTTATCAAAAAACGGGACTGTCCCGGGAAAAACGGGACGAATGGGAACCCTATGCTAGTGGCAAGACTTGACATAATAATTACGTGACTAACATTGACCCATATAATCTTGTGGACCACTCAGTAAATAAGAAACATAGTTATAAAATATTTACCATTTTTCACACCACATAATACACACCTGGGTATAAGACACACCTGAGTATAAGACACACCAGGGTATAAGACACACCAGGGTATAAGACACGCCAGGGAAAAAGACATACCCATAACTTAATGTGATTATTTAGGGGAATAAAAATAATATATTACAGCACATAATAATATGTTATGTTGCACATTTAACATTGCTTTTATCTTTTCTAAAGAAAATGGCATTTTATTGAGCATATTACAAAAATTTTAATTTCTTTAAATAAAAGCATTTTATTACACACAACTGGTTTATAATAACAACATGGCAGTTATGAGAACCTTTTCTTTTTTTCGTTTGTGTGTATTTGTTTTTTATTTTAATTTTTAATTTTTTTTGGAAAGGGGAGGACATTCACACAATGTTACAGTTTTGATTTACTGTATTTGGAATGAGTGGATGGGGGTTTATAATACCATATCATTCACTACCCAAAATATTTTAATCATCTAAAAGCTTAAATACAAAAGAAAACAACATGATAGTTTATGATAGCTACGATCATCACCTTTTAAGATGATCATCACCTTCTAAGATGCATGACGTTTATCAAAAATATTTATATGAAGAAAAAAAAGTTTTATATGACTGGGAATCCTGGTAATTAGGATCCCACTAATTAGCCCAATGCCTGTGTTCCTGAAGGTGTCAACCCAGCTAACCTCCCCCCATATTCTTCTATGCTTTTCTTAACAAAGATTTTTTTTTAACATCAAAGCTTTAAAACTGTATGTGCTAACCTATAATACCTTTAACGAAGTTCACACTCTAGCTATATAGTTCTAGTCAGATTGACTAAAAAAGAACCATTGCATATTTGGGTGTGATGAAGATGATAATGATGAGGGGAGACCGAAGACGCAGCAAGAGAGATGAATGCAGTCAGCGACTCATAGCTTGACTGCTTGCGTCAGGGTCAGCGAACCAGAGCTGACCAAGACCCTACTCCACCTCCAAGTGGTGGTCCTGGAAACAGGCGGCATCACTGCAGTCTGGCTGAGAGAGTAGGGATCGAAGTGGGAAGGCAAATCCGGTCCCAAAATATGCCGTGCTGAAGTCGGATGTGTCGGCCGAAAGGTGCAAATGTCGCAGCTTCGCTGTAAACGGACACAACGCAACCAACGTCCTTTTCAGGATGAACGAGGAAGAAGAAGAAGATAATGATGAGGAAGATCATGATGGTGATAATGGCCACATTACCTTGGTAGTTGTCAGGGCATAAATCCTCTCTTCAATATTGGAGTTCAGAATGTCTAGGACTGGCTCAGACACACCTAGATTGATTTGCTCCACCTTTGTCGCTTTATTGGGACCAATCAAAATCTGCAAGAGCTCAAACAGATGTGAACAATGAAGCAAAATTCTGCGGGAATATAACCTTGAACATGCATCTAATAAATTTCTTGATATGTCTGCAAGTAACGCAATGCTAACTGAGGGAGGCAATCATTAAAATATTTCAGGTTTAAAAAAAACAACATAAACAAAGCAAATATTCTGTATTTGATTCCCATCACAGGTTTTTTTTTCATATTTAAATTTAGTCATCTGTCTTCCGTTTTTACAAGTGAGTTTTCGTTAATTAGTTTCCAAATGTATTGTACTGGTTGACAGGCTTACTTGCTTGCTGGAGGGTGAAAAGTGGACACAAATGGAAAGGAAGAAATGGAAAGGAAAAAACAGAAAGAAATTGAATACGGGTGAAACGGTGATATTCTCAGGACTTTCAGACAGCCCTTGTGTTCATAAAACAGTTATAATATTAACAGCCCATTCAGTCATAACTGACTATGGGAACATAAAACAGTTATAATAATAATAGCCCCTTCAGTCATAACTGACTATGGGAACATAAAACAGTTATAATAATAATAGCCCCTTCAGTCATATCTGACTATGGGAACATAAAACAGTTATAATAATAATAGCCCCTTCAGTCATAACTGACTATGGGAACATAAAACAGTTATAATAATAATAGCCCCTTCAGTCATCACCATGGGAACATAAAACCGTTATAGACTGAAAATAATTCTCATGCAATGTGGTAAACCAAAAATAATGTTCACAGACTGATGATGAGACTGAAAATAATATTCATAGTATGGGGACAGACTGAAAATAATGTTCGCTGACTGGTAATGGGCTTAAAATAATGTTTACAGAATGGTGATATACTGAAAACAATGTTCACAGAATGGTAATAGACTGAAAACAATGTTCACAAAATGATGATAAACTGAAAATAATGTTTACGGAATGGTGATATACTGAAAACAATGTTCACAGAATGGTAATAGACTGAAAACAATGTACACAGAATGATGATAAACTGAAAACAATGTTCACAGAATGGTAATAGTCTGAAAACAATTTTAACAGAATGGTGATAGACTGAAAATAATGTTTACAAAATGGTAATAGACTGAAAAGAATGTTTACAGAATGGTGATAAACTGAAAATAATGTTCACAGAATGGTAATAAACTAAAAATAATGTTCACAGAAGGTCAAAAGACTGAAAATAATGTTTGCAGAATGGCAATAGACTGAAAATAATGTTCACATAATAACAATAGACTGGAAATAATGTTCACATAATGTCAATAGACTGGAAATAATGTTCACAGAATGTCAAGAGACTGAAAATAATGTTCACAAAATGGGAAGACTGAAAACAATGTTCAAAGAATGGCAATAGATTGAAAATAACGTTCACATAATGACAATAGACTGAAAATAATGTTCACATAATGACAACAGACTGAAAATAATGTTCACAGAATGGCAACAGACTGAAAATAATGTTCACAGAATGGCAACAGACTGAAAATAAGGTTTATAGAATAGCAATTGACTGAAAATAATGTTCATAACACATCTATCTTAACACACTGATAGGCTGAACAATAATGCTCACAATATACTGTCAGACTAAAAATAATGTTCATAATATGGTGAGAGGCTGAAAATAATGTTCATAACATGGTGATAGACTGAAAATAATGTTCATAACATGGTGATAGACTGAAAATAATGTTCATAACACAGTGATAGGCTAAAAATAACGTTCATAACACAGTGATAGACTGAAAATAATGTTCATAACACAGTGATAGGCTGAAAATAACGTTCATAACACAGTGATAGACTGAAAATAACGTTCATAACACAGTGATAGACTGAAAATACCTTGTAATGTTCATAACATAGCAATAAACTGAAAATAATATCCATAATACCAAGTATTTTCCACTCATTTTTCTTGCTTCTTTTTCACTTCTGCTTACGTGGAACGGTCAAAATATAATGCACTTAAAAATAATCCCCAATACAGGACACCCAACCAGACAAACATGTCAACGTTTTTTTGCTACATCTGACGGAAAAACAGCATGATATGCGTGAGCACTGCAGGAACCGCGGTGCCTGTCTGCCTGCTTACATGCCGATTACAATTTCTCCTTGTAAGATTTCCACCCATGACCGGTTAGACAGTGCAGTCATGCTCAGTCAATTTGATTCTCATCACAGAGAATTGTGTGCAACATTCTTATTTTGTTTCTAACTCCCTAATTCACTCTCCCGTCTCCCAAGCCATACCAAAAATAACAGCAATAAAATATAGAAAGAACATCACCATCTAAAATTCAATTATTTTTTTAAGCGGTTTAATTAATGAAGAAAAAGCCTACTGCACAATCAGGCATATCGTACAATGCGACTAATATAAAGTTGTGCATAAGGCTGGCAACCTCGTCATTAACAAAAATGTCCACAGAAACCAATGATGCAGGGGTGTGTGAATGATTGGTGCAAGCTTCCTGTAATAGGACAAGCTATAGTAGTGGCTCTATGCTCCGTAAGAGGCGACAAGGACAATTATGATGATGATGCTGATGAATGAAGAAAACATTTCGTTCAACTTCTGATAGTTTATAATTAGAATATAAATGTCCATAATATTAGATAGTGACCCCTGCTTTGGGACTCTTCACCTTTATATGCTGTTGAACTATATAGTGCAGTTTCGTTTTACGCACTTTTGTTGTTCCATGCTGGAATCGCAATTTTAGACGGACGCGAAACGATAAAAAAGATATACAGAGTGTTTCAAATAAAATGTATACACACTTTGTAAAGCGATAATCCAATTATCATCTGAGGCAGAACTTCGGTATTTTCACATTTAAAATCACAAATGTTCAAGTATAGCTACCACCTGCAACGATGCATTATTCATAGTGATAAGCAACTGACTGGGATTCTTATTTGCTACTGACTGAATAGTTAAACACACAGTTTTAATGTGATGATTCGAGGCTTTCACTGTTTGCGTTTCAGAACCAGAAATGAATGAATTACTAAGTTTTTTTTTAAAAAAAAACAACCAACAAATGCAAAACAAAAGATGTTTGAGATGATTTCAACTGCAGCAGAAAAAATAGAAAAATAAAAAGATACAGCGAACTCAAATCTACTAACTCGTCAAACACAACAGGGTGAAGACTGATGTATTAAAGAACATGGAATGGGATACACCGCATACACTACATACAATAGGACACATCGCGATAAATGCCAGGGAATGTGTAGCCTGGAAAGACCAACACAAGAAAAGCAACAAATAGCATACACTATACAGAATTAGGAACACTATATACCCAAATTAGAAGCCACATGGGGTTGAACCGGGTATCCTATGCACAGGATAAAGACCAGTTTCATTATGCATGCAGTAATCACCAACCAATGTCATGCCCACTGGTCAACTGACATTATTCTACTCTGTGCCTGTAAAATTCTACCTCAAGCTATGCGTGAGTTACAAGTATTCGAAGATTATATATGTTTTTATGTATGGAGGCATATCTGGAGTCATCTGACCACCAGCTATGCGCAATGCTACAATATACATATGTGGAAGTGAACCTCTGTCTGTGAGGGTAATTACACCCTCATTGACTCTTGAAATCATCCACACACTTCCAGGGATTCCACCTGTCACGAAATTTGTTGAGAACCCAGCATTGCACACCAAGCTTAGAGAAGTCACTTGAGCCCCAGACGTGATTCTTTGGCTTTAACCTGGTTGACTGCATGCAGGAGGATCTCACTGTGGACTCCCGTCACAGGCAGGGGGAGCTGAGAAGTGGCTCTGTGCATGACGTGACAATTCCTTGTGAGAGCCCAGAACCAGAGCACAGTATAGCTCTGCATAGTTGGAGAGCCCCCTTGGATGGCGGGAAATGCACAATATGCCATGCGCTTCCTACTCCTAGCTTGGGACGAGCTGTGACGATCCTTTAAATGCAAGCCAAGCTGGAGAAACTGGAACTCATGACTTCAACTCAGCACGTTTCGGAATGGCAGAAAAGCCTAGATCTACAGTGCAGACAATACAAAGAAGTCGTGAACTTGTCACTGGCTGCTAAAGAGCGGGAACCTCAGCAGCCCTAGTTAAACAACTTACTTACTTACTTACTTAGTCGTTCCCCTTCTACCGTGAGGTGTAGAGGTTTGGAAGAGAGAGCGCCAGACTATCCCATCGGCTGTCTTCCTCCTGGCCTGGTTCCATTCTAGTCCTCGGTCCTTCAAAGATTGTCTAATGTTGTCCTCCCAATGGACTCTGGGTCGTCCTGTGGGTCTGGATCCCTGGCTCTTTGTTTCCCATGCCTGTCGTGGTAGCCGATCTTCTCCCATTCTGCAGACATGGCCAAACCATTTTAGTTGGGACTGTTCTACTTGGGTCTGCAGGGGGTGGGATTTTAGGCCTTGACGTATCGTCTGGTTGCGGACCATGTCTCCTCCTGTTACCCCAACCACCTTCCCCAAATACCTCATTTCTGAGGTTTGGATCTGGCTTCCGTGGGCTGTAGTCATTGCCCATGACTCGCATCCATATTTCAAGACTGGGACATAGGTGGAGCGGTATACAGCCATCTTCGTTTTCTTATCAACCTCTCTCCCGCTGAGGAACCCTCGATCCATGGCCTTAAAAAGTCTCCCACCTGCTGCTTTTCGAGTGGCCAACTCTTCTTTGATGCCTCCCTTTCGATCTATAATAGCTCCGAGGTATTTAAAGTGGTCGACCTGCTCCAGGACCTGTTCTCCCAGCTTAATCTGATGTCTTCTTTCTTCTCGTGATATCACCATGGATTTTGTTCCAGAGACGCCTATGACCATCCCTCTCCTCCCCAGCGCCCCCCTTCCCTTCCAGACTATCAGGTTGGACTGGAGATGTGTCTCTGATTTGGCAATCAGGGCTGTTGTCCTGATGTTTCATCAGCAAATGCCAGCTCTGAAATACAGACCTGTCTCATCTTCCAGTACCCCACTGAATACTTTCCTGTTCTCTCCTTACATGCCTTGATGACTTCGTCCATGAGGAGTATGAAAAGACAAGGTGACTAGTTAAACAACAACAACAATAAATATATGCTTTTGAAACCACTTTGTAGATTTCAAAATCAACTACTATTGTCTGCCAGGTGTTCTAAAAACGAGAAGTTTCAAACAAAACGAGAACTAAGACTGGATTTTTACAGGATGACTGGACCGAGAGATTAAAAACAAACAAACAAATCGACAGAAAAGTCAAGTAACTGATCTGGCTAACATTCAAGTGAGTAAGAAAGGGGTAAGGTTTATTAGCTGTACAGACAGCCAGCCTGGTCCAGGATAGTATTCAGGTCGTCTTTGATGATGAAGCTGTTTGTGTGCCCTGTCAAGTGGCAAGAAAGGAATCTAGCGAAATAAATCTCAGTTCAAGTACTTGTCTTCTTGGTACTTTCGCGGTTCCCGCTCGTTGCACGAGACCGAGATGGAAATACTTGAGAGAATATAAAGGTACGGGCAGTAATAATACACACACGTACATGCTTCTGTAAACAGCTCTGATGAGGTCTTGGAATACAGAAGACACTGTGCAAGAGCGCGTGTGTTTATTTCTTTGCCTGTTCCCTCTATTACGGTCCCGATGGGAACCGACAAGAGAGGTAACCGACCGCTGAGGAATGTCTAGGCATGTGTTTCTCAACATTTTAGGCACGCAGACACCTTTAGAAGAAGACGACGTGTCCGGGAACCCCCTTCAAACAAATTCTCTCATCAAACGAATAGAGACTAATATAAAGATACGGACAAATTAACGAATAGTCTTCAGAGAAGAATTAAAGATACCATCGAACAAAACGGTGTGGCGTCTCCGTCTCGGTGCAGCATACTTTATGATAGAGGAACCACACTGCCAAGAATGTCAGGAAAAGAATGACATAGACTACTACCTGATCCACTGTAAAAAGTATGATCAACACAGGCTTGAATTAAAAACTTACTATAGAAATCACAATATAGACATGACAGGGGATAAGGTTTTAAGTATAGATGCCCCAGGAGAAGCCCAATCAATACGTAAAAGATATATACATAAAACAAAGGAAAACTTATAAGGTTAGTACTTCAGAAAAGACATTTAACCAAATAGAAATTAAGCAACAAGAACTAACAAATCATTTTTAAAAAAAAAAAAAACAGAAAAATTAGCAAACTTACGAACTACTCATAGGACAAGGAAAGACAACGAGGTTTAAAAAAAAAAAAAACTCAAAAAGAACAAATACTATTACAAATTAAAACCAAGTATAAAGGACAATATTTATCTATAAACAATACAAAAGAGAAAATAAAATGACAAATACTAATATAAATTAAAACCAGCAACAGCAAAAGACAATAGTTATTTAAATTTAATACAAAATTAGTAAACAAAATGACACTAAATACCCCAATTATAACCAATTTTCAGGTTGAACAGGGTAGACCAAGATGGAACGAGAAGAGGCGATAACGGGAAGCTATTAAGTGCTCGCTCTCCACCCATCAACTCTTCAAAACAACAACAACAACAAATAGTCTTAAGTTCAAATACGGTATCGCATCAGCATTACTATCAGCCTTGCTCGGAACCCCTTGGTACAACTGTTAATCCATAGAGCACCGAGTTAGAAACACTGCCACAGGTTTCAAACATCTACAACAGTTGACTGATACTACCAAATAAGGAGATATGGTCACGCTTCGTTCAAGACATTATAGACCGAACGTGTCTCTATACAAGAGGAGGTAAACTCATAAAAGATAGCAGTATCGATATATCGGATTCTGTCCCTTTGACCATAAAATATATATAACATGCATTTCAGTCAAATAATGATCATACATACGAAAAACGATCATACAAAGACTTTGGAAAAAAGTAATTATTTGTGCGTAACACCGCTCTCCACCCATCACCTCTTCAAAACAACAACAACAACAACGAATAGTCTTAAGTTCAAATACGGTATCGTATCAGCATTACTATCAGCCTTGCTCGGAACCCCTTGGTACAACTGTTAATCCATACAGCACCGAGTTAGAAACACTGCCACAGGATGCTCAGCAAAAACACGGTAAGTACACGCGATAAGACGGTAAACATACCTATCAGCAGCGCGCGATTACCACCAGCTCTAAGTCAATCACTTTAATGCATCTTTATTTCTGGGGACATTTATTTTAGAGTTAGCGGTAGAGTGAACGCTTGTTGAGACTACCTTCTAGGCTTTCCCGAACTCTGAAAAGTTTCTCTGTTTACGAAGGCAAAACTGCTTTATTTACCATGTTTTCCTTCTTCTTCTTTATCTATCTCTCCCTCTCTCCAATCGTCGTGTTTCATTACGCATTATTTGACATTACCCATGCCAAAGTTTGGCCTGTTGTTGTTTGTTCATTTGAAGTATCTATAACACACATGCTCACAAATTAACGTGTCAAAAACCTTTTTTCTTTGTTTTTATTTTTTTTAAATTTTGTGAAGGTCCGCGCTGGTGCTGGAACCTGTAACGATCTTTGAACTGGGGCTTTCTCATTTCTAAATGTCAGATTTTTTTACAAAACAATCATTAAAATTTTTAGCGCCTTAAAAATGAGACAAGATGGTCAAGAAAATATGGGCCTAACATCATATTCCCAATATGCCTCAATGGGCGTGTAACGAAATCCTTTACCTTTAAACATCTAAAAATTTGTATATACGTCATAGTTTAAAATGTTTAGCATCTATTTGTCTTTTCATAATCTCATTATGGAGCATGGGAGTCACAGCTGCAACTGGGCCCCCTTGCCAAAATTGGTTTAAAAGGATCATTGAGCTGATGGGACGGAACAGGACGGTTGTTAAAGGCCTATTCTCCTTCAAGAGATGAACAGTAAAAGATGATGATTTATTAATATTTTCATTTAACAACAGCAACATTCTTACTTGTAGTTTCTTCTTCTTAACCCGAGGGCCACATAAACCAAAAATGTAAAGTTCGCAGGCCATTCATGATTTTTTAAAAATTATTTAAAATAACAGCTCAGTGGCAAATGGATGACACTCGAAAAGTGCTACATTTAAAAAAAAATACAATAAAAATTACAATGAGCATTGAATTTCTATTGTAATAATTTTATTTTTGTTCTTATCTCCTAATGGGAAAAGGAGGGGGGGGGAAGGGGAAGCTGATTTTCTTTAACCAGAATCTCGATATCAACTTCAACTGAACGCTTTCGGATGCTGGCTGCAGCCAATAAAACATTGTTTTGTACCGGACGTTTTGAGTCTAATCCCTTACTTATTAATTATACCATATAATTAAAGAAACTTTTTTTGTATCTTCTTCTTCGTTCGTCCTGAAAAAGACGTTGGTTGCGTTGTGTCCGTTTACAGCGAAGCTCCGATATTTGCGCCTTTCGGCCGACACATCCGACTTCAGCACTGCATTTTTGTGACCAGGTAAGCCTTCCCTCTTCGATCCCTACTCACTCAGCCAGACTGCAGTGATGCAGCCTGTTTCCAGGACCACCACTTGGAGGTGGAGTATGGTCTTGGTCAGCTCTGGTAACATTTTTACGCGGGCCACATTTAGCCCTCGGGACTGCAGTTGGGCCACACTGATCTATTCTTCTTCCATCCTTAGCCACCAACCGGCAAAGCAGTATGTGGCCAGTACGTCTAGTGGCGTCTTAGGGCAACAACAAATTGATCAATCTATCGCTGTTTCCACCACACCTAGTGGCGTCTTTGTGGAACAGAAACAGACCAAACAATCTATCGTTGTTTCCGTAATCAGATTGGTTGGCAAGCAGGTGATCAGCCCACTGTGCAAAGTTTTTACGGGATGGGGTAAACAGCCCCATGCCCAACCCTCCTTAGTCGCTTTTTACGACATGCGTGGTAGGTGGCATCAATATAACACTCAACAAGACTTTCCCATTAAATCCCATGAGGATTTTGTCCAAATTCTCCTCAGCTATGAAATGAGATCAAGAGATGTTAGTCAGAAACCATTCTTCGCTCACTGGTATTCAGTAAACAGATTAGGGCGATTTGCACAAACATGCGACCTGACCACTGAATCGCTAGAAAATTCATAAAAGCATTCTAAGTAAACCACCGTTTCTTCCTTTTGCCGCCCCCCCACGCACACTTTTTTGTGCCAGACCCTAATGCCATTCCTTAATTGGCAATTAGGTCTAATCTGTTTGACGCAGAAGAACAACACCACGATAATGATACTGATAACTAATTTACTGTGGCCAAAGAAATATGTCTGTGATGTAACATATGAATTATATCATTAATTCATTTCCTTTCCCGCTCCCTACTGGATGAACGAATGCAGATGATTCCTTGCAGGAAGCCTGCGTCATAGCGTACGATCTTGTAGCAGTCATGTCTGCAGCAAGCTGTGCAACACGAGGAGACCTCACATCAGTCGTGTCTAACTGTGAAGTAGTCCTAATTTTTTTTTTTCGTCTTCCGCGGGAACTCCAGGTCTATCACTGATGTGGCATGAACACACCATGACGTCAAATATATGGCCTTTTGTGTTATAGTGTAAAGATCATTATCACCAGCTACCCTATCCACACCGAAGGTCGGCTGTAATGAATATCCAACGTCTGCTGTCTCTTGTCTTGATGGTGCACTCTGATAGGCTCTTTCCTGTCCATCTCTTGATGTTATCTTCTCACTTATAGCGATGTCTTTCCCTTGCACATCTGCCATTAACTCTCCCTTCTATTATGGTCTTCTGCAAGGTGTTATGTCTTTTTATATGACCAATATATTTTACCTGCCTAATTTTGATCTCCTTCATTAGTTCTCTTTTTCATGTCCAAGTTTTCTAGGACCTCTTTATTTTTTTTCTTCTCTTTCCATGAGCGCGCCCAATTCTTCTATATATCCACATCTTGAGAGCCTCAATTCTTTCTTCCAATTGCTTGTTCATTGTCCACATTTCTACTTACTTGCTTAGTCGTTCCCCTTCTACCGTGAGGTGTAGAAGTTTGGAAGAGAGAGCGCCAGACTATCCTATCGGCTGTCTTCCTCCTGGCCTGGTTCCATTCTAGTCCTCGGTCCTTCAAAGATTGTCTAATGTTGTCCTCCCAGCGGACTTTGTGTCGTCCTGGGGGTCTGGATCCCTGGTTCTTTGTTTCCCATGCTTGTCGTGGTAGCCGATCTTCTCCCATTCTGCAGACATGGCCAAACCATCTTAGTTGGGACTGTTCTACTTGGGTCTGCAGGGGTGGGATTTTAGGCCTTGACGTATCGTCTGGTTGCGGACCATGTCTCTTCTTGTTACTTCAACCACCTTCCTCAGATACCTCATTTCTGAGATTTGGATCTGGCTTTTGTGGGTTGTAGTCATTGCCCATGACTCGCATCCATATGTCAAGACTGGGACATAGGTGGAGCGGGATACAGCCATCTTCGTTTTCTTACCAACCTCTCTCTTGCTGAGGAATCCTCGATTTATGGCCTGAAAAAGTCTCCCAGCTGCTGCTTTTCGAGTGGCCAACTCTTCTTTAATGCCTCCCTTTCGGTCTATAATAGCTCCGAGGAATTTAAAGTGGTCGACCTGCTCCAGGACCTGTTCTCCCAGCTTAATCTGATGTCTTCTTTCTTCTCGTGATATCATCATGGATTTTGTTTTAGAGCTGCTTATGACAATCCCTCTCTTCTCCAGCTCTTCCTTCCAGACTTGCAGGTTAGATTGGAGATGTGCCTCTGATTTAGCAATCAGGGCAACATCATCAGCAAATGCCAGCTCTGAAATACAGACCTGTCTCATCTTCCAGTACCCCACTGAATACTTTCTTGTTCTCTCCTTACATGCCTTGATGACATCGTCCATGAGGAGTATGAAAAGATAAGGTGACAGGATATCGCCTTGTCTTACACCAGTGGTGGTCCTGAACTCTTCTGACTTATGGTTTGCTGTCCTTACATAATTTCTGCAAGACGTGTAGAAGCTCTGTATAGCATGAATCGGAGGTGCTGGAATGTTATTCCTTGCCAAACAGCCCCAAAGTTTGCTCCAGGGGACCCTGTCAAACGCCTTTTCCAGATCTATGAAACAAAGATGGATCTCACTCTTATACTCAAGGGCCTTTTCACTCAGCTGTCTTGAGTGTGAAGATTAGGTCTTGAGTACTTCGGTTTGCTCGGAATCCGCACTGGACCTCATCCAATGCAATTTCCCAATCCTTTGGTATGGTCTTGTTGCACCACGCTGCCTGTAGGACCCTTAAGAGTAATAGGTCGCCTGATGCTCCCATTTACTTAACCATTTCTGGTGTTATACCATCATGCCCTGCTGCTTTGCCCATCTTGATTTTCTCCAGTGCTGCCTTCAGTTCTTCCATCTTTATGTCATCTTCACCATCATTGGTTTTCTCTTCTGTGCTAGTGGTTATCATTTCTGATGCTTCACCATGCTCACCAGCCAGGAGTTCTGAGAAATATTCTTTCCATCTTTCCATTACTTCCTTCGGGGCAGTAAGCAATTTGCCTTGCTTGTCCTTTATAAATTTGAGAGGGCATTGTTTTTCCTTCCTCGTGTTCTTTAGGGTCTTATAGAACAATTTCTGGTTTTCTTGCGCATCTTTTTCTAGCTTTTCTCCAAATTCTTCTCAGGACTTCTGTTTTGCTGCTAGCACCTTGTTCTTTGCTTCTGTTCTGAGTGTCACATATTCTCTATATTTCTCCATTTGTCCTGTTGTGTTTTTAGCTCCTAAGTATTGTTTCCATGCCATTTTCTTCTCTCTTATTTTCTCTTTGACTTCCTCTGTCCACCAAGGTGTCCTGTCCACATTTCTACACCATACAATAATGAAGAATATATGTACATAACATTTTATTTTTCACAGTTTTAATTTGTGAGTTAACTGTTTAGATGTCAGCATTTGTCTCATGTTGCTGAATGTAGCTCTGGCCATTCATATTCTCTTCTTGGTTTCTGTTTCACATCTGCCATCTGCTGTTATTATATAATCAAGATATGAGAAGTTCTTGACTTGTTGCAGGGCGTTCCCATTTATGAAGATAGAGAAAGAGAAAAACCGCAAACAAGAAGTTACAGGCTTTCATAAATGGATGTTGGCGTAGAACTGAAGGATTGCAATGGTACGACAAGACCACTCTTTTGGAACTGATGGCAAGAACCAGACAGGTGTCAGAGGAGCAGGATATGACAAAAACACGCGGACAATGTATATGACACACACTGAGGAAACCTGCTGATATCATTACAAGGTAGTCCTAGTTCTGAGCTCCACAAAGTAAACATCAGAAGGAGACGAAAACGCACGGGGAAGAGACCTGAATACATAAATGAAACGGATAAAAATAACATGGAAAGATCTTGAGCGAATGGCACAGGACAGGAGGACTTGGCATGATTTATGCTCCACGGGGAGCTGACGGATACTGCTGATGACGCAAGCGAGCGAGAGAGAACGAACGAACGAACGAACTTTATTTTCAAAGGGTTGAGAATTGGGCACGCAGGCCCGTCTAACATTCTGCCCTTCCTTTCGCTCACCTTTCATACTGAATTCATTTATTCTCATATGCATGTTACATATCAATTTCAAGAAATTCAACGTAAAGTAAAATAATAATGTAGCACACTCATATTAACATTAATTACTTATAAGCATGACATAACATATGTTGAAAAGTAGAAACATCGTCATTAGAGCCTACAGTTGATGTTACAAGAAAAGATAATCCGATTAGGGGGGTATGTAATCAGAATTCAGAAAGTATTCAAAAAGTCTATGATTGTATGAATAGGGACTGAGGTTGTTTCTTAGGTTATGTGGAAGACAATTCCAAAGATGAGCAGCAGAGTACGCTAAGCTTTTCTTGAATAAGTCAAGCCTAGGCTTGGGCACTTGCAATCTGTGTGAGAGAGAGAGAGAGAGAGAGAGAGAGAGAGAGAGAGAGAGAGAGAGAGAGAGAGAGAGAGAGAGAGAGAGAGAGAGAGAGAGAGAGAGTGAGTGAGTGAGTGAGTATGATTCCGCATATTTCGCCGTAAACCAGCTGAGGTAGTTGTTAAACGTTCCATACAGAGTGAGAGAAGGAATTAGACGAGGAGGAAGAGGAACAGAGATGACACACCCCAACTTATCTTCTGATTACATCTGTCCTCTCCAGTTGGCCTGTTTCATTGTTACAAACATTCTTCCCTGCTTGCTACATCTAGTAACGAGCGTTGAGTGGCATAGTGGTTAGAGCTATTGCTTCTCAAGAGAACGTTACCGGGTTCGAAGCCAGGTAGCGTCAGGCTCCAGCCTAACCAGCAGTTGTTGTTGTTGTTTAACTAGGGCTGCTGAGATTCTCGCTCGTTTGCAGCAAATTTAAAGTTCGATACTCCTTGGTTTTATCTACACTGTAGATCTAGGTTTTTCCTGTGGCTTTTCTGCCATTCTGAAACGTGATAAGTTGAAGTCATGAGCTCCAGTTTCTCCAGCTTGGCGTGCGTTTAAAGGATCGTCACATGTGGTCCCAAGTTAGGAGTAAGAAGCGTGTCACATATTGTGCATTCCCCGCCATCCAAGGGGGCCCGTCAACTATGCAGAGCTAAACTACTGTGCTCTGGTTATGGGCTCTCCTCCCAAGGAATTGTCACGCCCTGCACAGTCACTTCTCAGCTCTCCCTGTCTATCACTGTGTCCATAGTGAGATCCTCCCGCATGCAGTCAACCAGGTCAAAGCCAAAGAGTTACGTCTAAGACTCAAGTGACTTCTCCAAGCTTAGTGTGCAATGCTGGGTTAACAACTTTCACCACAGGGGGAATCCCTGGAAGTGTGTCGATGCTTTCAAGAGTCAATGAGGGTGTAATTAGCCTCCCAGACAGAGGTTCACTTCTACATATGTCTATCATAGCACTGTACATAGATGGTGGCCATATAAGGATGACTCAAGATATGCCTTCATGCATTAACCAGCAGTAAATGGGTACATACTCTGCTCCTGAGTTAGACCCGACAAAGGCAGCGATGAAGCGAACTGGTCACCCCGCCTCATAAACCGGTAATCTAGTAGTATAGTGAAGTTTCTAACACTTCACTCCTCTACGGCAGTAACTATAATAGAATTACCTGTACCTTTATATTTCACAATATCGTATCTGCCAAACGAAACAAGGCAGCGGATGAATTCTACATCTAATGCTGATTCACTTATTTCCTTCAAAAGAAAACCATGGACAACTAAAAATAGTAACAAGGTCGCCCTGAAAGAAGTCAGTGGCAAAAGGAAGCTTAATACTCACATTAGAAGACAACAATCCACTTTCTTTGAGCAGGTAATGAGAAAAAAGGTAGCGAATATTTTGGCAACAGGAAATACAGGGTGTTCCACGAATAAGCGGCCCCATTCACACTACTTCCGACACAATACGTCAGCATTCCATGACGTCACGAGCCGCTTATTCGTGGAACACCCTGTAGAAGGAAAAAAGATAAAGAGAGCGACAAAGGGAGGCTATTAGACAATGCGACATAGCTACTCGGAAACAAGTCAACAACATAATTGATTTCACAGTACAAGGTACACAAAGCTGTGGAGAGACGTGATCACCAATGCCATCTGGCATAGTACTTGAAGAAGAAGTCATGCTGACTGACACGGGCGATAACGTGTCAGCAAAACGCCATATCCTTCATGCTGTTTATCAGTTCAGCAGTTGTCATCTCATGACGGCTAAAGTGGCTAATATCTATACCAGTGTCAATAGCAGTTCTCTCCCCCCTTGCTGAACAATTCCACGAACGGCATACATTTTTCCCAGACGACAGACCATCTGTGTTATCACGTGTTCTCGGTCAACTGACACACGTGACTAGGATTACGATAAGTCACCACGAGTCACATAAAAACCCCTCATCTTGACACTACACTCTACGGTCTGCAAGTCCCTTGTGGTCTGCGAAATGAGGACACTTTACACACTGACCTAGATTAGTTTTGTATTGTATCGAAAGTAACCCTGGCTAAGCTTCGGTCAAGATAGTGTCATTTAAACAAAGTGTTGGTACCCAATCCTACTCCACTATAAGATTATTTTTCTTAGTAATCTCTCTCGCGCTCTCTCTCTCTCTCAAATAAAGTTCGTTCGTTCTCTCTCTCTCTCTCTCGCTTGGTTGTTTACTCAAAAGAGTTCGAAATCTTGTAGCATCACGCTCCAGTCTACCTAACTGTAAATGGGTATCATACTCTGCTCTTGAGTTAGGGAAGGCAAAGGCAGCGAGGAAGGGAACTAGTCTTCTTACCACTTACAGCTTTTATATTCACTACTTGAAAGTAGTGAGCGCCCTAATGGCTTAGGGTATTTGCTAGAGTTGCAGGTTGGGGCGTGGTTTCATTTAGATCCAACTGAGCCTGAAGGGACAGTCGAAGGACAAAAGAACTTAAAAGATTTGGCAACAAAATTGGCGATAGGCATGGAACATCTTCTTTGTACACTTTCAGACGAAAAGTAGTAGAAGGAGAAGAAAAGAACAACAACAAAGAAGAAGAAGAAGAAGAAGAAGAAGAAGAAATAGAAAGAAGGGGAAGTTGAAGAATAATAATAAGAAGAAGAACGAACGAACGAACTTTATTTTCAAAGGGTTGAGAATTGGGCACGCAGGCCCGTCTAACATTCTGCCCTTCCTTTCGCTCACCTTTCATACCGTATCCTTTCAATAGCACATGTATTTTTAGCATTATTCAAGCATACAACATTATCGAGGTAAAATAATAACATACATTTGTAACATCCAGACATAATCAAATTTAAGGGGGGGGGGGGAGAAGTAGAAGGATAAGAAAAAAATTGAAGTAGAAGAATGAGTAAAAAGTACAAGAAGAAGAGGAAGAAGACAGGAAAAAGGATGAAGAAGAACGGGAAAAAAGAAGAAGAAGAAAGAAGAAGAAGATGAAGGGGAAAGAAGGGAAAGAGTCCGTGAGAAGTGAAAATTTCGGAAGAGGAATGAAGAAGAAGAAAAAGAAGAGAGGGGGGGGGAGGAAGAAAGAAGAAGAAATGAATAAGAAGAAGAAGCAAGAAGGAAGAGAAGAAGAAGAAGTAAGAAGAAGAAGGAGAAAGTGAAGAAGTTCTTGAGAAGAAAAAGGGGTGGGACAGAAAAAAAGAGGAAGTAGGATCGAGTTAAAAAAGTGAAGAAGGGAGGGGGGAAACAAATGGGAAAGTGAAAAAGAAGAAGAAGCTGATATGGGGGAAGGGAAGATGGGAAGAGAAGACCACTTGAGAATGTTGGAAAAAACTGAAGAAAAGTTTTGAAGGGAAGAAGGGGGAAAAAAAGAAGAAATCGAAAAAAAGACGAAAAGAAGTAAGAAATTATAGAAGGGGGGAAGAAGGAAAGAAAAGAAGAAAAGAAGAAGAAGAATGGGAAGAAAGAAAAGAAAAGGAGTGAAGAAAGAGAAGAAATCGGGGGAAAGGGAGAGAAAAAGAGGGTGAGGCAGAAAAGAAAAAGGGAAGAAGAGAGAAGATTGAAGAGAAATGGAGAAAGAAAAATAAGTAGGTGTAAAGAAAAGAAGGGTAGAAGAAGAAGATAAGGGGATAGAAAGAAAAGAGAGAAATAGAGAAGAGGACTTGAAATAGCAAGAAGATTTAAAGATTGAGAGAAGAAGAAGATGGGAAAAGAGAAGGAAGAGCAGACCTCTATGTGATATAAAGAAGAAAAAATGGTAGAGACAGCTAGAGACAAGAATGGTAGGGGGAAAAAGAGATGGAAAGTTGATAATGAAGTCAGTGAAAGGGAGAAAAGGGAAGAAAAGAAGGATATGGGTTAATGGTGGAATCGCTTTAGAAAAAATAAAGAAGTCAATATTGATTGTAAAGAACAAAGTAAAGGGATATTTTGGGAATGGGAAGAAAAGGTAAGAAAAAGGAAAAAATAAAAGGCAAAGAAGGACTGAGTATGAAGTTATAGAAGAAAAGCTAGGGTTTGTAACTAGGGAATACGATGGGGAGAAGAAAAGAATCAATATAAGGGCGGGGATTGAAGAAGATAAGGGGGTTTGTTGAAAATGGAGTATGTAAAAGAAGAAGAATGGAAGAGGGAGGTGAGAAGAACCAATTTAAGGAATAAGAATAGAATGGGTGATAAAGAGAAGGAACCAAGATCTTATCACTTTGGTAGAGATGAGGTGGGTTGAAATTTAAAAAAGAAGTTTAAGTGGAAGAACTTGGGGGAAAAGAAGATGTATTCGAAAAAAGTAGATAATTTATAAAAGAATTTAAGTATTCAATAAAAAAAGGGGGGGGTAAGGGGAAAAAAAACGTGTTGAAGTGGGAAAAACAAAGGAAGGCATAAAAACAAGTTGTTGAGCTAATGCTAAAGATAGTGACTAAACTCTGATTGTAGGGAATGGAATGAGGGTGGCCAGTCTTTTTGGATAGGAAAAAAGCTAAGCATTTTCCCACAAAAAAATCAGGGAAAGGGGGTTATGGGGGGAAAAGATTCCATGATAAAGGTGGGGGGGAAGGGTGTGGTTCTATTTCTTGATATATAAGAAGAGGATTATGGAATGATTTAAGAACTGGGATTAGGGGGGATAATTAAGTGGAAAAATGGTTAATAAAATTTAGGGAAATAGTTTGGTTTTGTGGTTATTGTGAATTGGGGTTTGGGATCAAGAATGATGGAAAACCAGTTGGGAAGAAAAGAGGGAAGGGACGGATTAAGGTGTTTATCAAGGTTCTGCCCCAATGAACAATCTTGGGTAAGAAATGGTTGCCTTGGGGTATGGATGGTGGGGTTGACGTGGGACCTGGGATTTAATTGGGGGTAATAATGGAGGGTGTAATTTGTTTTTTGGGTGGTTGTAGTTTTGAAGGGAAAGAAGAAAAGGACAAAGGAAATTTGGTTCTGTGGTAGAATGGTATAGAAGAGGTGTTGTAAGAATCAGGGTTAAAAAAATAAAATATGATGCAGAGAAGGGTGTGATTTAGTAAGACGATAAGGAATTTATAATATGAAGGGGAGGTTTTTGGGGGAAGTGAAGGGAGAAAATAAGAGTTTGATTGGAAAAAAATAAGGTGGGATAATCTGGGTGGATAACAGAAGATGGAAGGGAGTGGTGAAAACAAGTGATGAATGGTAAGAAATGGATAGGGTTGAAGGTAAAATGGAGAAAGAAAAATGTAAAAGAAAAATAGGGGAAAAAAAAGGAAAGATTTGAAGTAGTTTAAGTAAAAAAAGAAAAGGGAAGAAGTGGAAAATAAAAAAAAAAAGTTTGGGAATCTAAAAAAAGGAGAAATGGGATAAAATAAAAAAAAAAGTTTGACGGGGGTAGGAGTCACCGGTTTGAAGGGGAGTTTGTCATACGGTGTTGGATTTGTATTGTGAGGTGGTGGCAGGGAAACATTTGAAAATGGGTGAGGGACGCGAAAAGAACAAATGTGGAATGGGGAAACGTGGAAGTGTCCGAAATGACGCAAAGGAAGGGCGGGGTAGGAAAAAAAAAAACAATAACACGAGGGGGGTTCAAGAAGTATAAAAAAATATGATGGGGGCTGATTAAAAGTGTTGGACAAATAAATTAAGGACTGGGGAAATGTTGATGGGAAAAGACCAGAAGTTGGGAAAGGACCCAAAATAGAACCAAAGATGTTGTGCCGTCTTTGGGAAGAAGAAAGGTTTGAGCATGGTTTGGGGAATACAGGAAGGTGGACGAGGGGGTTTGAAGGGTTGGGGGGGAAGAAGAGAAGGTTCATGAGCGTTGGGGGTGGGGGAAGAGAAAAGAGAAAACGGATGTTTGGGGTTTTTAAACAAGGAAATTGAAGAATGGGGGGGGGTTTGAATGTTAGAAAAGAAGTGATGGAATAAAAGTGTAAATGGTAGGTGGGTGGTGAAAAGAGGAATGGCGGTGGACAATAAGAAGGATGGGGAAGGGAAGGATGGAGGATATAAAAAAAAAATGGGATTCAGAAGAAGCGGGGTTGGCGTATGAAATTAGAAGGGTTGAATGGGGGGTAGAAACATTGTGAGAATAATTTGTGCAATAAATTGTTAATAGGGGATCTAGCTGGTCAAGAAGGAGAAATATTTGGACAAATGAGATGCAGAAAATGTTGTTCAGTATGGTGGGGGTTGGTTGTAGGGGGAAAGAGGAAAAAGGTGGGGGGGAGTTTATAATTTTGTTAAAAAAGTAAAAAGTAGATCGGAAATAATCAAAAAGGTAAGTTTTGAGGGGATTAAGTTGCTAGGAAAAAAAAAGATAAAGCCGGAAAGGATTAATGAGGACGGGTGAGAAGGGATTGTTAAAATATAAAGGAAACAGTAAATTAGAGATGTTTCGGGAAAAAATTGACGGGGAGGTTGACGAACAGGTAGAAAAGAAAGTCTTATTGGGCGAATTGGTAAAAGGAAGACTAGGAAAGGATGAAAAAAAAAAAGCTTTTGTTTTCAGACTGAAAATGGGAATAAAAGTGAAGAAGTGAGACGGTAAATGGGTGGACGGTTTGAATGTGGATAAAAAATTGTAGAGGGCGAGGTAAAGATTAAAAAAAATCGAAAATAAAAAAAAGTGATAATGGAAAAGAAAGTTAGACAGAACGGGTAAATAGAAGCTGAGTTCCAATGGATAGACAGAAGTCGGTTGAAGCGTGGGTAATGGGGTAAAAAAAAAGACCGGTGACTTGAGAATAAGTAGATTGGTAATTATGCGCGGGGGTTTTGGAGGGAGAGAAAAGGAAGAAAATGGAAGGGGAATAAGTTGTTGGGCCAAGATGTCGGGGAGAAAGAAAGTGCAGGGGGGAAAAAGTTGGTAAAATGGGACAGGGAAAGGGAATATTTGGGTTGATGTCCTTGTTTGGAAAAATGAGTATCTTTAATTTTTGGTTGATGTTAGAGTTAATTTTTATTAATAAATTGAGTGTGAAAGAAAAGAAGTTAAAATGAAAAAATGAGAATTAGTTTGAAGGGAGGAAGGAGCTGACAAGTGATGGGGAGTGAAAAATTAACAGAAGTTAAGGGAAGGGGGGGAAAGGAAAAAGAAGAAAAGCCGTTATCTTCCTAAATGCAACTTGGCAGAAAAAAATGGAAAAAAAGGGGATCAGAAAAAAAGGAAAATAAAAAAAAAATTGAAAGAGAGGAAAGAAAAAGAAAGAAAAAGAAAGTAAAAGGAATCAGAGGCGGTGAGGACCCGGAAAGTAGGCCGGCATCAAAAAACTAAGATGGGACCTGAGTGATAAAGAAAAATGTGAATGATTTCCTTTGTAGATAGAAGAAGATGGTTGTAGAAGTTGGTGTTAAAAAGAAAAGATGTTAAGAAAGAGGGTAATTCACCCTATAGGGGAATGAAGATGTGGAATTATGAGGTAGTTTTTTATTAAGAAGTTTTTTTTATTTTAAATTTGTTAAGGGGGTTTTAAACAAATTAGAACCTAAAGAAAGGAAAAATTATCCTTTTCCTTTTTTTAAAAATAAACAATTTCCCAGGGGGGGGAAAAAAGAATCTTCCCTTTCGCAAAAATCGAAGAATTTATAACAACTAAAAAAATAAGTGGAAAATCTCATAACGCCCGAACCCCCCCCCCCCCCCACCGGCCACACAATATCTCTGGTAGCCCGATGATAGCCCCCTCCGCCCCGAAAGCACCCAGGGCTCCAACTACCAAGCCCCCAGCTTCCCCAACTGGTCTAAATAAACTCCAAGTGAACTCCCCAAACAGAAATGGTGAAAATGTCAACATCTTGACCCTCCACCCTGACCCGCAGTAAATAATAATATTTGAACCTTCTAAAACCCTACACTAAAAGTTCGAAGTCCCCTTCCCAGCGTTGACATAACCTACAAATTGGTGTTGACGGAGAAAACCCATTGACCTGAACATGGAGACACCTAGGCTCTATTCTACAGGGGCTGTTTGCTACTCAACCTTACACAAGAATAATCTATCAATAGTGTGAAAAGAATAAATGGAGATAGGGGGAACCTATCCGGTTTTACAGTCACACCAATCACCTTCTGGCTACCTATTTCTACAAATGGTCAAAAACTTTATCTACCGCAAAGACACAAAGTGGTAAAGGGTTGTGGGGAAATCACATTGATAAATTAAAATAACTTCTAATGTTTCAAACAGAGACCTCCAACTAATCGGCCTTACTAAAACCCTCTGAAACAATAGACTCAAGAAAATGTAAACCTTTAAAACAATAACTAATGAATGGGTGTCCCTAACACTTGAACCTCGTGGGCTATGCGTGACCTAGATAGGGGGGAAAACTATTCTGATTAGGGGGAAGTGGATCTAAATTAGAATCACAAATTAGGAAAATTCCTAATGAAATCTCGTGGAGTCCTAAGGACAGAAAAATTGCAAGTCTATGAAAGACCTTTCATTGTAAGGAGATATCGCCCCTATCATCTAAAAACAAAAATAAAAGCATAATTGACCAGCCTTCTAATGAGGTGGAGGGATATGGGTAGTATATAACTTTTTATAAGCTGATAGGAAAATAATAAATACCTATGATAAATGAATTATGGTGAAGGTATAGACTAAATAATATCCCCACCAGGTCTAGTGAAGGGACTTAAAAAACTTAGTAGGGGGAATTATTTTTGCCCTTATACCTCAGTAGGCAGAAATTGATCCCCTAACCAATTAGTAGAAAACAAAAAAAGGTTTTTAAGACTACAGAAAAACAGTATAACCTGAATCTAGAGAAAACCCCCCTAAAAAAGGAAAATCCTTAACTAATGCAATTAAACCCATCCTCCCCTTGGACTAAAAACAAACTTCAGATAAAACCTAAAAAAACAAAAAGCCAGGGAAAGAAAACGCAACACCTCCTATGACAGGCAATCCCCTACCTAGCCAAAAAACAAGCAGCTAGAAGAAACTAGGGAATCATAAAAAGTTATTAAATAAAACTCTAGGGAAGGAATCTAGGGGGGAATGAACAACCCCACCTCCCCTACACCCTAGATGGAGATCAAGGGGATACTCCTACATAGGGAGGGATGACAATGGAACAAAAAGGGAAGAGGTCTAATCTGTGATTTCAAAAATAAAACACACAAATAAAACAATGAACATACTATCTCTGGTATCCTAAGTGTAAGTTGATTGTTGATTCTAAAAACCAGATTGGTAGTGTGGGTTATTTGTTTTCCAAAAACTATCCACAATGTGGTTTACAATTTATTATAACTAACATAATACTACATATATATCATATCATTTTGATTCTAACAGTACAAACTAATCTGGTCAACTCAATACCAGTGTAGGGCGTATATACTGATATAAATTAAAGTAACAAACACCGAACTAGCTAAAAACGTATTGATCATATTCCGCGCTAATATATTAAAAAGAGAACCCCTATGCATTATTATTTTTTTTTTATACCCACCATCGCCTTCATGATGTACCACATTTAATCAACCATCTAAAATTTGATATAGTAAAGGTCTATCAAAATTGATCTCACATATTCTTCCAGAAATACACATCAACATATACAACGCATTTACAATAGAAAGAACCCGTATCCAATTATTATTATTGGTATTCAATTCCATTTGTAATGAAACTAGAACCGCTACCGACAACCACAATCATTATTAAAAGAATCTGAGAGAGTGAGTCCTCCCTTCCCTAGAAAGTCTCTCCCCCCGCTCTCTCGTTCCTTCTCCTAAAGGGGAAAATGGCTGAAGTCTGCGGGATCAGCTCTCTCTATATATACTATAGGGCTTATGCTGCTTAAAACAAAATGAGCCTAGCTAACCACCTCTCAAGGTTGTGATTCGGTGGGGAGCTCAAACCCACTACTAACCGATTACACTCAACAAGACAGGGGGAGTCAAGGACTGGGGAACCAGCCTCCCAAATCAACACCTCAACCTATCATCATAACTTACGCCTACCTATCACTCCTAATATCTCTTTCCAGGACACCGCCCTATCACTCACTCAGCCCGCTAAAGACACCCTTCCATTCAAACCATTTGACTATTGAATCACATCACATTCTTAACCTCAAATCCATACCCTTCACCAGACCCAATACGTGTCAATCTGAATTACCATACTAAAATATATCCAACGCTTACTACCCTCCCCCGACTCCGGCATCAGAAGGATCTATCCATCGAGTTATTTTAATTAAAAAAATAATCAATAAATTAGTTAACACCCAAACGAGTACACAGTTGTAAGCTACCTCGACACACACATCTAATATCGTAAAGGACATAAATACAGTTCTCAAAACCTCGACACACACACTTTTACCAATCGTACCACTAATAATAGGCTCACTAAAATTCTGGGGATATTAAAGTCAGTCAGAGACACAAGCCTAATGGGTTTTACCCATATCGAATCTAACCGTATAATGTATAGGTATTTTACTTTCTCCATCTATCTAAACATATCTATTCTAACACCCATCATATCTTATTCTACTACGAGAGGTTGTTTGGTTGGGCGTGATGGTAGCCTAGTAAAGATATGGATTATAGGTTAGGGTGTTGACTGGATGGAGTTTGGTTCACCTAGTATCTGTTGATGTATTAGGAAGCTTATAATATAATTTATAGGGGTCTATAAAAACCAACTAAGGGTTTTTTTGAGGTAAGGAATTACCAATTACCATGGGTGGTCAGATTTATACGATGCCCGACAAGCCGCGTATTTAAAAATTGTATAATTAGTGACCCAAAAAAAAATATTTTTTGGTTAACAACCCATTAATTGAATCAACCATTAGTTTCCCCCCCTCAAACTCCTGGATAGTAAGAGACATGTAAGCCGACCTTAAAATTTATGACAACCACTACGCTCACAGAACCTACCTGCATGTTATGGGAAGATGTACAGATAACCATAACCGAACTAAACAGCCGCTCAATTCTAATTCAATCACACTCCCCATAACCCCTAAGCCAACCCGCGACCACTGATCCCATCACACCAAAATCACACCACACATAACCCTATACATGGACATCTCTCGACCCTATTACATCTAGTAAGGTCACCTACCACATGAATAATATTACGACACACATCACCTTAAACTACACACCCACCACAACCCATCAACCCAATACCAAAGGATTGGGAATTGCAATCTGGTCGTGGGATATTCTATATAATCCACATATAATAAACATTATCCATAAATATAAAGCCTAACAAAATAAATTTAATAAAGAAAAAGACAATGTAAAATAAAAACAGCTGGGTCACAATGACTTAAATACTCGAAAAGCCAACTTTGTTTATGGCTTCAGTCTGCACACAAAATTGTCAAAACTTTTCCCACGTTAAATATTAGCCTTATTGCAAACATACTCCGCGTTTCACCCAATACACAGCGTATTTTTTTCTTTATCCCTGTGCTTTTTTGCGCTCTCTTTCTAAGAAAAACCTTGTCCATCTTCCCCCACATCATGCAAGTTGACCTATACGGGTATTGCATTTCTAAATTCCATTGAAGCACACTGTCTAATGACCTAAATTACATCCTATACGTTAAAATATACAAACATACCCGAACGAACGCCCAGATGGACACAAAGGTTGGTTTAGAGAGAGGGGAAGAGGCTGGAGATAAACAAAATCAGGACGCATGCTACACTAAACTCGCGTCAGCGCGAAATACACCCAATTACTACTAACTATGCTGCTTCAAACACACGCGTGTAAGTCTACAAAGACTAACTTTTTTTCAGACGGACAGTCGATATTAAATACACTACCCTTTCCCCATGAGGTTTAGGTTTATAACATCATTAAAACCTGAAAACTCTTATTAGAAAAGTTAACCATTAGATGGGTTTATCGGTTGAAAAACATAAAACATGTACCCAGAACGACTGCAAATCCTTCGAAAACAGGAGGTAGAAGATTAATTGCAATACTAATATTTTGATCGCAGCTACTTTAGCGTTGATAGTGGTTATAACTTTGGTTTATTGGGGTGGAAAGTAGGGATTGCGGGTCTTCTGTTGTTGGAAATATGTAAAAGGTTACGCAAATTAGTACTAGGAATAATTACCAAATTATTAATAACCACAAAATTATAAAATAGATGGGTGAGAAGTTGCCTGAACAACACTGGAACATCATTTCTGGACTCATCAAAATTTTTTATTAACGGTGTTCTTGAAAAAAACCTTACATTGACATAAATAAGCACGTACCATGGTAAACTACCAATTTGTTTGCGAACGCGCAACAACACCATGAAAGACTAACAACGATTGGTCCGGGCACTATAAATACTATCTTTCGTCTGATTAGGGCGGAAAAGGGGGGATAAAGGGTAACATTTTTGGGAAACACTTGTCGATGTTAGGCCGTGGCCTCATTGGCTATTTAGACTCGCTGGATATACACACTTGGGAGCGTCTAGTTTCCAGTGGCCACATCTCTAATATGATAAGCTAATGTGGGCCATCTGAGCTCAACATTATGTAACCCCCCATACCTTAAAATGACAGTGTAAAATACAATTAAGAGGGGAATTTAATTGTTTTAATATCAGGAACTGAGTAACATCTAAATTGATTGTGATTCCTGGTTCCCTTTGTATTTGAATCAGGACACATATACATTCATGACAGCAATGAATACATATTGTTATTTGAAAAGTTATCAGTGACTCCTTTAAGATATCCTTGTAGAGTGTTTTATGTATGTGAGTGTCACAGTGTTGTCAAGTGTAGTGGAAATAATTTAATTGTTTATCTGTCTGTTGTTGTTATGACTTACACTTCATCATACACATACCCTAGACATATAACGTAGTCATCACACTATTCCAGAATAATTCTGACTGAGGTATACATATGTGGCAGCAAGTAAGGTTATATATAATACACTACTCTTATTAGATATATATACCTTCACAGCTGATCTCAGTCAGTACACTAAGTCCCCTATAAATATTTATAACATCCCACTTCACCACATATATTGGGGTCTCGCTCTTGGGATTTTGAATCTTTCCCTATTAAAAATATTTGGGGGTAATTCACTTCAGGGAATATAAGAATTAAAAAGGTATCCTTGGGTGGAATTAAATAAGGTTGAGCTCACGGTGCCTGTGTTGTCCATTAGATATATATTTAGAGATTGAATTGTTGGTTAGACATTGTATAAATTTACCTGATAGACAATGGTGGACCTGGCCAAATTTCGATCTGCTGCTGTTCAGACTGCAAAAGAGTTAGGATTAGATGGGCAAGTTATGGTTGCCTATGTCACTACGGAATGTGACAAATTTATTGAACGCGAAGAAAGAAGGTTTGAAGCCGAAAGAAAGTTAGAGGCTGAAAGGGAAATTAAGAAGTTACAATTTGAGGCTGAGGCTGAGACTAAGAGGTTGCAGATTGAGGCTGAGGCTAAGAAATTGCAGAGCTGACAAAAGAAAGCAGAAGAGAAAGAAGAAATTAGCTGCAGAAAGGGAAGAGAAGAAATTGAAAGGGAAGAGAAGAAATTAGCTGCAGAAAGGGAAGAGAGGAAATTAGCTGCAGAAAGGGAAGAAGAAGATAAAAGATTACAAAGGGAACATGAGTTACGACTAAGGGAGTTTGAGTTTCAAGGCCATGCTCCTGAAAATGGTGCCAGTCCCTTTGCCTCTGATGCCACTGCTAGCCAAGGAGCCTCAACCTCAGCTATGAATTTTCATTTAGATCATTTTGTTGAGAAAGACGATGATATAGAGAGCTACCTAAATAGGTATGAACTATTAGCTACCACGTATGGGTTAGAGAGAGAAAGGTGGAGCTTAAAGTTATCTCAAGGACTTCGTGGGGCAGCTTATGAAGTTTTTTGCAAAAATGAGCAGAGGTGATCAGGAAAATTATGACATGCTAAAGCAGGCTCTTTTGTTAAGATATGAAAAGAATGCAGAATTTTATAGGAAAAAATTTAGGAATGCTAAACTACTGTCAGGTGAAACCTATCACCAGTTTCTCTGCACGAATAGAGACATACTTGGAGAAATGGACTTCTCTGGGGAAAACCCAAGATCTTAAGGAAATGGTCCTTATAGAGCAATTAAGAGAGTCCATGGCTCCAGACCTGAGAAAGTTTCTCATGGAACAAGGTGCAGAGAGGCTGGGTGATTTGCTAAATGTTGCTGAAAGGTATCAAGCAGCTCAAGCAGAGGTAACAGGTAATAAAAAGAAACAAGTGGATAACTTTAGGGCACCACAGAACTTTAATAAATTTGATCCTAGGGATCAAAACAAAGGTAAGCACCATTTTGATAGGCCACGGTATGAAAATAAAAATAAATTCCCACAATTCGATGAAAGGAAATATGATGAAAGAAAATCTTTCAACCAAGGAAAAAGGTGGTGTAAGAATTGTCAGATGGACAATCATGACACTGACCGTTGCAGAAGGAAACCTGTGTATATGGCAACCCTTCAGGTCAGGTCGACCTCAAGACAGGAGGAGGATATTTTGTTGGATACCACTCCAGAAGAGATGAGGAAGGCACAGGCTGGGGATAAAACACTCAAGCCTTGTTTCAGGAAATTGTCAACTTGACATACAACTCCAGGCAAGGGAGATTTTTACATGAAAAACAAGTTGATGTATAGGAAGACTGGAGCTAGATCCAAAGGTCAGGGACAGCTGGTACTTCCTAAAAGATATAGGGCAGACTTAATAAGGCGCCTACATGTGAAACCAGATGGGGACCATGAGAAGATAGGTACCATCATTCAAAAGGTGGCTCACAATTATTATTGGCCCAAAGCAAGATGGGACATGGAGAATTTTGTAGAAAGGTGTAGCATAGCACATGAGGGAACACCCACAAGTGGGAACATGGATCAGGACCTGGACACGCCACGGGGCAAAATTAGGCCTGATAATAAAAAGAAAAATAGATTTGATAAAGTGGACCAAATGGAATGGGAAACCCCTTTTCACGGACAAGCTTCACTTAACTGTTTTACAATGGCCACTATGCGGAGAGTGCAAAAAGATGTCTTACCCCAGGATAAGCCGAAAATCCCTCAATCGGACTTAAACAAACTGGAGGAAGAGGATGTAGGGAGGAAATCTCTCATCAAGAATTTTAAGTGGGGAGAAAGCCCCAAAAGAAAAATTGGTAGCGGTCGTTTTGTGAATGATAATTCTGGGAGGAAAAATCACTATAAAGCTTCGAGTGGAAGAGACCATACCGGTGCATGGACAAATAGGTCCACAAAATTAAAGGTCCATATGTAGCTTTGTTAAGAACGTGGACTGATGAAAAGGCAGAGGAAAACATTACATCTTCATACCAATATGTGAATGAGCTGACCACTCGTTTAAAAACTGGCTGGAAACTTGCCAATGAAAATTTGAAACAAGCCAGGAAGAAACATGCTGCCTATTATAACAGGAAGGCGAAAGACAGAAATTTGGCTGTGGGAGAGAAAGTACTGCTTCTTTTGCCCGGGAGTCAGAATAAGTTACAAATTGGATGGCAGGGTCCATATACAGTTTCTAGAGAAGGTGTCTAGAACAAATTATAAGATAGATAAGAAGGGGAAAGAAAAAATCTATCATGTGAATCTCCTGAAGAAATATTTGGAAAGAGAACATCAGGAAGAGACACACTTGTTGACCTTGTCCATCGCCATGGAGATGAAAAAGGAACCACTTTCATCATTTGAATATCCATTACACCCCTGTGAGACAGCAGCACAGGTGAAAATCAGTACACATTTAACGAAAACTCAGAAAGAGAGAGTGCAACAGGTTCTAAATAATCATGCAGAGGTGTTAACAGACCGACCAGGGCATACAAACCTATTGGAATATGATATGAAACTGATAGACCCCACACCTGTCTGTATGAAACCATATTCGATTCCGTTTGCTAAGGAGAAAGCTTTGAAGGAAGAGATAGACTATCTGTTGAAGGAAGGAATTATTTCGCACAGTGAATCTTCGTATAGTTCCGGTGTTGTACTCTTAAGGAAGCCCTCTGGAGAACATAGACTCTGTATAGATTACAGGAGACTGAATGCTATTACAGAAGGACAGGTGGATCCATTGCCGGATACAAATCAGCTGTTTGCCAGACTAAATAAAGCTAAATATTTCTCAAAAGTGGATCTGAGTAAAGGATACTATCAGATTCCAGTAAAGCCTGAGGTTAGACCATACCTAGCTTTTAGTACCTCAGAAGGACACTATGAGTTTTATAGATTGCCATTTGGATTGAAGAATGCGCCTAGTGTCTTCTCTAGAATGATGAGAAAATTGTTGGATGTAAACATTTCGGAGGAACGTAATGAATCCCTGAGTTGCCTCTTTGATTGAGGATATTCCGAATGTTTCATACAGGATAATAAGAAGATTATGGGATCCACTACGAAAACTCTGCTATCACCAGGTATATGTTATCTCCTCATAACGTACATTTTGAGGGAAATATAATGTTCTCTGGACATGTCATTGCGCAGACTCAGAGAAGAGAAATGGTGAATACGGGTTGCGAAGCAGCATTAAGACAAGCACTCACACTTGCGGCTGTTCAGTAACATAACCGAAATATATTATTGGTTGTAGAAGTCTGAGGCAGATTTCATGAGTAGTGCCTACTCTGAATGGACCCAACTACATAAAACCATGATAGCACCACAGCAGAGTAAAGTCAAGTTGACTTACATTTATCTATGTGTATATAGAATAAAGGACTGACATGGGATGTCTGTTTTAAGAGGGGAGGTGTCGTGAAATATTCTAATCCACATATATATAAATTATCAGGTAAATATAAAGCCTAACAAATAAATTTAATAAAAGAAAAGAGCAATGGTAAAAGAACAGTGCTGTCACAATGACAGTACTCGAAATCCCCTTTGTTTTATGCTTCGTCTGCAAATTGTAACGTTTCCACGTTAAATATAAGCCACTGCATAAATACAAGCGTTTCCACAACACGAACGAACAGATGGACTCAAATAGAGAGAAGGGAGGGCTGAAAATCAGGAACGCATGCAAAATTAAACACGCGTCTCACTATTAATGCCACCCCAACGTCGTAACGCGATACACAATTACTACTATCACGCGTGTAAGGCCACATGCACTAACTTTTTTTTCAGACGGACAGTGATAAAAACACTAACCTTCCCAGAGTTAGGTCTTAAAATCGTGAAAAAAGCATATTAGAAAAGAGGAGATTAGATGGGATTACGTCTGAAAACATTACAGTACCCAGACAGCACATCTTCGAAACAGGAGGTAGGAGAAATAGCATATTTTGAACGCAGCCACTTAGCTCTTTTAAATTTGTATATTTGGGTTCCTTAGGGCTTGCTGACAAAGAATATGTAAAACGTTACGCAAATAGTCTAGGAATTACCAAATTATAACCAAAATAAAATAGTGGGGGTGCCTGACAGCATGAAATCATTTCTGCTCATAAAATTTTTTATAATGTGTTTGAAAAAACCTTACGTTACGGAAATAGCCTACCATGTTAACTCCAAATTGATTGGAGCGCAACAAATATAAGACTAAACACGATTGGTCGGGCTATAAATACTATCTTGTGTTGTTATGGGAAACGAATAGAAGGGGTACTTTTTTGAAAAGATGGTTAGACGTGGTTTCATCGGTTAGAGCCGCGAATATACTTGATTCAGAGCGTCTGTTCATTGCCACATCTTGTAATAATCCTACTAAGAAGCAGTGCGTTGAGCACCATTGTATATTGTTTATAAAATAAAGCCTGGGACATCGGCAGATCGGAGTTGTGCTATATTCATTGCCAGTCAACGAAACTGTTTATTATTCTATGAATTGTGGGACAGTGGTCTTAAAGTTATTGAGCAGCACCTGATCAGAGCTTTGCTGAATCCAGAGTCGGACAGCATACTCCTTGGTCCATTTAGCTATCAGTGAGGTGTCTCCAGAGCCCAGGGGAGAAATCGAGCAGAGGAGTCTTTTCCTGCCGCCATCACGCAAGATAAGCTGATGTGGCCAGCTGAGCTCAACATTATGTACCCCCATCTTAAAATGACAGTGTAAAATCCCCCCCCCCCCCCCAAAACAATTAAGAGGGGAATTTAATTGTTTTAATATCAGGAACTGAGAACATCTCCAATACTAGTTCCAATAAAGACAAACTATTGAAGTCATGATGACAAATACCAACAGAGCTTGAACAAAACAAAACCAGAATTACCTCATATTACTACTACACAACTGACACACATAGGATACTATTAAAAATACATGTCACTACAAGATTCATATTGAGAAATTCTGTACATATAACTTGTAATTAAAATTGATTGTGATTCCTGGTTCCATTTGTATTTGAATCAGGACACATATTCATTCATGACAGCACTGAATACATATTGTTATTTGAAAAGTTATCAGTGACTCCTTTAAGATATCCTCATAGAGTGTTTTATGTATGTGAGTGTCACAGTGTTGTCAAGTGTGGTGGAATAATTAAATTGTTTATCTGTCTGTTGTTGTTATGACTTACACTTCATCATACACATACCCTAGACATATAACGTAGTCATCACACTATTCCAGAATAATTCTGACTGAGGTATACATATGTGGCAGCAAGTAAGGTTATATATAATACACTACTCTTATTAGATATATATATACCTTCACAGCTGATCTCAGTCAGTACACTAAGTCCCCTATAAATATTTATAACATCCCACTTTACCACACCATCATAACACCAATTTTCAAAAAGGGTGACAATCGACAATGTGGAAACCATAGAGGCATATCCCTTCTCAGTGTCCCTGGTAAAATCTACTCTAGAATCCTAGAGCAGAGACTCCGACGCCTAGCTGAGCCACAATTGGAATGAGGTCCAGTGCGGATTCCGAGCAAACCGAAGTACTCAAGACCTAATCTTCACACTCAGACAGCTGAGTGAAAAGGCCCTTGAGTATAAGAGTGAGATCCATCTTTGTTTCATAGATCTGGAAAAGGCGTTTGACAGGGTCCCCTGGAGCAAACTTTGGGACTGTTTGGCAAGGAAGAATATTCCAGCACCTCTGATTCATGCTATACAGAGCTTCTACAAGTCTTGCAGAAATTATGTGAGGACAGCAAACCATAAGTCAGAAAGAGTTCAGGGACCACCACTGGTGTAAGACAAGGTGATATCCTATCACCTTACCTCTTCATACTCCTTATGGATGATGTCATCAAGGCATGTAAGGAGATAACAAGAAAGTATTCAGTGGGGTACTGGAAGATGAAACAGGTCTATATTTCGGAGCTGGCATTTGCTGATGATGTTGCCCTGATTGCTAAATCAGAGGCACATCTCCAATCCAACCTGCAAGTCTGGAAGGAAGAGCTGGAGAAGAGAGGGATGGTCATAAGCAGCTCTAAAACAAAATCCATGGTGATATCACGAGAAGAAAGAAAACATCAGATTAAGTTGGGAGAACAGGTCCTGGAGCAGGTCGACCACTTTAAATACCTCGGAGCTATATTATAGACCGAAAGGGAGGCATCAAAGAAGAGTTGGCCACTCGAAAAGCAGCAGCTGGGAGACTTTTTCAGGCCATAAATCGTGGATTCCTCAGCAAGAAAGAGGTTGGTAAGAAAACGAAGATGGCTGTATACCGCTCCACCTGTGTCCCAGTCTTGACATATGGATGCGAGTCGTGGGCAATGACTACAACCCACAAAAGCCAGATCCAGGCCTCAGAAATGAGGTATCTGAGGAGAGTGGTTGGGGTAACAAGGGGGGACATGGTCCGCAGCCAGACGATCCGTCAGGGCCTAAAATCCCATCCGCTGCAGACCCAGATAGAACAGTCCCAACTAAGATGGTTTGGCCATGTCTGCAGAATGGGAGAAGATCGGCTACCACGACAAGCATGGGAAAACAAAGAGCCAGGGATCCCAGACCTCCAGGACGACCCAGAGTCCGCTGGGAGGACAACATTAGACAATCTTTGAAGGACCGAGGACTAGAATGGAACCAGGCCAGGAAGAAGACAGCTGATAGAATGGTCTGGCGCTCTCTCTTCCAAACCTCTACACCTCACGGTAGAAGGGGAACGACTAAGTAAGTGAGAGGATTATCAATGTGGAAACGATGACAAGAACCAGACAAGTGTCAGTGGAACAGGAGATGAGAAGGAGATGCTGGCCATGGTTTGGACACACATTAGGGGAACATGTTGATAGCATCACATGGCAGTTCTTGTTCTAGAGTTCCCAGGGTAAGAGAGGAAGAGGAAGACAACTATTGGCAGGCATCAAAGGTATCAGGAATACACGGAACAGCAGGACTTGGTATAAGTTTGTTGAAGGCACTTGAATCTTGGGGAGCTGAGTGGGTGGCAATATTGACGTAATTTTAATTTATGATTGAATTTGCCTTTTAAAAATATAAAATAAAAAGTGCATATGGTTGTAAGGCTTTCAAACTATCACAATGGGGTGTACGAGGCCAAATAGTATGGGAACCACCGGTTTAACATAATTTAAACTTAAATCCGTAGCTATGCAATTACTGCTTCCAGCCATCATGTTTGTTCTTCTATATGTATATTAATAGAATGGTGTGCGTTCGAGTGCGTCTCAGAAACGTTTGAAAACCGTTTCCACTTTCCAATTATTTCTTTATTAGTCATAGAATTACCCCTAGTTATCGCAAGTAACCATATTTTCAGTTGTTCCAATCAATGCATGCATTTTTACGCCGGAGAGCAGATGATATTTTTGCCTAACAAATTATACTCGAGAAAAAAGTTTGTTTGACAGTATGAAGACGTTTTCTGAGATAAAATCCATCCTGGTGCGTGAAGACGTCACAGATAACGTTGTAAATATGGGCTAGTATGAAGCCATCGTCGGTTACGCCGTCCGCTTTCCGTGTTCGTCGCTTTGAGTTATATTGGGGGTTGGCAAATCACGGCCTGCGGACTGTGTGCGGCCGCAACGGCATTTTTTTTGGCCACCCGTTTACGCAGACTTCGAATTTTATTTCGTGTGGCAAGCCGTCGCATGCCTACAAAAGAAAATTGATGCTTGCGAGTGGAAACATTTGAAAGTAAATTCTTGTAATATAAATAAATTTATAAAACAACAAATATTCATTCATCCATTCATTCACCTTCGTCTTCCTTTAGAGCGAGGCCTTTAACTAATTCATACAAAGTCTTCATGTCCTGTCCCATCCGTTCAAACTCCTTGCTTGTCGTCTGCTTTGTTCATGTTATTGTGAAGTTTGTTTCTTTAGCTTAAGGTTCAGGACTGGGTATCCCAACCTTCCTTAGTCACATTCTACGACATGCTCAAAGGGGCACAGTGGTCATATTCTTTGCTCCTCGAGTCCAGGTAAAATGCGGGCGAAACAGCATAAAAGCCATAAAACAAATGTATAATTTAGTATATATACAGTTGCATCCCTACTTTCTACCTGGCTTAACAATCTTCAGTTGTATCACTATATTCTAAATTTGAGACCTGCTAGTCAAAATTAGAAGATAAGTGCACAAGCAAGTCATATATAGTTGCCCAAAGACAGTATTTTCAACTGCTGATAAGTAATTGACGGTGGTGCTACGTGAATGTTTTGTCAATGTATCACTTTACCAATGTAATTTTCATTTTAAAAAGTGGGTCCCTGCATGTCACAAAAACGATTCTTTCCTACCTCCATGTATTTTTCCATTGTACCTCAAAGCAATTTTCCTTTGCTACCTGCAAGCATTCTTTCCTCGATAGCTTCAACATTTGTTCCCTCGATAGCTAAAATTACTGTTTTCTTGCTACCACCAAGAATTGCTTTCTTAGCTTCCTCCAAAATCTGTTCTCTTTTTTGTACCTCCAGTAAATGTTGCCTTGCCACTTCCAAGAATTGTTCCCCTAGCTACCTCCAAGAATTGTTCCCCATGCTACCTCCAAGAAGTGTTCCCCTAGCTACCTCCAATAATTGTTCCTCTAGCTACCTCCAAGAAATGTTCCCCTAGCTACCTCCAAGAATTGTTCCTTTTCTACCAACAAGAATTGTTCCCCTAGCTACCTCCAAGAATTGTTCCCCTAGCTACCTCCAAGAATTGTTCCCCTAGCTACCTCCAAGAATTGTTCCTCTTTTACCAACAAGAATTGTTCCCCTAGCTACCTCCAAGAATTGTTCCCCTAGCTACCTCCAAGAATTGTTCCCCTAGCTACCTCCAAGAATTGTTCCCCTAGCTAACTCCAAGAATTTTTCTTGTTCTACCAACAAGAACTGTTCCTTTCTGCCACCAACAACAGTTCCTTTTCTACCACCAACAACAGTTCCTTTTCTACCACCAACAACAGTTCCTTTTCTACCACCAACAACAGTTCCTTTTCTACCACCAAGAATTTTTCTTGTTCTACCAACAAGAGCTGTTCCCTTGCTACCTCTAAAAATTGATTTTCTGTTTCTTCAAAGAAAATTTCTCAAGCTCTCTTCAAGATGGTTTCTGCAGTTCCCTTTAAGGAAAAGTTCTCTAGTTCAAATAACTCCATAGTTCTTCCAATAATAATTCCTAGCAGAAATGGCAGTGGACAGAATAGCGTTTCTTCTTCCTCGTTCGTCCTGAAAAGGACGTTGGTTGCGTTGTGTCCGTTTACAGCACAGCTGCGATATTTGCACCTTTCGGCCGACACATCCGACTTCAGCACGGCATTTTTTTGTGACCGGGTTTGCCTTCCCTCTTCGATCCCTACTCTCTCAGCCAGACTGCAGTGATACAGCCTGTTTCCAGGACCACCACTTGGAGGTAAAGTAGGGTCTTGGTCAGCTCTGGTTCGCTGACCCTGACGCAAGCAGTCAAGCTATGAGTCGCTGACTGCATCCATGAATAGCGTTTGAGCGCTTGCTTCGTATTACAAAGTTACCGTGTTTGAAACCAGGCAGCGTTACGCTCATATCTACCCAGCTGCAAATTGGTACCTGACTCTGCTCTCGGGTTAGATAAGGTAAAGGCAACGAGGAAGGGACTAATGTATGTATCCACCTCATGAAGCTGAGACCAAGCATTGGTGAACTCCGGTAGTATCTTCAATGGGATCACCGTTACCTTTTTACAAAGATGATACAAGGACGACCAAAAGAAAGATGGTTTGTAAGAGTAGCCGATGCTTTCCGGAGGTGATAATACACATCACGATATAGGCCAAATGAAAGGCCCAGAAAACAACTGGAACCTCCAGTGACATTAACAGTAAATTTAGAAGAATAAAGTACAGCAGAAATAACTAAAACACAAAATTACTTCTTTATTAATCCTCGTGATTATTTTACTTCATTATTAATCCTCATGATTATTTTCTTCTTCTTCTTCTTCCGTCCTTAGCCACCGACCGTCAAAGCAGTCAGTGGCCATTACGCCTAGTGGCGTCTTAGGGCAACAGCAGATAGGTTTTCTTTGCCACTGTTTCCCATCACGCCTATTGGCGTCTTTAGGGCAATGGCAAATCAATCCATCTGCTGTTGTTTCCGTAATCGAAGTGACTGGCAAACGGGTGATCAGCCCGTTGGTCATGATTATTTTACTTCATTATTAATCCTCATGATTATTTTACTTCATTATTAATCCTCATGATTATTTTACTTCATTATTAATCCTCGTGATTATTTTACTTCATTATTAATCCTCATGATTATTTTACTTCATTATTAATCCTCATGATTATTTTACTTCATTATTAATCCTCATGATTATTTTACTTCATTATTAATCCTCATGATTATTTTACTTGTCGTTCCACCTGAAGCCATCACTGTAGTTTTTCCCCTTGCAGGAAGCACCAAACATTCACATGCTCCTACATTAGTGGTTTCTGTAGCAATTACTTTTACTTAATGAGGCTTTTTTAAGGGGTCGGAGCGACTAAGACGTATGGCGTCCGCCTCGAATTCTAAAGGTACCGGGTTCGACTCCCAGTAGAAGGAATATAATTTATGGAATTTTTTTTTTTCGGGACTAGTGGTCCTAATGATGTTATATTCACCCCCTGGTCTTCTGTGTAGTGAGATCGGATGCCTAGCCTTCCCGGATAAGGGCGAAAAAAAAGGAAGTCCAGTTTCCAAGTTGCGGATGTTAAAAATTCCACGGCAGTTGGAAATCGCAAAGAGTAGGCCATAAGGCCGCTGCCCTGGCAAAATTTAAAAATTAGAAACCTACCCATCACAAATATATTTATAGAATGTGTGATTCCTATATACACACACTGAGATTCTCGCCGGTGCTACGGAGTTCGTGCACTGTGCTGAGATCCTCCTTGTGTGATCTAAGGCAAGAGATCGGAGCACTGATAGAGTTGTCCTTGTGCAATGAAGATGGTCCTTAAACCCAAACTAAAGACCAAAACGTGATGAGGTTTCACAACCTCATATTATTTGCCTGAAGACGCTTATTCTTTCTTTGTCTCTTCATATCCCCCCCCCCCCCCCCGAACTACACGGGGCCTTCATTATAGAGGGTACATAAAAAAAATGTTAACATCTGTATGTAAATAACATCCCTCTATAAGAGATAACATTTATGTGTTCGTGCGTGCGTGCGTGTATATGTTAGTGTGTGTGAGTGTGTGTGTGGAAAACCCCATGTATTCTCACGAATCTAAAAATGTAATGCTGCACTTTAGAAAAATATAGAACAAGAGAGAATTCTGGAAAAGGGGAGGAATAAAGAGAAAGAGAGGGAGTGGGAGAGAGAGAGAGAGAGAGAGAGAGAGAGAGAGAGAGAGAGAGAGAGAGAGAGAGAGAGAGAGGGAGTGGGAGAGAGACAGAGATAAGAGATTGACATTCAGCATACATTAAACAATAACGATACAGGTAGCTCTATAGCTAATACTGCCCTAGCGGAGTGAAGTGTTAGAGACCTCACCATACTAGGTACAACTCTGAGGTAGTGTGACCAGTTCCCTTCCTCGCCGACTCTGTCTTTCATAACTCAAGAGGAAGAGGAAATTACCCATTTACAGCTAGGTAGATTGGAACCTGACGATACCAGGTTTCGAACCGCGGAACCCGGTTAACTATGCCACGAGGGGGAAGCACTTGACATTTAGTACGCAACATTAAACAATACTTACTTTTATTTACAGATACCACGCAGAAATCCCGCCAGGCATTTTATTTTTAAAAAAGAGGGGGTGGAGAGGAGGCTAAACGAGATTATACGGATAAACATAATACTAAACCGTGGCAAGGTTAAGTAATAGTGAGTGATGGGGGAAATCTGGCGTGTGTGGTCTGGTCTTATATTAATTGCTGATGTTGGTTTATCTCAGGGTTTCTAAACCTGTGGTCCACGAACTCCATGAATGGACCCCAAGACTGTCCGCATACATAGCCTAAAAATGTAAATTTTATTTTCAAGAAAATTTGTTACTCGGAAAATTATCATACATTTGTGCATTTAAAACCATTCAATGTAAAGGATACCGTTACCCGCCCATTGAAGCTTATTGGGAATATGGTGTTAGGCCCATATTTTCTTCGGCACACTAGGGGTGATGTGGTCAGCAGCATCACGTCGGCCGCCTTAACCTTCCCAGAGTTGCTCTGGTACCCAATTCATGAGGCTGGATCGATCCCGGAGCCGTAAGCGGTCTAAAAAAATCCCACCTGAACTGGGGATCGAACCACGGACCACCGAGCTAGGAAGCCAGTGCACTAACCACTGCGCAACCGCTTTAGCATTGAAAGAAAATGTATTCTTTTTACAGATTTAAACAAAAAAAAATGTAATTCAGTGTGGCTATATGTAAGCAGAGATTTGTATTTGTAATAAACTGTATTATTTGTATGCAACAATTTTAATTATGCATCTGTGTACATTTTTTCCAAGAAGGGGTCCATAGCCTTCACCAGACGATCAAAGGGGTCCATGCGTTCATTTTACAACCAAAGAAGTTCATAGCGTTCACTGGACAATCAAAGGGGTCAAAAGTGTTCATCGGACAATCAAAGGAGTTCAAAGCGTTCATTAGACAGTCAAATGTATTCAAGGCCTTCATCGGACAATCAAAGGGGTCAAAAGTGTTCATCGGACAATCAAAGGGGTCAAAAGTGTTCATCGGACAATCAAAGGAGTTCAAAGCGTTCATTAGACAATCAAATGTATTCAAGGCCTTCATCGGACAATCAAAGGGGTCAAAAGTGTTCATCGGACAATCAAAGGGGTCAAAAGTGTTCATTGGACAATCAAAGGAGTTCAAAGCGTTCATCAGACCACCAAATGGATCCAAGGCCTTCATCGGACAATCAAAGGGGTCCATGAGAGCATTGAGCAATCAAAGGGGTCAATCGCGTTAATTGGACAATCTAGTGGGTCCCATTCGTTCATTTCACAATCAAAGACGTTCATAGCCTTCATCGGACAATTAAAGGGGTTCTTGGCGTTCATCGGACAATTAAAGGGGTCCATGGCGTTCATCGGACAAAGGGATCCACAACCTTCATCGGACAATTAAAGGGGTCCATGACATGAAAAAGGTTAAGAAACCCTGCTCTATTTAATGCTCCCCTCCCTCTCCCACCAAACACACACACACACACACACACACACACACACACACACACACACACACACACACACACACACTCCCGTCTACTTTCTCTTCAAGCTGCGAAAAAAAAGTGGGATTTTGTGCCAGAAGTCTCAACTGACATTTATTACTGTTGTTTCTGTCCGGGCCTTTCTCCAGACTTGACATGTAAATGAGATTTGCGCATTGTGACCTATAAATCAGACGTGAATTTCTCCCCTTTTTTCCCCCTGATGTCTTTCTCCTTTTCGCCCATGGCCTCATTGCTGCAGTTGATGCTCTTGCAGGGAGCCGGTATCAAAGCGTGTCATGGGCTCCTGCAGTGGTAGTTTCTGCAACAGCTAGTTTAACATGATGAAACTGCCAGACTCCTGATATTAGGCCCTCTTATGACATACATAAAGGAGTCTTGTTCTTTCTGTCTACGAGACAGAAACTTAGAGACCACGACTGGCTGAGCTTTGATGTTTTCTGTCCTCCTTTTTGTGAGGATTGACATGCACGCAGATTTCTAAGTTGCTAATAGTTGCAGCTTTTAAACTAATTTAATATTTACCACTTTTATTTAACTTCAAATAAAGTGTATATATTTGTCGTGTTTCAAATCTCTGACACTCAAAAGCCCAATGTTCCACTCATCGTAGAGAGCTGACACTTTGCATGCAGCTCTCTTACAATGTATACTTAATTCATGAAAATACTGACCAGCATTGACCCAGCCGATTTTATATAGTAAATATAAATCATGAAAATTAAGGTGGAAATAATTTGATTAAAGAAAGGGGAAATAAGGAACTACGAATACAGATTGCATTTCGTATTTGAAAAGACAATGTGTCAAATGGTGAATGGTGATGTCACGATTTAATGAAGGTGTTTCTACAAACATTTACGTCACCCGCGAGGCCAAAAAACTAGCGAATTTTTATTTTTATTTTTTTTTAAACACGGCTCAAGTAACAACGAACTTTCTCGTCAGATTTAAATTGGGTTCTTAAACTTAAATCCGATTTTCAGAAATGGGTGCTTGCTTAGAATAGAATGATTGAAGTGGTATGACAAGATCACTAATGTGGAACTGATGACAGGGTCACTAATGTGGAACTGATGACAAGTTCACCAATGTGGAACTGATGACAAGTTCACCAATGTGGAACTGATGACAAGTTCACCAATGTGGAACTGATGACAAGTTCACCAATGTGGAACTGATGACAAGTTCACCAATGTGGAACTGATGACAAGTTCACCAATGTGGAACTGATGACAAGTTCACCTATGTGGAACTGATGACAAGTTCACCAATGAGGAACCGATGACAAGATCACTAAAGTGGAACTGATGACAAGTTCACTAATGTGGAACTGATGACAAGATCACCAATGTGGAACTGATGACAAGTTCACCAATGTGGAACTGATGACAAGATCCCCATGAGAAACTGATGACAAGATCACCAATGTGGAACTGATGACAAGATCGCAAATGTGGAACTGATGTCAAGGTCACCAATGTGGAACTGATGACAAGTTCACCAATGTGGAACTGACGACAAGTTCACCTATGTGGAACTGATGACAAGTTCACCAATGAGGAACCGATGACAAGTTCACCAATGTGGAAGTGATGACAAGATCACTAATGTGGAACTGATGACAAGTTCACCAATGTGGAACTGATGACAAGATCACTAATGTGGAAATGATGACAAGATCACTAATGTGGAACTGATGACAAGAACCAGTGGAATAAGAGACAAAAAAAGTTGATGTAGATGGATTGGAGACACGCAATGAGGAAACTTGTTGATAGCATTACAATGCAGTCCTTGTCCTGGATTCCCGAGGATAAGAGAGGTAGAGGAAGACTAAGTAACATACATAGAAGAGAACTGGAGACAGGTACGAAGGAGACAGGGAAAGACCATGAGGTGGATGGCACGTGACAGGACGACTTGGCATGTTTGGTGAAGCGTCTGTGTTCCATCTTCTTCTTCTTCTTTGATCCTTAGCCGCCGACCGTCAAAGCAGTCAGTGGCCATCACGCCAAGTGGCGTCTTGTAGGGCAACAACAAATTGATTCCACTTTGCTCGGTCGGCGGCCATCCTTCGTACAGTGCCCCAACTGTGATTACGAGCCTCAGACTCCGGATGTCCGTCCCGCAGCAAAGTTTGTTTATTCGTTGTTGTTTCCGTAACTTCAATTTTTTTTTACATAGACAGGGGTGTCAGCCCTATGCCTAAACCCCCAACCTGGAGGACCAGGGTGTCTGCTTTAGTCTGACCCCTGCCCGCGCAAACCTGTCCAGCTTGGTAGAACCTTCCAGGAGTAAAACTCCCGCTGGCATAGTTCTGGGGGTAATCAGGGTACGCAACTGTGTTCCTTGGACAGACGAAATGCGGTGAATGAGTGAATGAATGAATAAGTGAATGAATAAGTGAATGAATGAATGAATGAATAAATGAGCAAATGAATGAACGAATCAATAAATGAGTGAATAAATGAATGAGTGAATGAATAAATGAATGAATGAATAACTGAGCAAATGAATGAAAAAATGTGTCAATGAATGAATAAATGTGTCAATGAATGAATAAATACATGAGGGAACGAATGAATAAATGAATGAATCAATGAGTGAATGAATGAATGAATGAATGAATGAATGAATGAATGAATGAATGAATGAATGAAACTTAAAAATGTGTATTTTATTCCAAGATGACTTTCAATAGATGTAGTTGGCAACTTTTAAGAAAAATTACTATTCAGGTATGAGTTTAAATCATATAATAAGTAAAAAAAAAAATTTTTAATTGAACACAGTTTTTTTTTTTCTCAGTTATCATTAGTAATTCGACATAGTATTAAAAGTATAGGCTACCTGTATTGAACTACGCCTTAAAGACTAATATGTAAATGTGCTTCTATATTGCTCCAATTGATACTTGGCTAGAAATTTTTGACACGTGAATTATTTTTGCACATCAAAAGGGAAACAGCAGATGTAGGAATGACAGCTCCACGAATAAAACAGGAACTCAACTTGGCTTTTACCATGGAGAAACTGAGTAGCTATGAGAGAAGACTGGGACAGACTGTTCGTTTTATGAGAGATTATGTCTGTAAGAGCAACAGACAATATGGCTGCGCACTGCGTTCCCCTGAACAATTTCTTGACGAAGAAAGTTCCAATATGTTAAATATTTATTTTCAATAATATTAAATTATATCAAATATTTAAATTTAATATATTATTTATATTTTATACATTATTTGCAAATGGGTTTTCCTAGTCCTTCTCTGGAAGACCTAAATGTAACTTAACCTTGCACATTGCTTCTATCAATCCTTATTTAATCTTACTTAATCTTGTACATTGCTTTTATTAATCATTTTCTGGAAGACCTACATGTAACTTAAACTTGTGCATCGCTTCTATCAATCCTTGTCTTGATGAACAACATATAAATTAAACTTCGCACTACTTCTGTCGATCCCTAATCTTGAAGACTGCCATGCATTTTAAACTTGCACACTGATTCTACTGATCCTTGTTGTGGTGAAGTGGGATGTTATAAATATTTATAGGGGACTTAGTGTACTGACTGAGATCAGCTGTGAAGGTATCTATATCTATTAAGAGTAGTGTATTATAGATAACCTTACTTGCTACCACATATCTATATATCTCAGTCAGAATTATTCTGGAATAGTGTGATGACTACGTTATGTGTCTAGGGTATGTGTATGATGAAGTGTAAGTCACAACAACAGACAGATAAACAATTTAATTTAATCCACTACTCTTGACAACACTGTGACACTCACATACATATAACACTCTATGAGAATATCTTAAGGAGTCACTGATAACTTTTCAAATAACAATATGTATTCATGGTTATCATAAAGGTATATGTGTCCTGATTCAAATACAAAGGAACCAGGAATCACAATCAATTTTAATTACAAGTATATGTACAGACTTTATCAATATGAATATTGTAGTGACATATATATTATTAAAATATCCTATGTGTGTCAGTTGTGTAGTGGTAATATGAGGTAATACTGGTTTTTTTTTGTTCAAGCTCTGTTGGTATTTGTCATCATGACTTCAATAGTTTGTCTTTTGGGACTAGTATTGGAGATGTTCTCAGTTCCTGATATTAAGACAATTAAATTCCCCTCTGAATGTTATTTTTTACAAAGTCATTTCAAGATGAGGGGACATAATGTTGAGCTCAGCTGGCCAAATCAGCTTATCTTGCGTGATGGCGGCAGGGAAGGACTCCTCTGCTCGAATTCTCCTCTGGGCTCTGGAGACACCTCACTGATAGCTAAATGGACCAAGGAGTATGCTGTCCGACTCTGGATTCAGCAAAGCTCTGACCAGGTGCTGCTCAATACCATCAAGACCACGGTCCCTGAAAACAAGAAGGATGTACCTTCTACTTCATAACTAATTGATACTCTAGTTCTACACTGAGCACAATACAACACAAACATTGAGTTCAGAGCGTTAGGCCAACTGTCAGCTTCATCTGAAATACTTTATACCAGCATTACCCTCCTTAATGGTCACTACGCCTCTGCACTTCCAGCATTATTTCTGTCTAATCAATCATCCAGGTGTCAGTGTACTATTTGGCCATTCCATGCCGTTTTACTTCCCTCCGACACCCTCTGTTCAGGCTGGAGCATTATAGGCTTTATCTCCTGTTTGCCACTGAACTACACATATATATACAGGCATAAATTAACAATTTACATTCAATTTTCATTAAAAGATACTGAATGGTTCAAGCTTACCACAATTCATAGAATAAACACAGATACGTTGATTAGCAATGAATTCTGGCACATTTACTGGCACAAATTCCCATCTGCTTATGTTCCAGGCTTTTATTTAACACAAATATGAGCTGGCTTCAACGCACTGTTGCTTTATCAAGATTATTTGCACTAGTGGTCTCGAACTAACGCTCCTAAGTGAGTATATCAGCGAGTCTAGCCAATGAGGCCACGTTTCGACAAGTGTTTGAAAAAATGTTACCTTTTCACGTCTCCCCTAACAACGAAAGATAGTATTTATTAGGCTTTATATTTACTTGATAATTTATATATGTGGATTAGAATATTCCACGACACTTGTCTTGATCACTCGCATATAAATTAACCTTGCACGTTGATTCTACTGATCCTTGTCTTGATCACTAGCATATAAATTAACCTTGCACGTTGATTCTACTGATCCTTGTCTTGATCACTAGCATATAAATTAACCTTGCACGTTGATTCTACTGATCCTTGTCTTGATCACTAGCATATAAATTAACCTTGCACGTTGATTCTACTGATCCTTGTCTTGATTGAATGACACGTAAATTAACCCTGAACACTGCTTCTATTGCTCCTTATCTCGATCAATAACATGTAATTTAATCTTGCACTTTGCTTGTAATGATCTTTATCCCAACAACTGATTCATAAATCAGGACTGTACATTGCTAATCCGGATCCTTATCTTAATGCATGTCATGTAAATTAACCATGTACATTGTTTTTATTGATCTTTTTTCAAGACTGACATGTAAATTAACCTTGTATATTGCTTCTATTAATTCTTATCTTGCTGAATGAGCAACCCTCGTATTTGGTACCCGGTGCGGATCCTGCCTCTGGCAGCCCAACCTCCCTCCCTAATCCTTAAATATATAAAAAATATGTACAGCTTGCATGTAAGCAGATTTTCAAAAAGTGCAGTACTGTCTTAATAGTGTCGGATGGCACCCCCACCTGGATGTTAAACGGGGCAGACCTCCCCCTCGCATCCCCCTCTTTTAAGTATACCACTGCTTTTCTTGACAGCAGACATGTAAATTTAATTTGCAGGTTGCTTCTGCAATCCTTATCTTGATCACTGACATGTAAATGAGGACTCCACATTGTTAATCCAGATCATTATCCTACAGACAGCCAGCACACTGCTTCTACTGGTCATTATCTTGATCACTGACATGCAAATGAGGAATCCACATTGTTAATCCAGATCATTATCCTACAGACAGCCAGCACACTGCGTCTACTGATCATTACCTTGACATGCATATACTGCCGCCC